>WOXC01007249.1:600000-912457 GCA_011680675.1 Gymnobelideus leadbeateri | reverse complement strand
TTTCATGAGTTCAAATCTGGCTTCATATCTTACTAGCTGTGTGACCCTGGGTCAGTCACTTAACCCTGTTTTGCCTCAGTTTCCTCATCTATAAAACAAATTGGAGAAGAAAATGGTAAATCATTCCAATATGTTTCAAGAAAACCCCAAATGGTTTCATGAAGAGTTGGACATGACTGAAATGACTGAACAACAGAAAAAAAATGAATGCTTACCAACTGACCTTTAAACCTTGGGAGATTTGAATGGAAGGATAAAGGACACTGGTACATGCAGCAGGTGCTTAATAAATGTTTTGTCAGGGTGGCTAGGTGGCGCAGAGAATAGAGTACCGGCCCTGGAATTAGGAGGACCTGAATTCAAATCTGGCCTCAGACACTTAACACAAAAAACTAGTCGTGTGACCTTGGGCAAGTCACTTAATCCCAATTGCCCTGCCTTCCCTCCTCCAAAAAGCAAAAAAAAAAAAATGTTTTATGGAGTTAAATGATAAAATGAGGGTTACCAGCTGATCTGAGAGCCTCTTGGGCTCTGGATCCTATGATCCTATGGGGCCATAGCACTGAACTCTGCTGTCAACTTTTGGAGTCAATAGATGGAGACAGCTGCTAAGGTCCAGAGTCCCCTGGAGAACCAGGCCTACAGCTGAAGGGAGCATGGATGGGCTCTGTTTGTGCAGCTCTGTATTCTTGATAAGGCTTCTGATAATCACCAGACAATCCTTCCCATGCACAGGGGCAGGCAAGGGTGACAGTATGTTGACTCCAGGGGACCTTGACACTCTGGATCCATAAATGGCCCAATGAATACTGGTTGACTATATGCCAGTAACCGAGCAGCTGAGGGCTGCAGGAGCTTATCAGAAACCTTGGATAGAGTGAGCAAGCCTGCTTGTTTGGGTCTCCTCCATTAGCCCAGGTCTCTCCCCCATGTCTATGACTGAGCCTCGGCTTTGTACCTTTGACCAGAAGAAACTGTCTAGTCTGGGACCTCACATAACAGCTGGTGGTTGTTCTATTGACAGCCCTTGAAGGCTTTCAAAACACCTTCAGCACATGAGCTCACAGCAATCATTGTGATAACTGCCTCATGGAGTTATTGTGAGCTTGTGCTGAAGATGTTTTGAACCAACAAAGCTGAGGCTTTTCTGAAATTTCTTTGGGGAACTATAATCCAGTGACTTTTTTGAGGCTTATTTCTATCTGTAAAACAAGGACATTGGACCTGATGGTTGTAGCCCAGGGCTGGGGAGCCTGGGGCCCTCTAGGTCCTCAGGTACAGCCCTTTGAATCCAAACTTCACAGAACATTTGTTCAGAGGGCCGCACTTAGGGACCTAGAGGGCCACATGTGGCCTCGAGGCCGCAGGTTCCCCACCCCTGCTGTAGCCCCTTCCTCTACTTTGTCGGTTCCTGCTGGAACCTCCATTTTTGGGGGAGTGCCTAACCCAGCCACCCTCACTCTTTCACTCTCCAGACTTCTCCAGCATGCCCACTACCTTTTATTAGCTCTCTTCCACACTAGGATGAAGGCTCCCTGAGGGTAGGTGCCATGGTTGCCTTTCTTTGTATCCCCAGTGCACAGTACATTGACTAGAACACATCAAATGTCCAATAAGTACTTGTTGACTTGACTTGCATTGAAGGTCCCTTCTGGTTCTAAAGATAGGATCTTGTGACCTCTGTGGGCCTTAGTTTACCCCTCTGTAACATAAGGGCATTCTAGCTAAAGCCCCTTCCAGCTATTAGTTCCTATGGGTGGGATTGGACTGGTTTCTCAGAATCAGCCCCTGATTAGAAAGAAGAAGGGAGAAGTGCTAAGACCATATTGGGCTCCTAAAAACCTCTCAAAATTTGCCAGTGATTAGAGTTGGGGTGGCTTCTGCAAGAATCTGCCAGAGTCTAGTGTAGACTGTACAACTTCAGCATTGATTCGGTACCTACTAAGGGCCCATCACTTGCTAAGCACTTTAAAAGTATTCGGTCATTGGAGCCTCATAATAACCCTGCGAGGTAGGTGCTATTATGATCTCTAAATGAAATAAAGACAATTCACAAAGACTTCTCCCATCTCCCCATCTCCCTTGTCCCTCTGTTTTCAGGCTTCACTTGGCGACAATCCAGCACCCCTATCTCTGTGCTTTTGCACTGGCTGTACCCCTTGCCTGGAATGCTCTCCCTCCATACCTCCATCTCCTGGCTTCCTCCAAAACCCAGCTCCAATTCCACCTTCCTCTGCAGGAGGTCTGACCCAGTGCCCCTGGATGCTAGTGTTTTCCCTGAGTGTCTTCCATTTACATGCTACATGTCTTGTATGTACCCAGTTCTTTAGACGGGATCTCCCACTTCAGGTGTGAACTTATTTCCCTAAAACAATGAATCAATGCAGTCCCTACAATCAGTCACAGCTCAGGACTTCTGGCTCCTTTGGCAGCTACCTCTATAGGACTTCCTAGTTGGGCTGAGATAATATTCATGAGTAATAGGAGCTGAGGAAAAGGGGGACACAATCTCTAAGGACCTAACAGCTGATAAATGTGGCCTTGCTCTTGGACCTCTTGGTGTTTATTAGTATCAAGAGGAGGAAGTAGAGACTGAGTTCTGAAACCAGTGGTGTACATGGGCACAGAGGGATACATCACTAGGGTGGGGTCATGGGGCTTTGCTCCAGGGCAAGAAATTTAGAGTGTGACAATAGCATCCTCCTTCCCTGGCTGCTTAGCTCCCAGTGGAGGCAGTGGTTACCCCAGAACACCTTTCTTTTCCCTACCCCAGGGCATCAGTGGTGAGAACTTCTTTCTCTTTCAGTAGAATAGAAATGTCCTAGAGGGCATGTCTAGCTTCTCCTCTGCTAGAAAGCTTGTGTCACACACACCATGGTCAGATTTTCTACTCATCTCCTTGACCCTTCCCACAAACTGGAGTAGAGCAGCAGGCCTAGAGTCAGGAAGACCCGAGTTCAAATCCAAACTGAGACACTTCCTGACTGTGTGATTCTGAAGAAATTATGCAACCTCTCTTTGCTTCAGCTTCCTCATCTGCCAAATGGGAATAACAATACGTCCCAGGGTTGTTGTGAGGCTCAAATGAGATAATAATTATGAAGCATCTAGTGCCTACACAGTGCCTAGCACAGAGTACGCACTATATAAATGCTAGCTCATCCCACCATGCATGCGCCCTCAGGACCAATGTGCTATGACTGGGCCCCCTTTGGTAATGGGGGTGGTTTTCGATGCCATTTTGAGAAAATGGCTGTGTGTGTGAGAGAGAAAGATTAAGAGAGAGAGAGAGAGAGAGAGAGAGAGAGAGAGAGAGAGAGAGAGGTGGGGTGGGGGGAAGGATGGAGTGAGGGTGGGAAGGAAGGGAATGAGAGAAAAGGAGAAAGAAAGAAAAAGGAAGGAAGGCCAAAACTAAGTAGAAAAGAAACGCAGAATGAGCTATTGCTGCTACTCTCTGGCCTCTGACCACTTTATCCTCCTGACATTCCTACCTACCTGTTCATTAGCTTCTGGGAGCATCCCATTGAAGGTCAAAGGAAGGAGGGGGTGCTAAGGGAAGCATTTCAGCTACCCCAGGTCCAGGAGAGGCAGGCAGGGCCAGCCAGAGTCCATAGATCAGAGAACCATAGACTGAACCACAGAAAACAACCTCAGAGGCCACTAGGACCAAAGTGAGAATCAGAGGAGTGATGGGACTTGCCCGAGGTTACTCAGGCAGTAAGTGCCAAAGGAAGGGTTTGATCCCAGGCCCTCTGACCCCAGAGGCAGGTCTTGTAGCATGCTGCCTCCTCACAGCTGGCAGTCTTTGCTAAGGAAGCTCCCTCTGCTCTCCTTGGTCTGCCCAAGTGCTCTGAATCTGACCCTGCCACAGCCCCCTGCCCAGCTCCATGACAAAGGCATCAGAGGCATTGTTACCTTTATCTCAGGGGTGAGAACCATGTTGAACTGGTTGTAGAATTCCTTGGGGCTGACCAGCTGGTACTCCTTGGCTGTGCTCAGGAACTTTTCAATGTCCCCCAGGGCAGTCTCGGCTCCCTCTTGTGTCTGGCACTTGTCCAACGCTTGGGATGCTAAAAGGTAGATGCCAGCTTCACACCATTGACTGGTCTGTAGATAGAGAACACAGCACACAGGTGATCAGCAGGCCCCCAGGTATCGCCTTCACACCCTTTTGTCCCAGTCTCTCTGGCCTGCTCACCATTCCCTGGACGAGAGATTCCATCTACCACCTCCATGCCTTTGCAAACACGGGCCGTCCTCCACTTCTGGAACACACACACTCCCTGCTCACCCCTTAAAAGCCATAAAAGCCTCCAACATAGGGCCTTTCCTCCCCTTATTAGCACTCTCTTCTTTAAATTACTTTGTATTACTCTGCATATACTTTGTACTAACTTTCTTGCAACCATGTTTTATCCTCCCTCCACTATCACCTCTAGGAAAAGGTAAGCTCACTGAGGGCAGGGACTAGTTTTTCATTGTTTTTGTTTGTATCTCTTCCATTGAGCACAGCACCTGGTACTTGTAGGTGATTAAGGAATATTTATTGAATGAAATTAGGATGGGAAAGGAACAAGCATTTATTAAGGACCTGCTATGCCCTGTGCAAACACTTTACAAATATTATATCATTTGATCTCAAGCGCCATCTCATTTGATAAATGGAATCTACTAAATAATAGTAAATTCCAAAGGCCTCCACTAGAGAAGAAATAGCACGGGAGCTGTCCAGTCTCACTGGGAGCCCCTATGGTAGGTAATGGTTTAGTCATCTGCACAAACAAGGCTCACAAAACCTCCATGATCATCAGTGTACGGAGGCTAACCGTTGCAGAGAGAACCAGAGCCTTCACTGGGCAGCAAGCACAGCTTCTGCCTCCCAGCCAAGCACTCCTTCCTCTTCTGCTGATATCAGAAGGCCCTTCACTGAGTGAAACCACCTGAATGTGCATTCCCAAGGCTATATTAACTCCCTCCCCACACCAACCATGATGATCCATCTCCCCCCTCCAGGCCTTTATACACACAGGTCGTTCCTCAAGCCTCTTAGAATCCCCAGCTGCCTTCAAGGCTCAGCTCTTAGCCTAACATAAGACTTTTTCTCAGGCCTGCACAACTTGGCAGTAAGTAGGCTCCAAAATCAAAATAGTCTAAACTTCTTCAGGCCACAGATAGGCTCACTTTCCAAATCACAGATAGGCTCACTTTCCAAGTAAAGGTATAATTAATGATTAAACTATTTTGCAAATAAACCATGTTTTTTTAAAAATGGAAATTTTAATTAATATCAGCAAATTACACTTACTAAGATTTTTATTTATCATGAAATCATATTAATGTTAAAAAAATTGACTCCGCTAAGCAGTATAAGTTTTAATACATTTAGTAACGACCAAAAACAGAGAGAAAAGATAGGACTGGCTCCTCTCAGACTAGAAACACTAGGGTTGGTTGCCACAGGTCATGTGACATATGCTAGCGCCTGCACAGTGGCAAACCACCCGACAAGTTACATGAGGGGCATATAGTGACTGGTGGAAGGTGGGTTAAGCAGGGCATGGACAAAGAGCTCATCACAACTTTACTAATCCCCTTGGCACAAGCACCCTATGGGCCATAGGGCGTGCAGGCCTGCTTTTCTTTTTATCCTCCTCTCCAGTTATTAGCGTTTTTCCCCTTCCCCAATATTATTTTTTATTAACTTTATTCATAATTTGTATATACTTCCATATATACAAGTTGCTACCCCTCCCCAAATGAACAGAAGGTCCTTGAGGGCAAAGACTGCTTTATCTTTGTCTTTGTATCCCCAGTATCAACCATGTACTAAGTGTTTAATAAATGCTTATTGATTAATTTTATATGCACAACATAGTGTATATATTTTATAATAAATGTTTACTGAATAATTTCATATGTACATAATGTGTGTGTTGTCTCCCCCATGTTTTAGAGGTACCTGCACACACTGGGTACTTAATAATTCTTCTTGATTGATTGATTTTATATGTATTCTGTATACATATGTTGTCTCTCCCAATAGAATGTAAACTTCTTGAGGGCAGGGACTTTCATTTTTTGGGGGGTCATTATATCACCAGCACCTCACACCATGTTATAGTGGTAACCTATACATGGAGGTATACACATGGCACTTAATAAATACTTCTTGACTGATTTAATATATACTTTTGTATTATCATGTATACACATGGTACTTAATAAATACTTCTTGATTTTATATGTACTTTTGTATGTACCATGTATACACACGGTACTAAATAAATACTTCTTGACTGATTTTTATATGTACTTTTATATATACTCTCTCCTAGTAGAATGTGAGCTTCTTGAAGGCAGGAGTGGTTTCATTTTTGCCTTTGCCTCTGCGGTGCCTGGCACACAGTAGACACTTAAACAATGCTTACTGTATTGAATACTCAGATAATTTCCTTCCTGGGTCTGGGGTTTTCACCTTTTTGTTTGCATTTATTTGACTTTCGATTGCATATAAAGGATCTGCAGTAGAAGGTGTCTGCACTGGGGATGTTGCTATACCACCTCCCTTGACAGCCTCTTCCGATGACATAATCGATGTGCTCAATTCAACTGGGCAGCATAACAATTGAATTTATAGAGCACCTAAGGTATGCAACAAGTGGAATGGAGGTGCCTGGGGGGAGGGGCAGGCTGGGCCAGTGGAAGCCAGGGGCACTGGGTCAGTTTTACTCAGCCAGGACGCACGCCTTCAGGAACAGGCCAAGCATGGACAGGCTGCCTGTCTATCCTCCCAGGATGAGTCTGGCTAGGCCCGCAGAGGCTTATCTGCAGTTTAGCTTTGGTGGAGAGACTTTTCAGCTATGATGACTCTCAAAGACTACCTAATACATGAATAGAGAGAGACCAAAATCTTCACCAGGCCAGGTAACAAAATGACAAGTCTTTGAAGTACTTTACACTTGGAATGAAGGCTTGAAGCTGTAGCAATACAGATTTTTAAAAACTGCTGGGGCTGTTTCATTTGCATCTCTAGGAAACAGTAAGTGCTTAATAAATGCTTATGAATTGATTTTATATGTACTTATATATGTACGGTATTATTTTTACTTTTATATAAACATAGATATACTTGTATGTATGCTGTATAGATATACTTCTACATGGATTTATGTTTGTGTATCTATATATGTACTTGTTTATATATAATATATTGGCACATAGTAGGTGTTTAATAGATGCTTATTAATTAACTTTATGTATACTTAGATGTACTGATCTGTGTACCATATTATTTTTATTTTTATATAGATATATAGATGCATGTGTACTGTATAAACTTCTACATAGGTTTATATCGTGAACTTTACATATGTATGTATGTATATACACACATACTACACATAGTAGGTGCCTAATAAGTGCTTATTAACTTTATATATACTTAGGTGTACTGAAAGGTATAGTGTATATATTTTTATTTTTATATAGACATATATTTACACTTATACGGTATAGGTATACTTCCACATGGGTTTATATATGGACTTTACATATATCTATGTGTATATACCTATATATATACTGGCACATAGGTGCTTAATAAATGCTTATTAATTAACTTTATATATATGAACTGTTTAGATGTACTTTTTTGCATATTGTGTGTGTGTGTGTGTGTATACACACACACACACACACACACACACACACAATTACATAAGCATGTGTGGGCTGATTGATTATTAAACTTTTTGTCTCCCTGAGAGAAATTTGAATGGGAGGGATATAGAACACTGGTAATGACTGAGAAATAACCATGGGAAATCTGGTGACAGCTAGCTCTGGCTTTTCTTTCTTCCCAACATAAATAAGATCAAAGTTCATTTGAGTCATGCTCTGAAATTCCCAGTGAGACCTCAGACTCAGTTTGGCACAAAATAGTAAACAGAGGGGAATTTCAATAATTTGGGGGGTATTTGACATTTAGGGGAATAACACACACTCATACACGCACACTTCAGAAATGGAATATTACGTACTCATACATACATACACATGCACACACATACACATGCAATGGAATATCACACACACACACACACACACACACACACACACACACACACACATACTTCAGAAGCTGGGACAGAAAGTTAGCCAGACAAGCCAGCAGCAGCAGCAGCTCAGATGCACAGAATTGTGACTATTTAGCCCCTCCTGGGGCCTCTTGATGGATTCCTATAAATCCTCCAGCTGTGTGGCAGTCAGGAGGTACTAGAAGGAGCCAGCTTGACACATGATGTGGGCAGTGGAACCATCTGGGCGGGGGGAATCTATGTGTGGGAAGGGACAGGGGACGCTGATTCACAGTCATGGACAGATTCACCACTGTCCTGTCTAGGAACAGCTGAAGATGCAGGCTCTAAGGGTCCCTGCTGAGTCAGCCCCCTCGTGCAGGCTCAGCACACCTAGCCCCACACACCAGAGGGTTCCCAGATGAATCTCTTCTCTATGGAGACTAGGACTCTGTCAAAGCCCTTTGGACATAGGTCTCTCAAAAGAAGAGGGAGGCGGGGAGCAGTGCTGTTTAGTAGAGACGGCACTGACTCTAGAGTGGGGTCTATCTGGGTCCACAGATGCCCAAGGGATCTAGGGATGGACTTCAGGGGTTCTGTGATCTTTGATGGGGAAAATATTGCATCTTTATTTTCACTAATCTCTAACTGAGAAGAACTTTTTTCTTTCCATTACAAATACATAAATACATGTATTTATAATGTAAATATGTAAATATATTTACATTGAATGGAAATCATATATTATTTTGTATGTATTTATATGTAAATACATAAATACATTAAATACAAAATTATATTAAAAACTCCTGCTCTGGAACTGAAGGACCGAGGTTCAAATCCTGATGCTGACATAAACCAATCAAACAAAAACCATTTATTAAATGCCCTTATTTATCAAATTTTTATTTTATTATTAATTTTATTATTATTTTTTTATTATTATTATTTATCAAATTCCTCCTGTTGCTACTACTACTACAAAAACTACTACCACTAGCTAACATTTATGTATCCCTTACTATGTACCAAGTAATTTGCTATGCTCTTTACAATTATCATCTCATTTGACCCTCCCAACAGCCTGAGGTGGTGGGTGCTATTATTATCCTCATCTTACAGATGAAGAAACAGAGGCAGATGCAGTTAAGTGATTTGACCAGGATCACCTGGCTAGCAAGTATCTGAGGCAGATTTGAACTCAGGTCTTCCAAACTCCAGGCCTTGACCTCAATCCACTATGTCCCCTTTCTGCCAACCCCTGGAACGAGTATAGCTCCTCAGACTTTTCAGCCCTGTGGTATAATAGGGTCAACATTTAATTTGGTTTCTACTCTCTACCCCACTCCAACTCCTCCATTATTGTGAAAATCAAATGAGATAATGGAGGTAAAATATTTTGCAAACCTTAAAACCACATGTCAGTTAACATCACTTTTTTTTAGACATCACATTTACTTATTGTCCAAATATAACAGAAATGGAAAAAAAATATATCAGAACCCAACAATCACCAGCTAATTTCCACAATCTGTGTTCTGTGTGTATTATTTCTTAAATCTATTAAAATAAATACACAATACAGTAATTTTATTCTCTCTTAAAAGAAAATCTATTAAAGTGGGATTGGAGGATTATTGTAATTGATAACAACAGTGAGGTTCATAGGAAAGTATGGATCCTCTATCAATAACTGGAAAGGATTTCAGAGTCTCCTTAGTCTGAGCCTTACATTTTCCAGAAAAAGAGACTAAGTTCTAAAGGAGGTTAAATAACTTGGCCAAAAACTATATAGTAGAATTGTAATGAACCTGAGAGACCATTTAGTTCACCTGTCCCTGCTCCCTCTGTTTTACAGATGAATTCACTTAGTTTCAGGGTGGTTAAGTATCTTGTCCAGAGTCACACAGGTAGCAAATAAGAGAGGCAAAATTTGAACTCAGACCTTCTTTTTCCAAATGTAGTGCTTTTCACTGCCCTGTGCTGTTATTACCATTCCTCATTTTATATAAAACGAAATGAAGGCCTGGAGGAACAGAGTCATCTGCCCAGGATCACATAGCCCAAAGCTGGGCTCTCCTACTGACTGATTCACTCAAGACCAAAAAGGCAGCCTGTGGATGGATGAGTATGGAGTTATCAGCCTCTGTGGGGAGATGCTGAAAGAAAAACCCCAAATCACTTTTTCCCCATTGAAGCCTTCCTAGGAAACTGTTCCCTTGTTCCCATGCTGGCCCCCTAGGGGATAAGGGCCACTTAGCTCTGCTCACCGAGTCTAGCTGCTTATGCATTTCCAGGGCCTTCCCCAAAATGTCGCACTTCTTCTTGGCCTCATTGGTGAAGTCGTCACAGATGCGCCGGAGCTCCACACATTTGGGCCGGATAGAGTCCACTGCATAGTGGTTGCTTTGGATGAGCTGATCACCAGTCACTGCCAGTGACTGGGCCTTCTCCAAGGGCTCCTGGGAAACAGAATCCAACTGTCGAAAGCTGCCTAGTCTCAGGGGTAACTCATGGAGTGGGGGAGAACTTTCATTTCTGGGCCTGAAGATTCTCACCCAGGCCTGAGAACACCAATCTAGACTTCTCTCTCTCTCTCTCTTACTATATAAGATGTTATACAAGATATGTATATGTATATCGTGTGTATATATATATATATATATGTATGCATACACATGTATGTATGTATGTATATACATATACACACATATGTATTTACTTCTATACATATTGCTTCCCTAGGTAGAATGTAAACCCCTTGGGGGCAAAGATGGATTAATTTCTGTCTTTTTATCCCCTGGCACATAGTAGGGGCTTAAACATTTTTGTTAAATTGAACCAAACTGGTTAAGTGACTGGTTATATAATAGACACTCAGGTCAAAACATGCAATTCATAATTCTTGTCAATTAAATGCAAGAGTTAAGTGGAAAGCTATAGCACCTCTGACTGGATCTGAATAGAGCTGGAGGAAATCATGCAACAAAATTCCTTCTTCCCTTTCTCTTTCTGTTTATCTTTCATTCATCATCTACATCTTTTACCATTCATTCATCTATGTAAACATGTCTATCAGTAATTCACGTATATAAACATATCTACCATTCATCTATATATGTGTGTGTATCTATCATACATCTATATAAACATATCAATCATTTATCTATATACACATATTTAATACTCATCTATATAAATATATCTATCAATCACTTACCTATATATACATATCTATCATTCATCTATATAAATCTATCTGTCTATCTATCTATCTGTCTGTCTATCTGTCATTCATCAATCCCCACATATATAGTATTAAACTGGTCTCCTCAGCTATGGTCATATGTCAACAATTGCCTATTAGAAATTTGAACTGGATGTCCTATAAATATCTTCATCTCAACTTGTCCAAAACTGTACATTATCTTTCCCCAAAAAACTTTCCTTGCTTCGCAGCCTCCCTATCATTTTTGAGGGTACCACCACCCTTCCAGTCACTCAGGTTAGAAGCACTGGGATCTCTCTCACCCTCACCCCTACATGTGTGGATCTCCCGATAATGCCCCTCTTCCCCTCTGATATTGCCCCCATCCTGGTGCAGACCCTCCTCCCCTCGTGTCCTAATTATCACAGTAGCTGCTGGTGGGTCGGCCTGCCTCTGGCCTCTCCCTGCTCCAATCCGTCCCCCTGGGTGGCAGCCCTGGTCACTCCTGATTCACAGACAGACTCTCGGAGAGGCTCAACCTGTCACTGAGCCCAACAGAACCTTTCCCAGGATACCAACACCTCTCGCACCCACCTGGCCTCTCTCCTCCAGCTGCTTCCGCTCCTTCAGCAATTGTTCCACACGCGTAACACTATTCCCAATGATGGTGATTTTTGCCTGTACACACATGAGGCTATCCAGGGCCAGTTTAACCTGAAAAACAGAGTGAGGCAATCCAGGAACAAATCCAGTGACTGCACAACACAGATAGAGGACCTCTAAACCAAGTGGTTTAGAGAATCAGTGCACCCAATGTGATTTCACTGGTCCTAGGAATTCCTGGTGATAAAACTCCCTCTTCTGTAACTTGCCATTTTAGAGAATTACCTGGACAGTGAGATGTTAAGTGACTTATCCAGGGTCACACTGGATGTGTCAGAGGCAGGACCCAAACCTGGGTCTTGCTGACTTTAGGAGGTCAGCGCTTATTCCGCTACACTGGACTGCCTATCACTCTGCATACACAATGTGCATTTATATATTGCTTTACAATTATTGTCTCCTTTGCTCCTTAAAACAATCCTGGTGCTATTATTATCTACATTTTGCAGTTGGGGAAACTAAGGCAAACAGAGGTGAAGTGACTTGCTCAGGGTCACCAAGCCAATAAGCGTCTGAGGTTGTATTTGAACTTTGTTCTCCCGAGTGCTCTAATCACTACAGTGTCTGGCATGATTATCCAGACATACAAAGTGTAAGACTCCAGAGCCTGCATCCTCTACACTTTATCACTCTGCTACGGGTGTCCCAAGTGGGATGTGTACCCAGATCCCTGAACCCTATAGCGACCACTGGAGCCAGTGACTGGATCTCCCTGGGCCTCAGTTTCCTCATCAGTAAAATGAGTTTCTTTCTAGCTATTGTTCTGGGAGCCTATGATCTGTGAGGAGCTTGGTTTAAAGGCTTCTCTAGTCCTAAAAGAAGCCTGGCAGGTTTCCCAGTCACCACCACCACCTGGAGGGTAGTGGGCTCTGCTCCAAAACTCCTCTCCTGTCCCCAACGCTGAGGATAACAATATTGTTTGATATAATCTACTGCGGGTGCTTTTGAAAAAAAAAATTAAACCCCACACAGAGTCTTTTTTTCTCTTAATACTATCTCCCAGGAAGACTGGGAAGGAGAGGATGGTCTGGTTGGCTGCTACTGTTCACTCTCCAGTTGTGGCTTCATTCTGAAGGAAGGGGCTGTCCTTCCTTCTGCTTGCATTTATATATCACAGTGCCTGGGCCCACAGTAAGGGCCTAATGAATGCCTGTGGACTTGGATAGAGCTGGAAGGGACCTGACTGGTCATCTAGACAAAGGAAGTGAGATCCCAGTTGGGGAATGGACCTGCCCAAACCCGCACAGGAGGATAGCTTCATCCCTCCTACCATCCTGTCTCTCTGTCCCAGGGGAGAAGAGAGAATGTGATGCCTGGGCAGGGACTTCAGAAGGGAAATGAATTGGGGAGAAGGCCCTGGCCCAATGCTGCCCCAGAAACTGCCCCTCCCTGGAGAAAGAAGGTCTGCATTTTACAAAAAGGGGGTGGGGGTGGGGGGAAGAATACCTCTCGGAAATTGTGTTCAAAGTGCCGCAGCTGCAGGCACTGGTTTAACTTCAGATAATGCTTGGTCCAGAACTGGTCAAAGGCCTTTTCTGTCTCGTCCAGCTGAGCAAGTAACCTAGGGGAAACAGAGGAAAGCACCGTGTGATTGTGCCCACTCACTCCCAATGGAGGTGACTGGGGTTCAAAAAATCACAGCCCCCATTCCACGGGGGCCACGTCCTCTCCTGTAAATGTGAGCAGAATCACTCCCATCTAGGGCCCTTCAGGGCTTACAAAACACTTGGCTGGCACACTCCCCCAACACAACTTTTTGAGGCAGGTGCTATGACGAGCCCCATTCTCTAGGGGAGAAATTGAGGGCCCCACAATCTGTTGGTCGTCACAGATATGGTATGTCTGTGATTGTATACAAATTTCTTCTGATTCTACTCTTCTCGCTCAGCATCAGTTTGTATAAGTCTCTCCAGGTAATTATGAAATCCGTCACCTCCTCATTTCTTATAGCACAATAAAATTCAATTACATTCATATACCACAACTTGTTTAGCCATTCCCCAATTGATGGGCACCCCTTTAGTTTTCAATTCTTTGCAACCACAAAAAGGGCTGCTAAAAATATTTTTGTACATATGGTTCTTTCTCCCACTACTATGATCTCTTTGGGATATAACCCTAGAAGTGGTATGGCTGGGTCAAAGGGTATGAAATTATTTCTAATCCTTTGGGCATAATTCCAGATTGCTCTCCAGAATGGTTGGATAAGTTCACAACTCCACCAGCAATGTATTAGTGTTCCAATTTGTCCCCATCCTCTCCAGCATTTGTCACTTTCTTGTTTTGTCATCTTAGCCAATCTGACTGGAGGGATGTGGTATCTCAGAGTTGTTTTGATTTGCATTTCTCTAATTAATAGTGATTTAGAGCATTTCTTCATATGCTTATAGATATCTTTAATTTCTTTCTCTGAAAACTGCCTGTTCATATCCTTTGACCATTTATCAATTGGGGGGCGACTTGTATTCATATAGATTTGGCTCAATTCTCTATAAATTTTAGAAATGAGTCTTTATCAGAGACACAAGTTGTAAAAATTCTTTCCCAATTTCCCACCTCCCTCTTGATCTTGGTTACATTGGCTTTGTTTGTACAGAAGCTTTTCAATTTCATGTAATCAGAATCATCCATTTTGCATTTTATAATGCTCTCTAATCCTTGTTTGGTTCTAAAATCTTCCCCTCTCCACAAGTCTGTCAGGTAAACTATTCCTTGCTTTCCCAAATTGCTTACAGTATCATCCTTTACACCTAGATCATGCACCCATTTAGACTTGATTTTGGTATATGGTGTTAGATAGTGATCTATGCCTACTTTCTGCCATACTGTATTCCAGTTTTCCCAGCAGTTTTTGTCAAACAGTGCATTCTTATCGCAAAAACTGGGGTCTTTGGGTTTATCGAACTATAGATTACTATATTCATTAACTGCTGGGTCTCCTGCGCCTAATCTATTCCATTGGTCCACTACTCTACACCTCTGCCAGTACCAAGCAGTTTTGATGACTGCTGCTGTATAATACAGATTAAGATCTGGCATAGCTAGTCCACCTTCCCTAGCATTTCTTTTCATTAATTCCCTTGATATTCTAGACCGTTTGTTTTTCCAAATAAATTTCGTTATTATTTTGTCTAACTCTACAAAGTAGTTTTTTGGTAAATTGATTGGTATGGCGGGTGGGATCTTTCTTAAAGGACATGGAATTGGCAGGAATCTAGCCACTTGCATGAAGCAAAAGGAGAACAGGGCTGGCCCATTTCCACCCACCTTTCCACCGTCAAGACGTTTTCCAGTTCATCGGGGTTGAGCTTGCTGGTGGGGTTCTTGCTGGCTGGTTCCCGGATGCATGACAGTAACGTGCCCCCCTGACTTCCCGCCAGCTTCAGCTCAGCCTAGTGGGGAAAGACAAAGTGACACCGAGGGCAGGAGACCCTTGGTCACCTATATTTTAATTGCCTGGGATGTTAAAGGTCATCTAGTCCACCTCCTTTATTTTTTCATCTGTGGAAACTGAAGCACAGAGAGGGACTCATAGACCCAAAGCTAGGAGAGATATGATTGGTCGTCTAGTCCAGCTCCATCACTTTTTAGATGAGGGACAGCGAGAGTTGAAATGATTTGCCAGTAACAGGTAGCAAATGACAGAGTGACCTCTCCAAACCCAGCATCCAGGCTTTCTCTCCCTGGAAGCTCTTTCTGCCTGACTCTGTCCAGATTGGTTTGCCAGAAGCAAATTTAGGTGAAACAACTAGGCGTGCCCTTGGGGGGTGCAGGCTTACTTTCCTGGCTTAGTAGTCCTACCCTCTCTGTTTCTGGAGGACCCTTACATGGCCCAGCCTAGGCTGACTCGATGCTCCTTCCCAGGCCCTCTCTATTTCTGCTCCTCCAAGCCAGGGTCCTGCCAGGATCCCTTTTCTCATTCAAACCTACACCTTTCCCCTCCCTCCCCACCTACACACATACCACAACCAGCACCACCAAAGGACCTGCCCCATCTCAACTCTCAGAGGTAGAGCTGACATAACAAACTCACCCCAGGCTGAATGAGCAAATGCCACATTGCCTAGACCCAGCTACCTGCTCTTTCCACCTCTCCCTTCTTCAGAATGACAGAACTATATACTCATTGCCCACAGGTGTGTGCTGGAAGCAGTTCCTACAGGTTCTGGAGAGCCAGTTTCTAAATAGTGTGAGCTGGTTGTTAAATATTCAGTGTGAGCACTGACACTTGACGACAGATCAGGGCTTGATTTATTGTTCTGTTGGTTGTCTAGACTTAAGAAAGCAATGGAGAAAATGCTAATAAAGAGAATTAAAATTAAAACTGTGTCTTGTGTACATTTTTTTTCTTCCTGAAAAATGGTTGTTAGACATTTATTAACACATGCCTGGTAGAGGATTATGAAGAGTCCCTTCTAATCCAAGTTTTTAATAAAAATAGTCTATGACTCTACTAGTTTAGAGCTGAAGGAGTCTTTAGAAATCATCTATCCCAACTCTTGCTTTTTACAGATGGGGAAACTGAGGCCCAGAGAAGTGTACCACATTGCACTTACATGGGATGCTTTAGGCACCTGAGCAATCCTCCTAGCCTCCTTGCCCTCTCCTTGTAAAACAGAGGTGGTAATAGCACCCACCTCCCAGGGCTGAAGTGATATTCAAGGGAGATCAGAGGATCATAAAATATAGAGCAGGAAGGGTCATTGAGGCCCTGGGAGGGGCCTCAAAGTGACTCACCAGGTCACTGGGGCAGGAGGTGACAAAGCCCAAATTTGAACTCAGATCCCCTGGTCCCAAAGCTAGTGAGGACTGTCCACTGGACCATGCTGAGATAAGGTACAGGAAGTGACCAGAGCACCTTAAAGTTTATGTAAGTATGAGTGACTTATTTTTGTTATTTCCCTCCCTTTTGGCCTTGAACTCACTTCCAGTGGCAGAAGATGAGGGCCCAGGATGATTCCAGTTAAGGGGCCCCCTCCTCACATCTGTCCTCCCACCTTCTTGGGCACACACGTTTGTGATGACTAACACGTCTGCCCACAGTCACAGAGCCCAGCGCCTGATAACTGGCTTTGGTGCTGTTGGCTCTCCCTCCAGTCCTGTCCCCCTGCTTCAGGATAATCACCGGTTGCAAGTTCATTGGAGGCGAAAGAAGATAAGGGGATGTTCTTTTTAAGCAGCAGTGAGCTTTCTTTAGCATCCTGCAGCACCCACAGCTGGTGCGGCCAGCCTTCCCCATCCTCCCCCAGCTCTGACGTGAGAACCCACCTTCAGTTTGCTGTGCTGCTCTGCGTGGGAGTGGAGGAGCTTCTCCGTACACTTCACATCATTGGGCAGCTCTGTCTCTGCCAGGTCCGTCCCGAAGGTCTGCAACATCTGGGCTGTGGTTTTCACTGTCACGGCAAAGTTTTCTATGGCCTGGGAGGTTAAAGACAAGGAAGAGAATTAAAACTTGTCAGGTTGGATGGAGTAACATGGTGGAGACCCCATGCTCCATCCATTCCCATTGTCATCTCCAGTAAGGCTCCAGAATTCAGCAGAAAGGAAGGAAGAGGAGGAGGAGGAGGAAAAAAGGAAGAGGAACAGAAAAAGAGGAGGGAGAAGGAGGAGGAGGAAGAGAAGAAAGAGAGAAGGGGAGGAAGAGAAGGAGGAAAAGGAGGAGGAGAAAGAGGAAAAGGAGGAGAAGGAAGAGGAAGAGAAGAAGGTGACAGAGAATAAGGAGGAAGAGAAAACTAAATGAAGAAGGAAGAGAAGAGAGGAGAAGGAAGAGGAAGGGGAGGAGAAAGGAGGGGGAGGAAGAAGAAAAGGAGGAAAAAAGAAAGAGGGAGAAGAGGAGAAGAAGGTGGTAAAGAGAAGGAGGAAGAGAAGGAGAAGGAAGAGGAGAAAAAGGAGAAAAGGAGGAGAAAGGAAGAGAAAGAGGAGGAAAAGAAGGAGGAGGTGAAAGAGGAGGAGGAAGAGAAGGAGCTGAAGGAGAAAAAGGAAGAAGAGAAAGAGAAGGAGGTGAAGGAGAAGGAAAAGGAGGAGAAAGAAGAGGAGGAGAAGGAGAAGAAGAAGAAGGAAGAGAAGAGGAAGAGGAGGGAGAAGGAGGAGGGGGAAGAGAAGAAAGAGAGAAGGGGGAGAAAGAGGAGGAAGAGAAGGAGAAGAAGAAGAAGGAAGAGAAGGAGGAAGATAGGAATAGAGAGACTGCCCCTGCAATTTCATTGGTAGAGGGAACTCTGGGAAGAGTAAACTCATCATGCATCCCGGTGGATGCCTTCTCTGCAGTTTAGGACACTGGAGAGGTGTCTAAAACCCAGAGAAGTGAATGATGTGCCCAGAGTCCCATTGCAATAATAAATAACAGTAACAACCACCACCACCATTTCTAGACGCTCTGTTTTTAAGAGTTTACAGACCACACAACAGTCCCAGAAGATAGGTAGTAAGTTCCCCCCATATTGGGCCTGATGGAGAAACCAAGACTCCTGGTGTTCTCCAGGAACAAAAATAAATGGTGATGTGCCATCTGCCGGGGGGGGGGGGGAGAATGCCAATGCAATGCATTGCAACGGAAGGAGAGTTGGGATTGGCATCAAATGACCAGGCTTTAAATCCTGTCTTTGCTGCCTCCTAGCTGGGTGCCCCTCATTAAGACAGGTAATGGCCTTGGTCTCAGGGGCCTCACATGTAAAAAGAAGGGGTTGGATCAGATTGCCTCTGACCTTCCCCTCCACTCTAAATCTACGATCTAATGATCTGGGCCTGTTTCTTCCTTTGAAAAATGGGGGAAGGAGGTTTGAACTGAATGGCTCTAGAGCTAGAATGTTAAGATTTTGGGTTTTTTTTGGGGTGGAACAAGAAAATAAATGCTTGTTAAGTGAAAAATAATTTTTAATTAAAAAAAAAAGTTCCAGGCCCATGAAAGCAAGCTATGCCCTGTAAACGACTTTTCCCCTCACTTTCCCAATCACAAAGTTTACCTGCCCCATGTCCCCTCTTTCCCCTTCCCCTTCCCATGAATAAACTCCCCTTTGCTCACTTGTTTTGTTGTTCAGTCTCAGGTAAGAAATCTGGGCTTCAGGGGGAGCCCTCCTGCCACCCCAGGTGGGGTCCTGGCAAGGCCAAGGCAGGGGGCCATTGTGGGGGCAGAAGACCCTGCTTAGGATCCCCTCTGATCCCTCTCCTCTGCCACTTACAAGTTACCAAAGGATGGGGAGTATGGACATCAAATGTTTGACTCTAGTGAATAATACTGGTCAGTAGATTCTGTCCCTCATCTCCATGGTAACTAACACAGGGCTACAATAGGTTCCAAGATCTCAGAGCTTGAGGGACCCTCTGGGGTCATCCCACCCCCCCACCTCCTTTAACAGAGGAGGAAACTGGGGCCCAAAGACAGGACATGACTTGCCCAAGGTCACACAGCTCATGTCTGGGGGTGGGATTTGGATCTGAGGGAAGATTAGGTCAATCCCCATTTCATACAATGTCCAGAAAAGTCAAGGGGGTCACACAGCTACTTCCTGAGGCTATAAATGAATCTCAAAGGTCAATTAATTCAACATCCAAATTTGAGACAAGGAAATTGAGGACCAGAGGTCAGGTGACTTCCCCAAGAGTTTGAACCGAGGTCCTTCCCTCTCCCCCTAGTCCTTGAAGGAAGGGCCAGCCATGGACAGTATGGACAGTGACCCAAACAGCCTTGAGTTCATATCATATTAGGAGGCCTTGAAGGAATGGGGGTTGTTTACCTTGGAGAAGTGAAGGCTCAGGGCAAAGTCGGGGGGGGGGGGGGGGAGGGATTAGATCTGACCTTCTTTGGCCGAAAAAGACCAAAAGAGACCCAGTGGGTGGAAACAGCAAAGGGCAAGATTTGGTCATAATAGAAAGAAAATCATCTTAGAAATTTGTTGTTGAGTAATTTTTCAGTTGCATCTGACTCTTAATGACCCCATTTTGGGTTTTCTTGACAAAGATACTGTAGTAGTTTGCCATTTCCTTCTCTGGTTCATTTTACAGATACAGAAACTGAGGTGAACAGGGTTAAGTGACTTGCCCAGAGTCACACAGCTAGTCAATGGCTGAGGCTAGATTTGAACTCACAAAGATGAGTCTTCCTGACTGCAGGCCAGGCACTCCATGCAATATGGTGCCACCTAGCTGTCCCTTCCTCTCAATTACAGCTTTCCAACAGCTGGAATGGTTTGCCTTGGGAGATAGTGGGTTCTCCCCTACACTGGAAGTTGAGAGGGTTTCACCTTTAGATGGTTTCCATCTTCAGTCCTTAGAAGGACCTGAGTTTTAATCCTGCCTTAGACAGTTACCACATGTGTGGCCTTGGGTCAATCACTTAACCTCTCTCAGTCTCCATTTCCTCACCTTATTTATACATATTCCCCATTTCTGTTCTCTGCAGTCCAGCTAGACTCACTTTCTTTCTGTTCTTCACACGGGATGTGCCATTTCCCATCTCTATGACCCAGGCTGTCCCCTCTACCTGGAATGCACTCTTCCTTATCCTCCTCCTTCCCCCTCAACTCCACCTCTTAGAATCCTGTGTTTCCTTCAGAATCCAACTCAAACAGCCCTTGTACATGAGGCCCTTTTCCCCTTGCCCCAGCTTCTGGTGCCTTCCCCCAATACTGTCTTATATTTATTGTGTATTATTTGTATACGTACAGATTGTCTTCGTAATAGATAATGGAACTCCTTGAAGCAGGCATTGTTTCATTTTTCTTCTTATCCTTAGCACCCAGCATGGTGTCTGACACATAGCAAGTGCTTCATCAAGCTTGTGGATTGATTGATTAATTCATTTTTTCCTTTCTTTTTTCTTTCATTTTTTTAAAATGAAGATTGGAGTCCTTTCCAGTTCAAATGTTCCATGATGCCTCCAATAAGTCTGACCGGAGCCATTCCAAGACTACCTAACCTTCCTTATACAAAGACCAAGCAAGGAGCAATCTCTATGGTATGACCGGCTGGAAATCTTAAAACAGTGCCACTCCCCATGGCAGGGGACCATGCTTTGTCATTTGTGACCTCTAAATACAACATGTAAGCCACTGCCCTCACTGGGTCTCAGTTTTTTCATTTGTAAAATGAAGAGGTTGAACTAGTTATCTCTAAGATCATCTTAAAATTGCCCCGAGGGGCATCTAGGCGTTAGAGTACCTCCCTAGAGTCAGGAGACACCCGCGTTCAAATCTAGCCACTTACTAGCTGTGTGACCCTGGGCAAGTCACTTGAAGTCACTTGACCCCTCTTTGCAGAAAGAAAGAAGCACTGGCCCTGGAGTCAGGAGGACCTGAGTTTAAATTCGGCTTCAGACACTTAACACTTACTAGCTGTGTAACCTTTGGCAAGTTATTTAACCCCAATTGCGCTGCCTTCCCGAGAGAGAGAGAGAGAGAGAGAGAGAGAGAGAGAGAGAGAGAGAGAGAGAGAGGAAAAAAGGAAGGAAGGAAGGGAGTAAGGGAAGAAGGGAGGAAGGAAAGAAGGAAGGAAGGAAGGAAGGAAGGAAGGAAGGAAGGAAGGAAGGAAGGAAGGAAGGAAAGAAGGAAGAAAGGAAGGAAGGAAGGAAAAAAGGAAGAGGAGAGAAGAAGGAATATCACTTTGAAATTTCACCAGTAGATCCCTTCCTTTGGATTAGGTGGGGTTTAGGTCCAGAAGACATTTGTTAAAGTTCACACATGCTACCAGGAAGGGACCAGAAGCTATGGAGACTTTGCCAATTAGGACTGTCTTATCAGATGCCCTTTGTCTACTGTAAATACACAGCTTAGCCCTGGGGAACAAGAACCAAGTTCCTTTGTGTGGCAGAGAGGAGCCAGTAGAGATGCCCACAGGGCAATAGCCTTCTGGTGCCAAAAGATGGTACTGAAAACAAGGCAGAGAGTACTGAACCTAGACTTGGCCACCTCCTTCAGGCTGCCCAGGGCTTCGCCTGGATTCTCTCCTCCTGGTCAAGGGAATAGTGTCTTTGACACAAGCTGGCAGCTGCCTGCTGCACCCACCCCGGTACTCTTCTCCACGGGGAAGTCTTATTTTCTCCCAACCCTGGTAAGGAGCAGAGCTGCTTGTAAATTTGAGAAGAATCAGAAAACAACGCTATTGGTTCTTGATATGGGGTCACAACAATCACCAAACATTCCTCAATCACCTACTAGGTCCCAGTCATGTTTTATGATTTATTTGTATCATCAATGACAATGAAAACAACCAAACTTTATATAGCTCTTTGAAGTTTGCCAAGCACTTTACAAATGTTATCTCATTGGATCTTTTTTTGAGGGGGAGAGAGCGTTGAAGTTAAGTGACTTGCCCAGGGTCACACACAGCTACAAATCTAAGGCTAGATTTGAATTCAAGACTTCCTGACTTCAATTCCAATATTAGGGACTCCAAGGGACTTGAAGATACAGAAATGAAACAAGGGCAAAGTGTCCCATCCATCATCCCAAGGGCCTCTCTAAAAAGAAGGTTCTGGTTGATGCCAGAAATCCCTGTGCCTTCTGCACCCAATCTACCCTATGTGATCTACCCTCCGGTTTATGGCTGGGAACTAGGAGGCTGTCATCACTGGTGGCTCCTGGTCAGTGGTGCCTAGAACTGGAACTTAGAAGCAGGTCTTCCCAGGGGCTAAGCCCACTTCAGACATGACTCAATAGCTCTGTGACTTCAAGCAAATGACCCTCCTTGAGGCCTTAGCTATAAAATAGGGAAAATCAATGCCAATGCCAGGCATTGTTTGCAGGATCACAGAAGCACAGACTTTAGAGGCCTCTTCTTCACCTCCCTCATTTTAGACACTGGGAACCTTCTGCTGTTACCTAACTAGCCCTAAGTCACATGGAGGTGGTAAGTGACAAACAGGTGTGAACCCAGGTCTGCCTGGCTCCAAATGAAAGTTCTTTCCACTGGGCCACACTGCTTATCAAAGCAAATGAGATCATGTATAGAAAGTGCTTTGTAAACTTTGCCCCGGCATACAATAAGAGTTTTTATAATAAAAATAATAATTATTATAATCATCATGATGTTAATATTATGTAATTAATTAGTGCATATATAATTAATTAGTAATTATTATATAGTAATTCATAATTATAGGATTAATTATATTGTTGGTTATTATATAATTGTTATGTAATTAATATATTAATAACTGCAACTAATACTATCATTGCTATTGCTATTGATAAAAATCTTACATTATTCTTGACAATAATATTACTACTGTTGTTGTTTGTTGTTTTTATCACTCTTCATTCATTCCCTCATCCCCCAGGACCTCCAAGGACAGACCCTTCACCCAGGTTGCACTCACCGTTCGATGGTGTATCCACTGCCCGTGGCCATATTCTAGAGTACCCCCCAGCTCCCGGGTCAGCTGGCTCTTGTCAATGTAGCCATGTAGATCAGAAACAGAGTTCAACATGATGATCTATGGGGACAAACACAACCCACCCCCCAAAAGAAAAACACAAGTTAGGTATGTCTCAGACCATAGGGAAGCAGTTTGTCTTACTTTATGTGAAGGATTCACTAGGGTGTTCTTTGCTCTTCTCCCCCCAGACAACTTCATCATTTTTAGTAGATGAATATGTGCACACACCCCCATAGGTATGCATGAGTGCCTCCCCCTGCCCTGAATGGGACAAAATGGAGAATTCAAAGCATCATCTTATTCAAGGAAAGGTGAGGACTTTCCAGGGAATCCAGGACCAAGCTCAGCTCCATCCACCTATCCCAACTTCTGTGTCCCCCCAAAAAACTATCCTATCATCATTTATTTCAGGATCCATCACAGAAGAAGCTTTGTGAATGAAAGAACGACTCTGACGGGGATCCACAACATAGAATCTAGAATGTTGGCCTCAGACCCAGGAAAATCTGGGCTTAAGTCCATGCCTCTGTTTATGTGACTCTGGGCACATCCTTTCTTCTCTCCATCCCAGACAACTCTCCTATGGGCTATCAGAGCAGGGATCCATCTGCATTGGGAGAGGGAATTTCCTCACCAGGAGTTCCTGATGGGGTCCTCGTGATGTATATATGTCTGTAGTATCAATCTGTAACATCAGTTTGTAAATGGGGTGCTTTGGGATCTATGTCTGTAAAATCAATTTGTAAAAGCAGTCTGTAAGATCACATTTCCACCCCCCCAGCCTCAGAGCATTGACTTTGCCCCTTCCCCCTTCCAGCGCTCTGCCCAGCAACATCTCATGACCTGTTTATCTCAGTTTGAAACAATAAGTTATGTAAATGTTATCTCCCTTAGTTAGAGTGGCCAGCCCCACCATGAATTCTTCAATACCTTTCTACAGGGTAACTCCTTAGTCAATTATAGACCCACACTGTCTCTGATGACCTTGGTGGGTGGCAGACTGGGCACTCTTTAGTGACGTATCAGGCCTAGAACCACACCTCCAGCTAGACCCCCTCTTGAGCTATTTCCCAGTGAATCATGGGCAATACACCTGCGCAGTTGATATTAAAAGTGTATGGTCCTTTGAGCACTGACCACTCCTTAACTCCTCCCTGATCCCACCCTTACTCACCTAGTTAGCATAACTGACCCCTTAAAACTATGCCTGCGGCCTCTGCGAGTTTGCAGGTTCCATAAGAATCTAGTCCGCAGCGTAACAATAAACTTTACAATTTCGGCTTCAAAGTTTGCTTGAGCCTGGTGAATTCCTTCCAGACTGGTTCTGCCAGGAGAGGTATCCCTGGCAGAACCACTTACCCTCCCCCCCCTCCTTATCACCCTTCCCTCTTCATTCCCAACACCAATTCAGTCACCAGTCTGATCCCAAAAGAAAAACAGAAATTTAGGCAGGTCAGTTTCAAGGGAGTCTCAAACTGGGCAACATTCCTGGTTTCATTCTTCCTCTTAGTATGTCCAACAACAAACACAGTACCTCAAGTTATTGTAAATACTTAATAAATGCTAGCTGGAGATGACTGATTGATTGGAAGATGGCCAGACTTTGGCTTCCACCCTTCCTGGATCTATGACTTCTCTGTTGTAGCAACTTCTCACCCCTCCCACTTCACTAATCCTCTTTACTTAGCCCCTGGACTTTAAGGATCGCCAAGGCATTCACCACCCAGGGGCCAATTTGCTGATGAGCCTCTCTGAGCGTTGTGAGGCTAGTCCTCAGGCAAAGAGAGTCTGGGTCACCTCTGGGTTGCTAGAAGGTGTGGGAGGAGGACTTTTGTTGGAAGAGTCCATACTATGGCTGCCAAAATCCATGTCAAATTTGTCAACACCCCTACCCTCCCAAACCTAAGATGAGAAGCCCAGCAAAGGAACAGAAAGGATTGTCTGGGATGTCTTCAAATAAGTTTAGAAAACAGCTACCTTCTCTTAACCTTTTAAAGAAACAATGATACACTAGACACACACTTGATGTTTTTACTGGGTTGGAGAGGAAGGGGAGATCTTTCACAATTAAAAAAAATAGTTCTACTGTTAGAAGCCCCTACTTTGAAATTCGAGGGCTTAATCATTCCACCATTCAGTAAGCATTTAGTCACTACTATGTGCTAAGCACTGTGCTTACCCCTAACAATGCAAAATAAAATTGAAACATGTCTTGCCCTCAAGGAGCTTACCCTCTAAGAGGGAAAGAGTCTATCAGGGCTCTTTCAAAATTATTCTATTCCAAGACAACACACAGTAGACAGATCCAATGAAAAAAAGATTCAATTGGTGATAATAGGCAGCTAGGTGGTACATAGTGGATAGATACAGCATTGGACCTGGAGTCAGGAAGACCTGAGTTCAAATCCAGTCATAACACTTAACTGTGTGACCCTGGGCAAGTCACTTAACCTCAATCAGCCTCAGCCTCCTCAGCTGTAAAAAATGGGGATAATACTAGAATCTACCTCACAGGGTTGTTGTGAGGACCAAACGACATAGTGTTTATAAAGTTTATAAGCACAGTGTCTGGCACAGGGGAGTTGATTAATAAATGCTTATTTCCATTCTATTCTAGATAAGTTCCTTGAGGCCAAGTACTGGCAGTTAATAAATGCTCATTGGTGGATTGTTTGGTGCTTAATAAATGCTCGTTGGTGGATCATTTGATTACTTTGGCCTTAAATCCTTGCCCACTCACTCTCTGAGGTAAACATCTTCCACAGTAACCTCTTACCTACAAACCATGAGCCCCTCAAAGCACATTCCTTTCATTTAATCTTTGACCTCTGACATTCCTCCTTTTCTTCTTGACTTTCTGCTCATTTCTTGCAAATGGAAAGGTCTTTCTGGTATTACTGGAGAGAGGCCTTCCCCCAAACCTGTTTGGCCATGAAACACTCATGCACAGGTACGTAGGATCAAAATACTGAGAGGGCCTGAAGGAACTTTAGAGATCATAATCCAACCCTCTCATTGTACAGATGCAGAAACTGAGGCTCATAAAGAACCATAGTTAACACAGATAGAGCCAGAGGGCACTTCAGAAGTCATCTAGGCCAATCCCTTCACTTTATGGATAAGAAAACTGAGGCCTAAAGAATTTAAATGGTCTGCCCCAGATCACCAAAGCAGTGTAAAGCAGAGACAAGATGGGAGGCCCAAGTGTTCTCCTTCTCAATCTTGTGCTCCTTCTGCCATACCAGGCAGCTGGCTGGACCGGGACACTTCCCACAGAACTGGATGTGTACCTTGCTGGCCTGACGTCCCTGTGATGCCTGTGAACCCTATCACAGATGTTTGAAATAGAAGAGAAGCCACAAGTGCCCCTCTGGAGGATAGAGGAATATCAGATTGCCCTCTGGGGCAAAAGGGGCCCTAGACAATGCCAGAGCTCAAGAGTAGGAATTAAACCTATTTTCTACTGGAAAAGAAATGGACACAAATAATAAGACTATTTTTCATACACATATGATTCCATATGTCATATTTCAGAGGTGGAGGGTATTGTATGCAGATATTAACATTATCCCTTTAATATAAATACATCAACATTAATATTATATTAACTTTTGTTAAGTGTTAAAACAAATGTGAGCCAAGATGATGGAGTTAAAGCAGCAACTTGCTAATAAGCTCCTGCTCCTACCACCTCCAATACCTGTAAAATATTACTCTAAATAAATTTTAGAACTACAGAACCCATAAAGTGACAGAGAGAAACAAATCTCCCACTGAAGGCAGCTGAGAAGGCCCACAGGAAGGGTCTATCACACAGAGCTGGGAGCCAAGAGCAGCCCCAAATGAGCCCATGGTTTTAGCCCCAGGGCAACCCCAACCAAAGGCACAGACCAGCTACAACAGACTTCAAGAGAGTGAATCACCAGCAACTGTGGTGGCTTCCAGAGTTCCCAACACATAAACTCCAAAGAGAAAGTAAAAGGTCACTCTATTGGAACTGAGTGAGAAAAGAGCACCATCTGGCCCCTGCCCCCTGGGTGAGAGGTGGCAGAGGTACAGTGGCTGCAGTTGCTGCTGTGTGGTTGCCTCCAAAACTCCTGGCCTGCAGATCATAGGGGGACCAAGAGACCATGCAGAGGCTAAGCACTCTTGCTTTGAGCTTGGATCTGGGTCGAAGTCCTGGGTGGTGGTCCTGGGGTGTGTGGCTAGTGTGTCAGAACTTGTGGGGCTGTAGAGAGGGTACCAATTAATAACTCTGGCAGCTGTGAAAACCCCAGTGATTTGGGACACAGCTCTCTCCATTCTGGAAGCAGAGTAACACAATCAGACTGTAGATTCTTTTTTGGGGGACAAAAAGGATCAAAGCATGGAATGGGAGGAAGACAACAAAGTCAGAACTCCTACACCAAAAGCTTTCAAGAAAAATGTGAACTGGTTATAGGCCATGGAGGAGCTCAAGAAGGATTTTGAAAATCAAGTGAGAGAAGTAGAGGAAAAATTGGGAAGAGAAATGAGAATGATGCAAGAAAATCATGAAAAGCAAGTTAACAGCCTGCTAAAGGAGACCCAGAAAAATACTGAAGAACATAACAACTCAAAAAATGGACTAAAGGAGGAGCTGAGTTCAAATATAACCTTAGACACTTAACACAAAAAGCTAGCCGGTGACCAAGTCACTTAATCCCAAATGCCCTACCTTTCCCCTTCCAAAAAGAAAAAAAAAGTTTGTCATTTTGGGCGGCTAAGGTAGCACAGTAAATAGAGGACTGGCCCTGGAGTCAGGAGGACCTGAGTTCAAATCTCACCTCAGACACTTAACACAAAACTAGCCATGTGACCTTGGGCAAGTCACTTAACCCCAATTGCCCCTCCAAAAAAAAAAAGCAAAAAAAAAAAAAAACAGACTAACTCAAATGGCAAAAGAGGCCCAAAAAGCCAATGAGGAAAAGAATGCCTTAAAAAGTCAAACTGGGGGGCGGCTAGGTGGCGCAGTGAATAGAGCGCCGGCCCTGGAGTCAAAAGGACCTGAGTTCGGGGCCTCAGACACTTAACCCACACAAACAAAAACCTAGCCGTGTGACCTTGGGCAAGTTACTTAACCCCAATTGCCCTAAAGGGGCGGCTAGGTGGTGCAGTGAGTAAGAGCGCCGGCCTCGGAGTTGGGATGACCCGAGATCAAATCCAGCCTCAGAAAATGAGCACCCACACATAAATA
This sequence comes from Gymnobelideus leadbeateri, assembly GCA_011680675.1. Classification (NCBI taxonomy): domain Eukaryota; kingdom Metazoa; phylum Chordata; class Mammalia; order Diprotodontia; family Petauridae; genus Gymnobelideus; species Gymnobelideus leadbeateri. The sequence continues at coordinate 883,928 of WOXC01007249.1, read as the reverse complement.
ACGACTAGCCATGTAACCTTGAGCAAGTTACTTAACCCCAATTGCTTTAAAAAAAAAAAAAGTCAAATTGGCCAGATGGAAAAGGAATTTCAAAAACTCACTGAAGAGAATAATTCCTTCAAAATTAGACTGGAGTAAATGGAAGCTAATGACTTTATGAGAAATCAAGATACTATAAATGAAATTTTATGAATGAAACAAATGAAAAAATAGAAGGCAATGTGAAATATCTCACTGGAAAAACCACTGACCTGGAAAATAGATCCAGGAGAGATAATTTAAAAATTATTGGACAACTTGAAAGCCATGATCAAAAAAAGAGCTTAGAAATCATCCTTCAAGAAATTATCATGGAAAACTGCCCTAATGTTATAGAACCAGAGGGCAAAAGAGAAATTGAAAGAATTCACTGATCACCTCTTGAAAAAGATCCCAAAAAGGAACCTCCTAGGAATATCATAGACAAATTCCAGAGTTCCCAAGTCAATGAGAAAATACTACAAGCTGTCAGGAAGAAACTATTTAAGTATTGTGGAGACATAATCAGGATAACACAACATCTAGAAGCTTCTATATTAAGGGAACAAAGGGCTTGGAATATGATATTCCAGAGGTCAAAGAAGCTAGTATTAAAACCAAGAATCACCTACCCAGCAAAATTGAGTATAATGCTTCAGGGGAAAATATGGTCATTCAATGAAACAGAGGACTTTCAAGTATTCTTGATGAAAAAACTAGAGGTGAACAGAAAACTTGACTTTCAAATACAAGAAGCAAGAGAAGCATGAGAAGGTAAATAGGAAAAAGAAATCATAAGGAACTTATTAAAGTTGAACTATTTATATTCCTACATGGAAAAACAATAATTGTAACTCATGCGACTTTTCTCAGTATGAGGATAGTTGAAAGGAATATATACGTATGTATAGGAAGGTATATGTGTATATAAATACATATGTAAGTGTGTGTATATATATATATGTACATGTATACATAAACAGAGGGCACAGGATCAGTTGAATAAGAAGGGATGATATCTAAGAAATAAAATCAAGAAGTGAGAGAGGAACATGATGGGAGAAGGAGAAAGGGAGAGATAGAATGGTGTAAATTATGTCATATAAAAGAGGCAAGAGAAAACTCTTACAGTGGAGGGGAAGAGCAGGAAGGTAAAAGGGAATGGGTCAACCTTACTCTCATTGAATTTGGCTTAAGGAGGGAATAACATACACACTCAATTGGGTATCTTACCCTACAGGAAAACAGGGGGTAGGTTATAAGAGGGAGGATGATAGAAAGGAGGGCAGATTGGGGGAGAGGGTAGTTAGAAGCAAACACTTTTGAAAAGGGACAGGTTCAAAGTAGAAAACAGAATAAGTGGGGGGGCGGGATAGGATGGAGGGGAATATAGTCTTTTACAATATAACTGCTATGGAAACATTTTGCATAACTACACATGTAGAACCTATATTGAATCGCTTGTTTCCCAGTGGGGGTGAGTGAGGAGGGAAGAAGGGAAAGAATCTGGAAATCAAAGTTTTTAAAACAAATGTTAAATTTTTTTTTAATTTTTAAAAATTGTTTTTTACATGCAACTGGGAAATAAGAAATATAGGCACTGGGGTATAGAAATCCATCTTGCCTACTAGAAAGTTCAGGGAGGAATGGGGGAGGATTTAAGAGAGATCAGATTGGGGGGAGGGGTATTCAGCAGGTTCACTATTTTGGGGTGGGGGTAGGAGAAAGATGGGGAGAAAATTTATAACTCAAAATCTCGTGGAAATGAATGTTGAAAACTAAAAATAAAAAAAAGATGAGAAAAAAAGATGGGAGAGAGAGGGGAAAAAAGTATTATAACAAACACAGTCTTAAATCAGGTAGAATATAATATAATAATAGATACTTCCAAAGCACTTTAAGGCTTACAAAGTGTATTCCACAGATCATTCCTTTGAGCTTCAGAGCAACCTTGGTAATTGCAGGTAATTTTAGCAGTAAGATTATCTTCATTTTTCAAATGAAAACACTGAGGCTGAGAGGATGAAAAAGCAGGAGGAGAGATGGGCTTGACATTTATGTTTTGACTACTTATGTGTACCCCTGAGGAAAAGTTTGATGAGAAAAAAGGTTGATTTAATGGCTGATGATGCTTGGGGATTGGTCTCAATTCAAGGACCTCTAGAAATCTCTTTTTCTATATGACCTGTGGATAATTGAGAGTTTTTTATGTGTACAAATACCCAGTTTTCATGTTGGTGTGAAACCTGCTTTGGGGGATAGGAGTGAAGTATAGGGTGTGGGGGTTAGCAGAGAAGGGTAAAGTTTATTTATATCTGATGAGGTTTTCTGGAATTTTCTTTGACTTTGTTCTGGTTTATAGACAGTCTTTCTCACCTTCATTATAAACATCATATAGCTGTGACACTTGTAACTTCCAAGACCTTAAGCCTCAGTTTTCTTATTTGTAAAATGGGAGCTTATTAGACTAGTTAACAAGGCCCCTCTTGCACTAAATGTATGGCTCTATGTGTGACCTACAGCAAGTCATATCCCCTTTTTGAGCCTCAGTTTCCTCACCCATCAAATCAAAGGCTTGACCCATGAATTCTAAATCTTTGCTCCTATGGCCAGCACTTAAATATCGTTGGGGAATATGCCTTTATGAGATTGCATACAGGTTTCTAGAACATAGTTTGGAAAATATTCCTGCCTTATATCTGGTCAAAGTTCCTGAGCCAACTCAGTATTCCTCTGTGGGGCCAGAGGGAGATAAGTTAAGATCCAAAGGTTCAAGGTCAAGGCCAGATTTAAGGCAACCAGAGTGGTTTTGATGGGTGCCAGCTCTCCTCAACTAGACTTTTTTTTCTTCTCTGTTGCCCTTGAGCAGGGGTCTAGATGTCCCCTTCTCCTGAATTCTTTCTTCCTCTACATCTTGTGTCCATGCCTTCCCTTCACCTCATTGGATCTTGTCTATGAGCTTCTCCCACATTTCCTTATTTTAATTACTTTTGGATAGTGTTTCTTCTAAAAATAAGAATTTTTTTAGCTGAAGAGAAGACGTTAGCAAGTTAAAAATGCATTCCACATCCAGGAAAGGGAGGGAGGCCAAGAGGTTGTCATGGAGACGCCTCATGGTTTCTTAGAAGCTGGGTGTACAAAGTCTTATTCAACAGATGTAATTTTCCCAGCAGAGCCTGGAATCTTATTACCTGACAGAGACATCCAGGCTACTCACTCAGCTCTCCCAATGGCCAGACTCATGAGGGAATGCTATGGCCCATGGGCTCTCTCTCTTGACTGATGAAAACCAGCCCTCCCTTCCCACCTGGTATTGCCCTGTCAGCTTCCAAAGGGATTTTGATTGTAGAGAGTGGAGGCCAGAGTTCAACACAGGGAGGGGCCTAATTTCCTCACAAAACTTCAGTAGGGTCTTAGCTTAACATACTTAGTTAAAAAGAGAATCCAAACTCTATAGGCCTTGTGACAGAAAGAAAAAAGAAAAAAAAGAAAAAACCCAATAGTAAGAGACAAAGTATCCAACACACAAGGGAACACAGATGATGGATTTGGTGGTGTATGATGAACTCTAATTCTGCATTTTTTAAAAAGGGTTTGGTTGTGTGTGCTTTGTGTAAAGAGAAATGTGAGCTGATATTCTGGGTATACATAGATATACATGCATTTTCAGTATGTGTGTATGGATTCACACATAGTTTGAGAATCCCTAACTTAGGGTATTCTGTCCATTTACGCAAGACCATAAGACTTCAGTAGCTTATTAGTCAGATTTCATGAGTTTCTGTAGCCAAAAGTATCATCACTAGTTGACCAGCTTTCTAATGATAAGCTAAACATGGAAGGATCTAAGGGAGTAGTGGTTTAGCCAGCAAACCCAGCTGTCCCCATTCCTGTTTCTCTGCCTCTATCTTTCTGTTTCTATCTCTGTCTCTATTATCTACCCATCCATCCATCTATCTATCGATCTATCTATCTATCTATCTATCTATCTATCTATCTATCTATCTGTCGGTCTGTCCATCCATCTGTCTATCACATGGCACAGTGGATAGAGAGAAGGCTGGCCTTGGAAGCAAGAACATTTGGGATCAAAACCTGACCAGCAATGTGACCCTGGGTGAGCCTCTGAGCCCCTCAGACCACTCTGACCCCACTCCCAACCCTTCCCACCCACCCAAAGTCTCTAAGATAATAAAAATTGGGGGCTTTGTCATTTAATCACCTTCATGACTGTGGCAAGGGTGGTACAGGGGAAAGAATGATGAATTTAGAGTCAAAAGAAGTGACTTCTAATCCTGGCTCTGCTCCTATGTGAACCTCTTGGGCAAGCTGCTTGTGCCTCACTTTCCTCCTTAGTAAAATGAGGGGAAGACTAGACTAGAAGGCCTCCAAGTTCCTCTTCAGTCCCAGATTCATGGTCCTATGACCGCTCTAGGTCTTAGCTTTCTCCTCTGTAAAATGGATGAGTTGGCTTCTAAGGACCCTTCGAAGTCTGCCTGGAATTTCTATCACATTCCCAATTATAAGGTCAGTCCTCTAGCCACTGCACCACAATGCTGGACTTTTAGATTTAATTTTAATAAAATGTATTGTGGGGTAGGAATTCAAGCTGTTTCTATCAAAAGTAGCTGAAGGCAGTAAAATCATTCGACCCAATTCCCCCTTAATATTAATGCCTTCCCTCCAATTTATCTTCTATGTATCTTGCTTATACACAGTTGTTGCATATTGTCTCCCAATTAGACTGTGCACTGCTTGAGGGCAGGGTCTGTCAGTGCCTGGCATACAGTAGGCACTTAATGAATGGAGAAGGGAAGGGAATAAACCTTTATTAAAGTGCCTACTCTGTGTCAGTCACTGTGTTAATCACTACAGATATAATTTCATTTGAACAAATGCATGTTGGATGGCCAACAATAGAAAGAAGCTGCTTGTCATCAGGATGAAAGAGCTCCTTTCAATTCTCAGTGAAGAATCACCAAGGAACTATAGACATTTATCTTTATATATGTACATGCTACTTGGAAGGATCTTCTTTCTACAAGACATTTGGAATATATCTGGAACTTGGTCAAATCTTTCCAAGTATCAAATCTCAGCCTTCTAGGGATGTGAATTTAAGGCACTGAGTCTTCATTTCTATAAGGAAAAACATGGCTTGAGTGGTTCATGGAAAATATCATGAGTTTCCTGCATGTTGAAGGCCGATTTATTTTTTTTTACCATTTTTTTTTTTTGCTGAGTTCAGAATAACTGAATCAGAAACATCTGGGCTACATTTCTTTTAATGCTCATCTCAGCTCTTGAAACCCAGATGGGGGAATGTTCTTTGGCAAGGGGAAGAATGGAAAAAAAGAGGAAAATATGAGGTTGGCTTAATTCCAAAGGGTGCAGAACAAATCATTTGATAAATTGACCAAAAGGGGAACAAAAAAAATCCCCAAAACAAAAAGGGGAAGAGAGAAGAGAATAAAAAATCTTTGCCCCAATATCCACTCATCACTCTAGGCTGTCCTGTTTTCCTTCTAGCTCTCAAATCCACCCTTTCCTTTCCACTTTCCTGCTCCTTGCATCAACCCAGGCTCAACTCCTAATTATCTCTTCCTCCACTACTCCATTGCCTTTCTAACTGATCTCCCCATCTTCCCTTAATAAATGTTTATTGACTTGAATTGAATTACTCCCTACCATTGTCCTTTAACATACTCTGTCTTGGATTGTTAAGTATCTTCTGTGGGTAGCTTTCATCTTCACAAATAGACTCTAAGTTCCTTAGGGTATGACCATGTTTTGTCTTTCTATATCCATCACACAGCACTAGAAGCAATTGTAGGGTTTCTCTATACCTTGCACTCCCATGCACATCTTCCCTAGGTTAATGCTGGAGATTATAATCCTATAAACATAATTTTCATCACACACACACACACACACACACACACACACACACACACACACACACCCTCACCCTCTCCTTGGAAAACTTTTGAAATTCTATGGATCAATTCCAAACTCCTCAACCTGATACATCTTGCAGACCTCACTTCTCACCACTTCCTCAGCTTCTCTACTTTATCCCTCCCCCAGCCTAAAATGCCACCCCCTTCTCTTGCCTGTGTCATTATTACCCACCATGACTTGTGACTACTCCAAAGCCATAGTCAACTTTTCCTTTGTTAAACTCCTAAATCACTTGCTTTGTCTAGACCTGTGATTTCATTGGTGTAGGGAAATTCTGGTCAGAAAATACCTTCTACTCATGCAGGCCACTACCTGCTCCAGAAATGAGTCTTTTACAGCATCTTCTGGGGCACAGAGGGTTAAGTGACTCGCCCAGAGTCACACAGCCAGAATGTCTCAGAGGCAGGGATTGATTTCCTGGTTTCAAGGTGGGTTCTGTTGATTAATTCACACTGTCTCTTTATTTCATTTATTTTCTCAGTAGAACATAATGTCCTTGAGGGTAGGGACTACTATTATCTTTCTCTCTGTATCCCTAGTACTTAGCATAGTGCCCTGCACATAGGAGGCACTCAGAAAATGTGTATTAAATTGAACTGAGACCAAGCCACTGACACCTAACACATACTGCTTTGGATTGTCAGTAATATTTTTATGTGCAGATCTGTCTTGTCTTGGAACTAGACGATAATCTCCTTGACTCCAGGAACCATATTTTATCTATCTTTATATCCACTGTACAGTGGAAGGCGCTTGTGAAAGATTTGGTGTGTAAAAAGAGGAAGAGAGGAACAGATGAGGGAAGAAGAGGGAGGAGGAGAAGGAAGAGCAGGAATAGGGAGAAGAGGAGATGAGGATGAGAAAGGGGAAGAAAGATGAGAAGAAGAAGTTGAAAAGAAATAGGGAAAAGAAGAGAGGAGGAAGAAAGAGGGGATAAGAGAAGCAGAGACTGAAATTTTGACAAAGAAAATGGAAAATGGAAGGGTGTGCTTACCGGTACCTTCATTTTAAAGTCATCTCTGTACAGTTTAATGCCGATGTCAGCGATGGTCCTTTGGATAAAGCGGGATGGTCGAAGGACAAAGACAAGCTGCAGGTTTCCTGGAAATGCTCCCTGGAATATTGAAAAGAGTTCATGAGGAAAGGCATCTCACTTCCAAGACCCCCTTGCACCCTGAATCTCATGCTAAGTGATGCAACTGCCCTGAACAGAGCCACGAGTGATTAAAGGAGAAGCCCAGAGAAAGGCCCCCAATGCCCAGTTTGGATATGGATGGAAGAAGTCTGGGAGACAGACCAGATGAAATCATTCGGGGATATAAGGGGAAATGGGGTGCCTCCCTCAGCAAAAGGTAAATTCTTAGAAGGTGGGGGTTTGGCCCATAGCAACAAGCAATAAATGCTTGTTGAATTGAATTGCACATATCCAATTGTATTTAAACCTTTTCTGGGCCCCTCCTTGAGCTCCCTTCCACTCCTTTCCTAGGTATTGTGTTCTTGCACACCTTGTGGTCTCTTAATGCCTTCTTCTTCCTTAGACCACCTTGTATTTACTGATCCATATGCTCATTACATCTACCAGTCAAGTGTAAGCTCTCTGAGGATAGGGACCATCCCAGTTTCACGTGCTTTTGTCCACAGGTGCTGGGCTTGGAACTCTGGGTGCAGAGAAGCTGATGTCCCAAGCACAATCTATGCTCCCAATCTATTTAAATGTCTCCAGCTACCTAGTGGGCTCCATTAAATCAGACACAGTTGCTATTGTTGACAATTTTGTTATCTAGTCACAAATTGGAGGTGTTTGCTATATTATAGTTTAATGTTTAAAAGGGGTGCACAAAATGGTGCAGTATAGACAGTGTCAGATCCCCAAAGAGGGGACCTGGACTTGAATTTTGGCTCTTTCACTCACAACCTATGTGGCCTGTGGCAAATCTCTTAGTTTCACTGAATATTAGGTTATTTATCTGTAAAATAGGGAGCTGGAGCTGACTGCCACAGAGGTCTCTTATAGCACTAAATCACTAAATCTCACTCTCTGCAGGAGACTAATGAGTAAAGGGAAATATTATCTAGAGGCCCTTAACCTCAATGGACTCTTGGGTAGACCCCAACATCGGGAGGTGCTAAAGGTGAGAGGATCCATGACAGAAGGCAGAAACAATCACTGGTACCATGGCTGTTACCACATTCCAAATGACCAGGTGCCGACCAGTCTGGAGAGAACCAGGTATTCCCTGGCATGGAAACCCCACTTGGGAATTCTTTAGATGGAGTGGGGGCTCAGAAAAACTGCCAACATCCATCTACAATTTACCATGCCTAGGAGTTTTCTGCAGAGACTATCAGCCCTGTTTAGTTACCCAATTCTTCTTCTGCTAGGAGCTTGCAGACAGAAAAGAAACTCCTTTCCCTGCCCCTTCCCTCCCCACTTCAGCCAGCTTTTCAAATCTTATGTCTTTGTGTTAAGTGAGTAAGAAACAGTTAGGAAGCTCTGAGCCTACAGTTGCATCCTCAAGATGCCAAGTGTGGGTGGAGTCACTAGAAAGGATAATTCTACAGCCACAAATAGACTCAAGGAATCAAGTTGTCAGGGTAGAAGCTGTATTCTCTTTCTCCCTGTCTCTTAAGAATGGGGGTTCTTCAGCTGGGGTCTGAGAATTTGCTTTTTTTTAATTGATAAAATCTTTAAAAATTATTTAAAATGTTTACATGCAATTAGAAACAGATAAAAAAAATTAAAGCTAAAAAAGAAAAAACCTACTCGGTAACTAGGTTTCAATATAATGATTTTCTTTTGTAATCCCATGCATTTTATTTTATACATTTAAAAGCATCTTTCTGAGAAGGGGTCCATAGACAACAGACTGCCAAAGGGGGCCATGACACACACACAGAGTTAAGACCTCCTACCCTAGATCTTGTTGGCATGCAACGCTCGGAAGAACCTGGAATTTTGCTAAGTCCTATCACTATGATTACCTGGAATTCTGTTTATCCTGAAGTACAATAAAAAGGTGACTATGGTAGTAGGCAGGCAGTCTTAATCTCAGAAAGATCTGGCTTCTAGTCCCCTCTCTGACTATTCTTGACAGTATAATCCTGGATAAGTCACTTAACTCTTTCTTTTCCTTAAGAGTCTAATTAACTTGCATTGGTGGGGGGCATTTCCTGTCAGAGAATTCTCCACAACAGTGAAATCACAGACAGTAACAGCTAGCGTTTATATAACATTTTAAGTGTGCAGATTGCTTTACATATATTATCATTTCACTTGATCTTCATAACAACTCTGGGAGGTGGGTGCCATTATTACCCCCATTTTTACAGACTAGGAAACTGAGGCAGAGAGAGGCTGTTTCTTGCCCAGGATCACACTGGCTAATAAGTGTCTCAGTCAGGATTTGAACTCTTCTTCCTAACCCCAAGTCCATGTCTAGCTATTCGGTCAACAAATGAAAGAAAGAAGTACCAAATCTACCAGGAAGGAATTTATTTATTTTAGTCCTTATCCTCTCGGTGGCCAACAGGATTCCATTTCACTCTGCCGGTGCTCTTCAGCCTCCCTACTACTCCACCTTGTCTGTCAGGTCCCATAGCCTTTGTCATTCAAACTTGAAGAAACCAAATCCTTTTTTTTTAGAAAGGGAAGGGTGATAAGGAGGGGCTGGGAGTCAGGGGATCCCAACAAGGGGCAAAGTCTGCCCCTTCTGCATATCTGAAAGCGTCAGGATGTACTTCAAGAACAATTGCAGAAATAAACCTTGCAATAAAGGTAATTCCCGCCCTCTCTTGAAGACCCGGTGAATTTGAGTGAAAAAGAACAGAAGAATTGAGAATTACACTGGCTTTAAAAAACCAAAAACAATCACAGTTAAAAAGAAATGAGCATAGGGTCATAGTTTTGCAGGTAGAAGGGGCTTCAGATGGGGAAACTGAGGCAGGAAGCAATTGAGTAGCTTGCCTAGGGTCACAGAGCTGGTAAGGATCTGAGACAGGGTTTGAACTGAGTTCTTTGAGACCCCCTCTGGCCACCAACTTCTCTTCCTAGACACTCAGAAAGAGTAATGCCAACACGACGTCCACTTCTACCTCCCAACTCAACAGGGTCTGTATTGTAATCGGAAGATGAAGGCATGCCTGTTATCCGTTTGCTTTTTAAACGCACGTGAAATGTCCTTGGTCACTCTGCTCTGCCTAGCCAGACCTAGGATTTAAGTGAGTGTCCTTTAGTGTTCAGAAAATCCTTTCTGCCTGAAAGCTGACGCGTCCGCCAGCTGCTCGCCTTCCAAGAGACGGGGGAAACATGCTTTGCTGGCAATGGGAAAGGGGGGTGGGGGCTTCCCAGGGCAGGCAAGCTTACATTTTCTCCATCACAAACAACAGAGTTAAAACAAGCAAACGGACTCACCGCGATCCGGGTCAGGGATGCCTTGACTGAGTTCCATTTGTCTCTCCTTCTGTCGATAACAATGATGAACCCGATGCTGGCAGCCTCCAGACTGCAAAGGAACACAAGAAGATGTGCGGGGTTACACGCACCCACAGGGGCAGAGACCAGACTCCATAGTGCTCCCAGTGCCCAGCCCTGGGAAGCAAGGGCAGCTCCTACTTTGAGCCCTGAGGCTGCCTGGCAGCCTTCATAAAACATGAATATTTTATCTGTCCATATCCCTCAGCTGCTCCATCTCTGGCTGGTTGCAGACTAAGGCCACATGTCTCCATGCCTGACCGACACTGAACATGCCAAGGGGGCCTGGCAGACGCCAGGGGGAGGCGGGACACCCCCATGTTGGGCCCTGTCATCTTTTCTCCCCAAACGCTGACACATCATGGGGCTGGTGCTGGCTCCTACTGAGGATTGCATCCAGGCTGTGGGAGAAGGCAACACATTCAGTGCAGGGTGCAAACAGCTCACCAGGAATCAGGGAAGTGGAATAAAGCTTGGAAACGTGTGATCACGAATCAGGATATGCATGAAAGGAAATGTGTCTGTGGAGACCCCAGAGCCTGCTCACTTGTGGGCTCCCCCTGCCCTTCTTCCTCCCTGGATCCTCTGTACACTGAGGGGTGAAACTGAATAATCCCAAAGGTCCCTTCTGGCCCTAAACCCAGTGATATTCTGATCCTTTTAAAAGCAAAGCCTCGAGGAAGGACTCTTTCTTCCCCTTCTCCATCCTCCTTAGAACATGCAAATACCCTACATAAAGTTGCCAATGAGAAAAAGGTATGCAATCAGTCAATTCATCAATATAGCATGCATTATGTGCCTTCTCTGTGCCAGGCAAGGTTGTGGGGACAGGAGAACAAAAACAAAACAATCCCTCCCTTCCAGGAGCTCATATTCTCTCAAGTGAGACAACTCTAGGCCCTGTTACCTCCAGCCCATTTTTCCTGGACCACAGTGCAGAGAAAAAGTTTGGGATTTGAAGCCAGAGAGTTGTTCATTCATTTTTTCCATTGTGTCTGACTCTGCATGACCCCACTTGGGGTTTTCTTGGCAGAGATACTGGAGGGTTTTGTCATTTCCTTCTCTAACTCATTTTACAGATGAGGAAACTGAGGCAAACAGGGTTAAGTCATTTGTCCAAGGGCACACAACTAGTAAGAGTCTGAGGCCAGATGTGGACTCAGGTCTTCCTGACTCCAGGCCCAGTGCTCCATCCACTCTGCCACCTTGTTGTCCTTGTAGTCAGAGAGCCTGAGTTCAAATCCTGACTCTGCCTCTTGCTACCTTTGTGACTTTGGGAAAGCCGCTTCCTCTCTCTCCAAAAAATGAGGACATTGGACTAAATTACCCCTGAGGTCCCCTTCTGTACTGAATCCTAGGATCTCTCTCCCTTCCACTCAGCCTGGGCATCTCTAGGGAACTCCTTTTATTCATTTATTTTTATTTTTGTAACTTCAAAAGTGACTTGTGATTTTTAAAAGTATCAGGAATCATAAGGCTTAATTGTCAAATTCTTTCTTAGAGAAAATAGTCGTAAGCACCTTTGGGGCAATGAAGGTGGCCATGGGAGGAGCGGCTTGGGATCTGAGAAAGAAAAGAGATCTCATTAGAGCTTGAGGGAAGGAAGAAGGTCTGGTATCAGTTAGTCTGTTATATAATAACATGTTATAGAGGCAGCACGGTGTCCCTGGGGCTAGAACACTAGACTTGGAGTGAGGGAGATCTGAGTTCAAATCCTGTCTCATTTACTGGCTGTGTGACCATGGACAAGTCAACTTATCTCTCCCAGTCTCAGTTTCCTCATCTATAAGGTAAAGGGATTATAATAGCACCTCCCTTCCAAGGTTATTGTGAGGATACAATGAGATCATATTTATAAAGCTTTACAAGCTTGGCAAACGTTAAAGTGATATATATAAATGCTGGTCTGACTCTGCGTGTATATGTGTGTGTGTTAACATAAAGACAGACATATTTTAAAATATTTATTTAATATTTTCCCCCAACTACATGTAAAAACAATTTTGAAAATTCATTTCTTAAAATTTTGGGCTTTAAATGCTCTCCCTTCCTTCCCTTCCCCCTAATTGAAAAGGCAAGCAATTTTATATAGGTTACACATGGGCTGACTCTTGTACTGGAAAGTCCATCATGGAGCTGATAATTAAATGTATGGGAGAGAGTGGAGAGAGAAAAAAAGAGGGACCCAGATAGCACCTTGAGGGACATCTACATTTAGTAGACTTGATACTGATGATGAACCAACAAAGAAGATGGAGAAGGAATGGTCAGGGAAGTAGGTGGAGAACCAAAGGTCAGGGAAAACAAGATTGCTTGCCCCCAAGAAGTTTACAGCTTTGTAGGAGAATAAGGAATAGACACTGGTGGGTATCATACCATACATGGAAATGTATGACATGGAAAATGCATTAGAGAGTTATCCAAGTGCTATGTAAAATCTGAGGGGATGGTCACTATTGGCCAGGGACAGCAGAGAAGACCAGAGGAGGTTTAGATGTGAATTGGGCTTGAAAGGACGAGTAGGAAGTTAACAAGGGAAGAGGAGGAGGGAGAGGGAAAGTATTGAAAAGATGGAGCAAGGTGAATACAGTGTGTGTTCAGGAAGAAGAGCTCTGTCCTGCCCCATGCGTGTGCTGAATAAATGGAAGGCGATACTATGAGATAAGCTTGAAAGCCAATGAAGACTTTTGAACTGGGGAGTAATATGGTTAAGTCTATGCACATCAGGAAGGTAATTTAGCAATTATGTGGGAGATGAATTGGAGAAGGGAGAAATTAAAAGTAGCGAAACCAAATGAGAAATTCTTAAAAAGGGGTGATGAAGGCTTCAACTAGAGTTATATCCTCATGGTCGGAAAAAAAGGGTATGGATATAAAGATATGTGATAGCTAGTTAAATAAGACATGACAACTGACTGGATGGTAGAGGATGAGAGAGGGAAAATTTAGGGTTGACTCTAAGGTGATAAACCTGGAATGAGTCATGGAATGCAGGGGTGTGCTGGTAAATGTTTAACAATCAGAATCAAGGCATACTTTTAAGTTTAGTCTTCACTGTTAACATTTTCTCCATTACTCTCTTAAGTCTAGACCATTAACAAAGTGATAAATCAAAATCTGATATGTAGTGTTTGTTGGCTTCCAACGTGTAAACACTCACACTGAAAATTTGGCAATTGCTTTGAATTGGTTCCAGCATCATCCTGGACCTTAATGAATATTTAGTCGAACTCCCTCATTTTATAGCTGAGAAAACTGAAGATCAGAAAAGCTGTGACTTTCTTGAGATTATTTAACTATTTCATGGCAAAACTGGCATGAAACTCAAATCTCCAGATTCTCAGATTTGTGTTCTTCCTACTCACAAAAGCTGCCTGGTGCTTTATGAAAAACCATTCTGGAGTTTCAGATTGCCTGGGAATTTGGAGACCAGTTTTATTTGCTTTAAAAAAAAAAAAGAAAAGGGGCAGCTAGGTGGCGCAGTGAATAGAGCGCCGGCCCTGGAATCAGAAGGACCTGAGTTCGGAGCCGGCCTCTGACACTTAATCCACACAAAAACAAAAAAACCTAGCCGTGTGACCTTGGGCAAGTTACTTAACCCCAAATGCCCTAAAGGGGAGGCTAGGTGGCGCAGTGAGTAAGAGTGCCGGCCTCGGAGTTGGGATGACCGGAGATCAGATCCAGCCTCAGAAAATGAGCACCCACACATAAATAATGACTAGCCGTGTAACCTTGAGCAGGTTACTTAACCCCAATTGCTTAAAAAAAAAAAAAAAAAGAAAGAAAATAGCATTAGTTTTGTCATCAATGAGTCCACAGTGCCTGTAGACCAGCCTCTAAAAAGAATAAATCAATGCATTCATTAGATGGAGGTCAATAACTTTTTCTTTCTGCTGAATTCAGCAACAGTAATTAGTAATATACAGATTAAGTGTTTTCCCAGAAAGCTTCCATAAAGTTTTATTGATTTTTCCCCTTCTCTTAAGTGTTATTGATCTTAAGAGAGACTCTTACAGCTTTAGGGAGGAAATAGTAAGTACGTAGAGTAGATTTTACAAAGGTTCAAGCCTTCTCCTGATGGTTGGTTCTGTCTCCTTCCTTCCCTTTGGCAGGAAGGAATTTGTTAAGAAGTGGTTTGAGACAAGAGGAATAGCCAGTTCAGAAGTTCCAGAAAAAGTGGGGGGCAGAGGATTAGAAAAATTGGAGAAAGAACTAGTACTAGAGGTAGAATGGACGAGGCAGGGAGAACAAATGTGGAAGATTAAATCCTGAGACCTTCCATATCCCATGGGTAACAGAAAGGTGCCCATGATGGAGGAGCTCACTGGAAGGAGGAAGAGCTCTCAATAGTCTTGGCTGGGCCCTTTCTGTGTACTTGTTGTACAAATAAAACTATTCATATATAACACCTTTTTTGAAGCTTTGAATTTGAAGCTTTGTGAGCATTAGTGCTTGTAGGGAGATCTGGTAACCACCCTTGGAGAAGGGTCAGATATTCCCTAGGTAAGGTAACACAGATAAGTAAAAGATCCTCAAGGTATACCTTGACTTTTAGGAAGGCAGGGAAAAGAATAATGGGTCTGGACTTGATTTCAAAAATCAGCTCTGCCACCTAGAGCCTGTATGACCTTAGACAAGTCATACAATGTCCACAGGACTCAGTTTCCTCATCCATAAGATGAGGGGATTAGATTAGATTATCGCTGAGGTACCTTTTGACTTTAAATCTATGGTTCTATTATTTTTCATGTGGGGAGAGCTTCTGACAAATAGATTACACTCAAGGTATACTCTTTGAATTGGTACAAAAGGAATTTAGCATAGTGGATGATGTCTGGACCAAACATCAGTGAGACCTGAGTTCAAATCCCACCTCAGGCACTTATTTGGCCATTTGATGCTAAGTAAGTTGCTAAATCACTTTAGGTATCCTTACCTGTAAGGTGGGGATAATAATAGCGCCTATCTCACAGGGTTCTGGGGCCCAAATAAGATAATCTATGTAAAGTACTTTCTACAAAACTTAAAGTACCACAAAAAGTGGGCTATTTGTAATGGACTTTGCCCAGGACCTGCAGTGAATCCCATAATATCCCAGTCCTTTACATAGAGTCAGAATGAGGCAGTATCCCAGGGCAGCAATACAGAGAAAAATTATGCGAAAAACAAGCTCATATAATTGGGAGGGAGAGGCCAAAGATGCCAAGCTCCAAGTCACACAGCCCTGTTCTGACAACAGTTGATGGGCTGATGTCCAGGATTTGAAGGATAAAAGCAGTCATTGGAATTGGGGCATTGTTCTTGTGACCCTCACCATCTGTGCCAGGATAGCACCCTGGTACAAAGCACCGATCATATGGGCGAGGGGAGCCAGACCAACTACAACTGCTCTTGCGTTTGACTTTTTATCATCTACGCTTAAGTGCTAATGCTGTCATATTCTGTGACGACATTAGCAAATATATAATTAGTGCTATGGAAAGTGTTGAAGCCAAATCCAGCTTCTGAGGTCCCTCAGGACTGCTTCATTTGGTATGGTCAACCGGGTCTGGCAAAGAATGACCTCTTGGGTTAGAAAGAAAGAATGCGACAGAGAGGACAAGACGGCCTTTCCCAGAGTGGTCAGATACCAGAGCTTGGTATTCTGAGTGCTGGGAAGGACTGGGGAAAAGGCCCCACCAGTGTGATAAAGTGGAGAAGGCTGTAATATGGATCTTCACCCAATGTCCTCACCTTGGAACTTTCTCCAGCACCTAGGACCTTCTAATGAGAAGCTGCAATCGCTTTCTGTCGTGCTAGGTTCCTCCCATTGGAAAGTTCCTTTTTTGGGGTGGGGGTCAATTTTGGAGAGGGGTTTAGACTGACCATTCATTCCTCTCTCAACTATGCTTCTGACTAAGGACTTTGCCACTATGCCCCCTCTCACGCACCCCTTATCTTCTTCTCTGCCTTTTATATGTTGTCTTTCCACATTAGGTTGTAAGCCCCTTGAGAGCAAAGACCAAAGACTGTCTTTTCCCTTTCTTTGTATCCCAAGTACGCAGTACAGTGCCTGGCAAATAGTAAGTGCTTAATAAGTGCTTATTGATGGACTGATTGATCCATTAGAATATAAACTCCTTGTGGATGGGCACTGTCTTTTTGCTTCTCTGTCTCCCTAGTTCTTAGCATCATTAAGTGCTTAATAAAAGCTTGTTACTAACCTCCCTACTTACATGGGGGAGGGAGACAAAAGTAAGGGAGACAAACCAAGACCACTGTAGTTCCGTGGCTTCTCATAGCTCTGAAAGTGGGAGGATGGAGTGCCTTGATCAAATCTGGGCTGAGAGCTGAGAGAAAACTCAGAGAGCTCATGCTGAGTGAATGGCTCTGGTAACTATTCAGATAAAGGGAGTCCTGGGGCCAAGGATAGCCCTAAAGACATTCCTTTAGCAAGAGACCAGGCCTTCAAAAACAAAGTGGGGAGTGGGAAGAAGGAACAGGGAGGGAGGAAGAAACTCCCTTTTATCCCTTTGGAATGGGAGGGGAACAGCCTTGGGAATTTTCCCACCAGGAACAAAGGAAACAGGATGAAAGCCAGAAATTCTTACACACTGATAAACTAGTGAGTGCCCAGAGGAGGGCAGCAGGGATGAGGAAGAGATTTAAGATCATGCCCTATGAAGTGGGAATGTTTAGCTTGGAGGAGAGATGACCGGTGGGAACAGGAAAGCTGTTCTCTAGTTTTTGGTCCCAAATACTGCTTCTGTCTTCAATGAGGAACTTTGGGGCAGGGCTGACTAAGAGAAAGCTCAGGCAGTTTGGAGACTTAGAAAGAGACTGTGGATGTAGAGTCAGTGCAAGTCCCTGTTGGAGGGAAAGGACAGGTATACAACATGCCTCAGTAGGCAGAAGTCCAGGGAGTGGGTCCCTTCCCATATCTTTCTTCTGTTAGTCACAATCTCTCAAGTGAACAGGAGATCCACCTGCTTTGATGGAAGACCTGAATAAGGTGCTTTTTTTAGAAGATAGTAAAGCCAAGGTAAATGGAGCTTTGCCCTTAGGGATGCTGCTATGGAAAATCTCAGAGGAATGCAGGAGGAAAGCCCTCTTGTGGAAGGTGAGATTGTAGCTGGAACTTGAGGGGAAGCCAGTGGAGTCAGGAAGTGGAGGTTATAAGGGGGAAAGAATTCCAGGCATGGGTGATTGCCTGTGAAAATTCCCAGAGTCAGACAAATGGAGTGTTTTATGTTAGGAAAAGCCAGGCGGCTAGTGTCACTGGAATGCAGAGAATATGGGGGGAAGGAAGGTGTGAGAAGTCTGGACAAGTAAGCTGCAAGCTGGACAGATTCCTAGACACCAATCTGGGAAAGTTAGTGTTGAAGATAGTGATTATCAGCACCTAGAATGTTTCTCCCTAATCTTCACCTGGGGAGCAACCCTTTCCTTCAGAAAGGAGCACCCTCCCTCTTGAACAAAGACACCTCAGAAATAGCTGAGTGATGCTATCTACAGCTCAGGTCACACCTGGCTCTGGGAATCTGAAGGGAACACTGGAGAGATAAGGGAGGCCACCATGGATACCAAGGACTCAGATGGGATATTGCCAGATCCTGCCCTTCATTTCTACATGATACCTTCAATCCCTGGAGAAGAATAAACAAGCCCCCAAAAAGAACTTTGTTCATCAGAAATCCATTGTTTATCTACTTCTTAGCGCTGGATGTTCAAAGATCAGCAAAGGAAGGAGTGGGATGAGGTTTTTCTGGGAATTCTTGTGTGACTGACCCTTAAGGCTACAGATTAGCCAAAAACTCATCATGTCTGCTAAGGCTATCAAAGAAACTCATGGTAAGAATCCAGCTGTAATTTTTAAATAAATAGAAGGGTCCCCCATGCACCTCTCTAAGTTATTTAAAGATTACAACTGAAATTCCGACCATGGTTGGCCACCACATGTCTCCCATTCCTTACTATCAATGGAGCTCATTGTTTTTTTGGAGGGCAATTGGGGTTAAGTAACTTGTCCAAGGTCACACGGCTAGGTTTTGTGTGTGTTAAGTGTCTGAGGCTGGATCCGAACTCAGGTCCTTCTGACTCCAGGGCCAACGCTCTACTCACTGCGCCACCTAACCGCCCTGATGGAGCTCATTCTTGGCATATAGTCCTTTGCAACCTGGCTCCGACCTATTTTTCTAGGCTTATTATACAGCACTCCCCTTCAAGCACTCTATAATCCAGCCCAATTGGCCTTCTTAGAGTTCCTCACACAACATACACCATCTCCCATCTCCATATTATTGTACCAGCTATGCCCCATGCCTGGAATGCACTCCCTCTTCACCCCAGCCTCTTAGGTAGCTGGGGGTGCATTAGATAGGGAAGGTGCCAGGTAGGGTGGCTAGGTGGTGGAGTGGATAGACTGCCAGGTCTGGAGTCAGGAAGACCTGGGTTCAAAAACGGCCTCAGATGCTTACCAGCAGTGTGACCCTGGGCAAGTCATTTAACCCTGTCTGCCTTAGTTTCCTTATCTGTAAAATAAGCTGGAGAAGGAAATGGCAGACTGAAAAGGACTAAAAAACAAAACAAAAAGCAATGTGCTGGGTACCGCACTAAGTGCTTTTACAAATAATATTCTAATTTGATATTCACAACCCTGGGAGTTCTACCCTTCTCCTTTACCATCACGGGGAATGGACCTGCAATTTCATTGATAGAGAGAATTCTCAGATGAGGAGAGTCCTTCTGCCACTGCAAGTCAACAACTTCTCTGCGGCTTATTTCTCAGAGTTATCTACAAAAGGGGGAGATAAGGTAACTTGCCCAGGGCAGCAGGTATCCAAAGCAGGACTTGAATCTTCCCCACTCTGAGACGAACTAAAGCTCCTTTATGCCACACTGCCATTCCTGAAGTGAGTCTATTCTTCATATATTCCAGGAGAATGAGTGATATTTAAAAAAATTAGGGACAACAGCATGAACTCCTTTTAAAAATGTTCACTGCATTCGTTCTTTGATGGAATGGGGGAGAGAGAGAGAGAGAGAGAGAGAGAGAGAAGAAGAAGAAGAAGAAGAAGAAGAAGAAGAAGAAGAAGAAGAAGAAGAAGAAGAAGAAGAAGAAGAAGAAGAAGAAGAAGAAGAAGAAGAAATTAAAAAACAGGACAAACAATGCCTGGATGATTAGATATTCCCACTTTCTAGAAGTGAAAACACAACTGGACAAGGGAAGCAGGTCCAAGAATGGAGAAATAAAAACTCAATGAGCTGTACATGCATATAAAAACTTGAGTTTTGCAGAATTAAGTGTAGTGGGAATATTGCCATGGACGGATGCATAATGAAATAAGCAGAACCAAGAAAACAACATACACAGTGACCATAGGAGCCAAATAGAAAACTCCCTAGAAGGAAGTCAAACTCTGGCCAACTGAAAAAAAAATGGAAAAAAAATGCAACATACTTTCTTCGTGTCAAAGAGAAAGAGAATGACTATGGCATACATTGTTAGGGGTGATTGCCTGAAGGGGCTTTTTTTGCTTAATTTAATTTAATTTTGCTTTGTTACAAAGGAAAATTCAATCTTGAGGGAGGAGTTGGGAGGGAAATAAGCATTTCTGCAATAACTGTGCTCTAAAAACAAAGAGTATAGATTAAACTTTTTAAAATGTCACCCCTGAGAAATATTAACCCAAAGAAGTTAGATTAGCATTGTCATAAACACAGCTACAGATTGGGAGTTTGATATTAACAAGAGTGTCCCATTTGTATGGGACTCCAGTTTTACAAAGTCCCAAATGCTTTCCTCATAACAACCAGTGAGGTGGCGTAGTATAAGTATCATTTCCATCTAACAGAAAGTGAAAGGGAGGGTAGAGACTAACTAAATCCCTGGTCTTTTGACTCCAAAGTGGGTGTTCTTGCAGTCTCTCTAGCTTACTTTTGGATATAACTGACAAATTATACAGCAGTTAGCAACTAGTTGGCTAGAGGAGGCTCACAATCGTTCCTGGGAGGAAAAAAATAGCTCAACTATAAGACTAAGGAACTATGCTGAAAGAGAAAACAACAGCTCACTTTTGTTTTTTTACAGTTTTTGCTCCTTTTCCTTTTAGGACTGTTAGACAATGGCCAACTTTCCTCCTGTTCCAGGGTCCAAGCAAATTAAGTTTTGTCCTTATTAAAAATGAAGGATGAGGAGCAGCTAGGTGGCGCAATGAGTAGAGCACTGGCCCTGGAGTCAGAAGGACCTGAGTTCAGATCCGGCCTCAGACACTTAACACACACAAACAAAAACCTAGCCGTGTGACCTTGGGCAAGTTGCTTAACCCCAACTGCCCTCCAAAAAGCAAAAAAAAAAAAAAAAAATGAAGGATGAGAACAATATTCTGGCACTGACATCTTCACCTTTGACTCACCCACTTTCTACCTCCCTTCATCTTACTATCTACCTGTCAGGCTCCAGATTTTACTCCACAATACATCTTGAATACACAGGCATCTTCCTTCTCACCTAAGCAGTCCCCTTCACTGTCTACTTTCCAGGATAATGGGAATGAGGGAGAAAAGAGAACCTATGAGGTGCAATGAACCAAATCATGAGTGGTCAATTTTAGTGACATTCTATTGATGACATAATCAAATAGAAATTCCTCTGTTTAGCATCGAAAACCTTATACAACCTGACCCCAACCCATCTTTCCAACCTCCTTAGACACTACTCTCCTTCCTCACACTCTGCAATCCAGTCAAACTAGGGCTCTCTATTCCCCATACATGACACGCCATCTTTCTTCTCTCTGCTTTTACACTGACCATCCCATATATCCAGAATGTCCTCAATCCTTATCTCTACCTTGGAGCACCCCCTTTAACACTGGAAGGACCAAGCACATCAATCAATGCAAAAATGTCATCATATTTCTATCCTGAAATAAAAATTGTCATCCTGTATCTATTTTCTTTACTTTGTGGATTAAAAAAAAAGAACCATGTCCATTGGTGCAGCTTGGTCACTCGAGACATTCTTAAATTCTGGTTAAGATGTAGGTCAGGTACCATCTTCACGTACCATAAACCCTCTTCTGATACTCCCAACTATTAGTGCCTTCTGTCTTTCAAAATTTAGTTTATATTTAACTATTTTGTATATATTCACTTTATGCTACATGTATTTATATATGTCTCCCCCCTCCCATTAGAGGTTGGAAGGGCAGTGGCTACTCATAGAAAGGGTCCTAATACTGATCCACATGGAAACTTGTAGCGGCAAGCACCCCAATATCCCCAGGGTGACTGCCAACACAGGTTCTTAGATCTGCTTTTCAAAAGGAAAGCAACTCAAAATGGGTTAACAAGCTTACTTTAATCAAACAAACATACATTACCTAGTTCAGGGGAAAAGGTCAGCACCCCAAACTTCAGAGTTACAGAACTTACAGATCAAGCAGACAGGCTTCCAAACTGTCCAAACCTCATATCAATATCAAATCACAGTTACCAGAGAGGGAAGCATCAACATCTGGGTTTTCAAAGCCGGGGGGCTCTCAACAACGGCTTCCCAGAGTCTCATCTGGTCAAATCACACAACACTTCTCAAAGTGAGCCCCAAAGCAAAGCCTCTCCTCAGGGCTTCTATAGCCTTCTCTTGGCTCAGAGAATGTAACAACCTCCTTGACCCACTGCCCAATCACAAAGTATCAAGGTGTGGGCTTTCCTGAAAAACAAGCCTCCCACCACAGGCTCCAGGTGCACTTAAGCTAGGGGCAGGGAAGATCTTTAAATCTGCATTTCCATTACAAAACTTTAGCCTGGTGTTTGTAACCTGGGCTCATTCACCCTTCCATAGACAGCCTGGAACCTTCTGCCTGGCCTCATTCCTGGAGGCTCAACATATTGGTCTGAAGCTTAATGAGGACATCTAATCTACTTTGGCCTTACTATCACTCAGAACTTCTCTTTCTTTTTTTTTCTTTTTGAAAATGGGAAAGCAGGGCAATAGGGGTTGAGTGACTTGCCCAAGATCACACAGCTAGTAAGTATTAAGTGTCTGAGGCGAGATTTGAATCCAGATCCTCCTGACTCCAGGGCCGGTACTCTATTCACTGTGCCACACCTCACTGAGAACTTCTGAGCTCAATGGACCCACCAACCTTAGCCTTCTAAGACAAAAGACAATATGTCTTCATATCCAATGCCCCTACCTATTTTAATGAGGAGTAAACTGAAACCCCAAAATTAAATAATTTGCCCAACATTTGAGAATTAATTGTGTGAGGTAGAACTCACTCAATTGTGGGAAAAGTTTGAATCAGAACTTCAGAAAAGCCAGGTCAAAAATTAATTATATTACCAAAATAATGTGGTAACCAAAAATTAATTATATTACCAAAATAATGTGGTCCTTTAAATTTATATTTTAAAAAGTCCCTTATTGGCTAAGATGACAAAACAAGAAAGTGACAAATGCTGGAGAGGATGTGGGCAAATTGGAACGCTAATACATTGCTGGTGGAGTTGTGAACTTATCCAACCATTCTGGAGAGCAATCTGGAATTATGCCCAAAGGATTAGAAATAATTTCATACCCTTTGACCCAGCCATACCACTTCTAGGGTTATATCCCAAAGAGATCATAGAAGTGGGAGGAAGACCCATATGTACAAAAATATTTTTAGCAGCCCTTTTTGTGGTTGCAAAGAATTGGAAACTGAAGGGGTGCCCATCAATTGGGGAATGGCTAAACAAGTTGTGGTATATGAATGTAATGGAATATTATTGTGCTATAAGAAATGAGGAGGTGACGGATTTCATAATTACCTGGAGAGACTTATACAAACTGATGCTGAGAGAAGAGTAGAATCAGAAGAAATTTGTATACAATCACAGACATACCATATCTGTGACGACCAACTATGACAGACTGGACTCTTTTCAGCAATGCAGTGATATAAGTTAATTCCGAATGACTCAAGAAAGTGAGAAATGCGCCATCCAGAGATATAACTAGAAAGAACTGAGCCTGAATCCTGATGGAAGCAAACTAAATGATCTTGTTCTTCTCATTGTTTGGTTTTACTTCTTCCTTACCATCTTTCATCCCACCTAGTACAATATACCTTTGTAATTGGAATAATGTTTAATATGAATGCATTTGCAGACCCTATACTGTACTACATGCTGTCATGAGGGGAGGGGGAGGGAAGTAAAGGAAATTTGAAAATCAAGGAACTATGGAATTGAATCTTGTTAACTGAAACTAAACTAATAAATTAATTAAAAAAAAACTTAAAAAAAAAAGTCCCTTAATTCAGTTTTTGAACATTTGTTGAACTATGTGTTCATTCATTGCTATGTAATAGGCCATCCTGGAGCTTTCACATCTTTTTTGTTATAAAATGTGACTATTACATGAAAAAATAACAAAGAAAACATTTGTTATACAGAATTCTTCATTATAGGCTGAAATTAATCTAGTGCAGACTCACTTTGTGTCAGATTATTCTGGCTCCTTGTCCAATACAAGCATCATGAATACTTAGGTTCCTTCAGAGTCTACCCATTATGGGACTAGGGGGGCAGAGCCAAGATGCCAGAGTAAAAACATGAACTCTGCTCAGCTCCAGCTCCAACCACCTCCAATACCTATAAAACATGACTCTAAACAAATTTTCGAGCTACAGAGCCCACAAAGTGACAAAGAGAAACAAATCTCCTGCTGGAGGCAGCCTGGCAGGCTGACAGGAAGCATCTATCTCACTGAGCTGGGAGTCCAGTGCAGTCCTGCATGAGCTGTGCAGTTCTGGCCCCGGACCTCCCTGACCAATGGCACAGACCACCCAGAGCAGACTTCAGGAAAGAGAATCATTACCACCAGCTGTGGCAGCTTTCAGACTTCTCAATCCATAAACACCAAAGAGAAAGTAAAAGGTCAGTGGGGAACTCAGAACCAGGTGATAGAAAAGTATGGTCTGATGCCTGCCCCCAGGGAAAGAGGTGGCAGAGGCTCCATGGTTGCAGCTGCTGCTGTGTGGCTGTCTCCAGAGCTCCTGTCCTGCAGATTGTAGGAGACCAAGTGACCATTCAGATGGTAATCACTCTTGCTTTGACCAGCTTGGATCTGGATTTCGGTCTTGGGTACTGGTCCTGGGGTGTGAGGCAGTGTGCCAGAGCTTGGGGTGTCTGGAGAGGGCAACCTCCTCAGACCTCTGACATCATTTGTGAAATGTTGATTTGGGACATAGCTCTCTCCATTCTGGAAGCGGAGCTCTACATTGGCAAAGAGGTCAAAAGTCAAGTAACTGGTTGGCAAGATGAGCAAGCACAGAAAGTGCAATCAGACCATAGAATCCTTTTTGGGGGACAAAAAGGATCAAAACATGAAACCAGAAGAAGTCAACAAAGTCAAAACTCCTGCAGCAAAAGCCTCCAAGAAAAATATGAGTTGGTTACAGTCCATAGAGGAACTCAAGCAGGATTTTGAAAATCAAGTAAGAGAAGTAGAGGAAAAATTGAGAAGAGAAATGAGAATGATGCAAGAAAATCATAAAAAGCAAATCAACAGCCTGCTTAAAGAAGACCAAAAAAAATACTGAAGAAAATAACACCTTAAAAAATAGACTAACTCAAATGGCAAAAGAGGCCCAAAAAGCCAAGGAGGAAAATAATGCCCTAAAAAGTCGAGTTGGGGGGATGGAGCCAAGATGGCGGAGTAGAAACAGCACCTCCAAGGCTCTCTTCCCCCAGATTACCTCCAAACTATGTAAAAGGGGACTCTGAACAACTTCTGGAGCCCCAGCACCCAAAGAACGACACAGAGAAGCTAACCTCCTGCTGAGGACAGCCCAGAAGCCCTGCAGGAAGGGCCAGCGCAGTGCTCTGGGAGCCAGCAGTGCAGTGCGCAGAGAGCTGAGCCCAGGTCCCGAGGTTTTAACCCCAGGGCAGCCGGGACAACAGCCGGCTGGAGGGACCCCAGAACACCACCAGCGGTGGCAATTCCAGAATTGTCAGCACAGATATGCCTAGGACAAAGTGAGAGGTTAGTGCCCTATGGACTTTGGGACCAGTATTTGGGGAATGCGTTGGCTTATGCGTCAGCTTCCTCCCCTGGGGGCTAAAAGCCACTGAGGAGACATGCCATTTTGCAGTTTTCAGTGGCGGCTCCAGCTCCTGGCCTGTGAACTGTAGGAAGATCTAGCGATCACTCTTGGGGGGTAATCGCTCTTGCTTTAACCTCCCTGGATCTGGATTGTGATCTGGGGGGGAGGTCGTGGGGCGGGTTTCCAGCTTGCCAGAAATGGAAGTTGCCCCCCCACATGTTCAGGAGGAAGTTCCCCTGTCTGGTGACAGAGTTCTACTGTGGCAACAAGCCCAAAAGTCAAGTAATTAAGTGGTATCATGCCAAGGCAGAGGAAACAAAATAAACAGAAAAATGAAACATTAGACTCCTATTTTGGGGGTAAAGAGGATCGAAGCATGGAACAATCAGAGTACTGTGAGGTCAGAAATCCTGCTCCAAAAGCCCCAAAGGAAAATATGAGTGGGTTACAGGCCATAGAGGACCTTAAGAAGGACTTTAAAAATCAAATAAGAGAAGTGGAGGAAAAATTGGGAAGAGAAATGAGAAGAATGCAGGAAAAGTATGAAATGAGGGTCAACAGCCTGACTGAGGAAAACAACACCTTAAAAAATAGACTAACTCAAATGGCAAAGGAGGCCCAAAAGGGCAATGAGGAGAAGAATGCCTTAAAAAAGCCAAATTTGCCAGATGGAAAAAGAATCTCAAAAGCTCAATGAGGAGATTCATTCCTTCAGAGTTAGACTAGAGCAAATGGAAGCTAGTGACTTTATGAGAAATCAAGATGCTGTTAAGCAGATCCAAACAAATGAAAGATTAGAAGGCAATGTGAAATATCTCATGGGAAAAACCACTGACCTGGAAAATAAATCCAGGAGAGACAATTTAAAAATTATTGGACTACCTGAAAGCCATGATCAAAGAAAGAACCTAGAAATCACCCTTCAAGAAATTCTCAAGGAAAATTGCCCTGATGTTTTAGACTCAGAGGGCAAAATAGAGGTTGAAAGAATCCACAGATCACCTCCTGAAAAAGATCCCAAAAAGAAAACTCCCAGGAATATTATAGCCAGGTTCCAGAATCCCCAGATCAAGGAGAAAATACTACAAGCAGCCAGGAAGAAACAATTTCAATATTATAGAAACACAATCAGAATAGCCCAGGACCTGGCAGCTTCTACAATGAGGGCTAGAAGGGCATGGAATATGATACTCCAGAGGGCAAAAGAGCTGGGACTGAACCCAAGGGTCACTTACCCAGCAAAACTAAGTATTTTGTTTCAGGGGAAAATATGGTCATTCAGTGGAATAGAGGACTTTCAAGCATTCTTGAGGAAAAAACCAGAGTTGAATAGAAAATTTGACATCCAGACACAAGAAGCAAGAGATAACTGAGAAGGTAATCAGGGAAAAGAAATCAAAAGGAACTTATCAAAGTTAACCTATTTATATTCCTACATGGAAAAACAATAACTGTGACTGATGTAACCCCTCTCAGTATGAAAATAATGGAAGAAGGGTATATGGTCACATGAATACATATGTAAATGTGTGTATATATGTTTACAGTTATACATGGATAGAGGGCATAGGTTGAATTTGTTGGGAAGGGATGATACCTAAGGGGTGAAATTATGAGGTGAGAGAAGAAAGTAGCAAGAGGAGACAGGGAGAGACAGGGTAGGGTAAACTATCTCAGATAGAAGAAGCAAGGGGAAGTGGCTGCAGGGGAGGGGAAGAATAGGAAGGCAAAAAGGCAAAACCATATTCTCATTGAATTTGGTTCAGGGAGAGAATGACATACTAAATGGGATATCTCACCCTGCAGCAGAATAGGAGGAAGGTGGATTAGAGGAGGGATGATGGATGGGAGGGCATTCTTGGGGGGAGGGGAGGTTGGAAGTACCCACTATAGAAGAGGGACAGGATCAAGTAGGGAATGGATCAGGTGGGGGTGGGATGGGTGGGAGGGAATTATAAGCAGCCTTGTACAATATATATACTATGGTAATATTTTGCATAGTTATACATGTACAACACATACTGAATTACTTATCTTCCCAGAGGGAATGGGTGACAAGGGAGGAAGGGAATGGATCTGAAATTAGAGGTCTTAAAATTAAATGTTTCAAATATATATAAACACTATTATCAATACTCTTTTTTATGTAATTGGGAGATAAGATGTACAGGCATCAGGGCACAGAGATTCACCTTGCTCTAATGGAAAAGTCGAAGGGGGTAAGGGAGAAGATATGGGAGAGAGCAGGATGGAGGAAGCGATATCTTGTGGGGCTGCTATTCTGGGAGGGTGGGTAGGGGAAAAACAGGGAAAAAAACTGTAACTCAAAATTTGGCGGAAATGAATGATGTAAAACAGGAGTTAATAAAGCATTTGCTTAAATAAAAAAATAAAATAAAATAAAATAAAAGGTCAAGTTGGCCAGATGGAAAAAGAATTTCAAAAACTCACTGAAGAGAATAATTCCTTCAAAATTAGATTGAAGAGGGAGGCTAGGTGGTGCAGTGAGTAGAGCACTGGCCCTGGAGTCAGAAGGACCTGAGTTCGGATCCAGCCTCAGACACTTAACACACACAAACAAAAACCTAGCCGTGTGACCTTGGGCAAGTTGCTTAACCCCAACTGCCCTCGAAAAAGCAAAAAAAAAAAAAAAAATTAGATTGAAGCAAATGGAAGCTAATGACTTTATGAGAAATCAAGATACTAAAAAAGCAGATCTAAACAAATGAAAAAATAGAAGGCAATGTGAAATATCTCACTGGAAAAACCACTGACCTGGAAAATAGATCCAGGAGAGATACTTTAAAAATTACTGGACTACCTGAAAGCCATGATCAAAAAAAGAGCTTAGAAATCATCCTTCAAGATTCTCAAGGAAAATTGCCCTAATATTCTAGAACCAGAGGACAAAGTAGAAATTGAAAGAATTCACTGATTGCCTCTTGAAAAAGATCCCAAAAAGAAAACTCCTAGGAATATCATAGCCAAATTCCAGAGTTCCCAGGTCAAGGAGAAAATATTGCAAGCTGTCAGGAAGAAATAATTTGAGTATTGTGGAAACACAATCAGGACAACACAAGATCTAACAGCTTGTACACTAGGGGATCAAAGGGCTTGGAATACGATATTCCAGAGGTTAAAGGAGGTAGTTGGGGTGTCTGTGGACCAAGAATCACCTACCCAACAAAAGTGAGTAGAATGCTTCAGAGGAAAATATAGTCATTCAATGAAATAGAGGACTTTCAAGCATTCTTGATGAAAAAACCAGAGCTGAAAAGAAAATTTGACTTTCAAATACAAGAAGCAAGAAAAGCATGAGAAAGTAAACAGGAAAAAGAAGAGGGTGGTTAGGTGGTACAGTGAATAGAGCACTGGAGTCAGGAGGACCTGAGTTTAAATCTGGCCTCAGACACTTAACACAAAAACTAGCCATGTGACCTTGAGCAAGTCACTTAACCCCAACTGCCCCCTGAAAAGAAAAAAAAAACAGTAAAAAGAAATCATAAGGAACTTATTAAAGCTGAACTATTTACATTCCTACAAATGTTTAAAAAATTGTTTTTTACATGCAGCTGAGAAATAAGGTATACAGACATTGGGGTATAGAAATCCATCTTGCCTTATAAGAAAGTTGAGGGGGTGGGGGAAGATATAAGAGAGAACAAATTAGGGGAAGGGGTACTCAGTAGGCTTGCTATCTCGGGCTGGGGTAGGGGAAATATGGGGAGAAAATTTGCACCTCAAAATCTTGTGGAAATGAATGTTGTAAACGAAAAATAAATTTTAAAAAAGGGAATTCTTCATTATAGAGGATTCCCTGTAAGCAAAGCACCATAGTTCTACCTGATAATGAACTTTAAGCATATTTTCCCTCCACTCCACTAACCTAAAAGTTTTCTTGACCTTGACAGAAGATGGGCAGATTTTTCTGTTGTGTTGGATCCTGGACTAGAGCCAGTGTTTCTTAATGAAGAACTGATAACATGTGGCACAGGTCACTGGCCCAGAGAAGAAGGAATTACTTTTCCTGTTATTGTACAAAGTTGATTCCAGGCATCTTGGGGTATGAGACTTGGTGACACAACATGAACCCATGACTGAAACAGAGATAGGGACAAATAACCCTGTGACTCGACTGCACTCCCACACTTATACCAGAGTGGGGAAATGGTTTCACTTGATACCAGCCCACAGGGTGCAAGGGTATTTGAGGCATTCCTGTGCATCTCCAGTGATTGTGTATCAGCTTTAGCTTTAGCTGCTCAAAAGCCTAAAGATGATCCCAAATTTTCAATCCTTTCCTCTACTGGGCTATAGCTCCTTGAAGTCCAGGACTATGACCCATTCATGATTGCATGTCTAGCCTAGTACCATGCTTGTGGTTGGCACTCAATATATACTTGTGGAATGGATGAATGAATGGATGGATGAATCAATGGAAGGATGGATGGATGGATGGATTCTCTTGCTTCTCTTCTATCACAACTCTCCTTCATTTAACTCTTCTAATCTCTCATGCTTTTTTTCTTCTTGTTTTGTTTTTTAATATTTTATTTTTTCCAATTACATGTAAAAAGTTTTTAACACTTGTTTTATAAATTTTTGAGTTCCAAATTCTCTCCTTCCCTTCTTGCCCTCCCCTCTTCCTGCTTCCTCTCCCCACTCCTTTCCTCCCTTTTTCCCTCCCTCCTCTGCTCCTTCTTCCCTTTTTTCTCCCCCCCCTTCTGTATTCCTGAGATGGCAAACAATTTGATAAAGGTTATACATGTGTAGTCAATCTCTCAAGTTTTCAATCAATCAACAAGCATTTATTAAGTGGTATGTACTAAGTGCTGGGGATACAAAAAGAGGCAAAAGACAGTCCCTGTCCTCGACGAGCTTACAATCTAGTGGGGGAAGACAGTAAGTAAACAAATATATACAAAGGATGCTATATTCAGCATAAATAGGAAATAATTAATACAGGGAAGGAACCAGAATTAAGAGGGATTGGGGAAGGCTTCCTGTAGAAGGGGGGATATTAGCTGGGACTTCAAGGAAGTTAGAGAGTCTGAGAGGTATTGATGGGGAGGAATGGCATCTCTGGATTGGGAGACAGCCTGGACCAAGGCTCTGAGGTAGCTGTCACTTCCATGTGCAACCTCTGGGAAAATTTCATTTTGATCATAACTTCTCTCTTAAGTTCCAGATCACATGTGCATCACTGTTTAATTTCCAGCTGCCCACTGGGCATTTCTACCTAGACATTCCTTTGGCACATGGAAATTGACTTGGATAAAATCACATTCCTGATCTCCTAGGCCAAATCAGTCCCTCTTCCTGGCATCTCTATTTCAGTTATTGACCCCACCCTGCTAAGAAAATAACTTCTGATTCCTCTGTCCCTTCCCTCTCCCTCTGCCCTCGAATATCTGGGCAGTTGGGAAATAACAATTTCACAACAGTGAGATAGTGGAAATTAGTGGAGAGACTGCTCATGTGAAAAAAAAGTCTGGGGGTTTTAGCAGACCCTAAGTTCTATATGAGTCATGAGTGTGATTGCAAAGGTGGTTGAGGCAGTCCTGTGCATTTCCAAGAAATCAGTGACTATGTGTCTGTGACTATGCCATAGCTGCTCACAGGCCTAAAGAGCTTCTCTTAACACACCTGCCATTATCCTGCTAAGTTCTAGAACTCACATCTTAAAAAGGGCTCAAGGGCAGCCCTTTGACTGAATCCAAACTTCACAGAACAAATCCCCTTAATGAAAGGACTTATTCTGTCAAACTTGGACTCGGTCAAAAGGCTGCGCCCAAGGACCTAGAAGGTCACATGTGGCCTTGAGGTTGCAGGTTCCCCACCCCCAGATTAGATGTTCTCTGTTTGGCCCCAGAAACAATGGGTAGAAATTGTAGAAAGAGGCTATGGACCCAATTCCCTCATTTCACAGGCCCAGAGAAATGAAGGGAAGAAGTTAGGCCAAGGACCCTTAGGAAGTAAGGGTCAGAGGCAGGATTCAAATCCAGGTCCTATGACTCCAGGGCCAGGATTTTCTCATCACACCACGACTGGATTGAATTATTGCTATGGTCTCTTCCCACTCTGAAATTCTACTTGTTCTTCTTTCCTACCTTTTTACCTTTGCTCACATCCTTATTTCCATACAATGTCCTTTCCCATCTCTACCTACCAAAACACAGTACATGACAGAGTAGGCTCATACTACACTAAAAAAAATTAACAAATAAGAAACTACCCATCCTCTAAGGCCCAGATCCAATAATATCCCCCTACTTGAAGAGTCCCTTTTTCCTTTGAGTTTTTTATAGCCCTGATTATTGTCATGGAGTCATTTTCAGTGGTATCTAACTCCTGGTGACCGCATTTGGGGTTTTCTCAGCAAAGTTACTGGAGTGCTTTGCCATTTCCTTCTCCGGATCATTTTACAAATAAGGAAACTAAAGCAAACAGGGTTAACTGACTCGCCCAAGATCATACAGCTGGTAAGTGTCTGAGGCTGGATTTGAACTCAGATCTTCTTGACTCTAGGTCCATCCCAGCTGCCATTTAGATGCCCTTATCTTAGGAAGTTCTTCCTGATATTGAACCTAAATTAGTCTCCTTGTAACCTTTACTCAAAGCTCCAAGTTCTATCTTCTTGGATCAAAGAAAATAAGGGTTATCCCTCTTCCATGTGATAAATGCCTTTAGATTCTTGAAGAAGGCTCCATTGTTCTGCCTAAGTATTCTCTCCTCCAAGGTAAACATACCTGACCCCTTCAATCAATCCTCCTATAGCTTAAGCTCAAGAAGTATCTACTACTACTACTACTACTACTACTACTACTACTACCTATCTCCCCATAGATACATATGTATATGCCTATGCATATATAGATACAAATATATAAGCTCCCAATTTTTAAAAAAATTAATAATTAATTAAAGAATCCCAGTCAATTCAATTCAACTCAACAAGTACTTATTAAGGTACTATCATGTGGAAGGACAGAGGCAGTATATACAATGAAAGAAGAGTGGTTAAGGAAACCTGAGTTCAAGTCCCATGTCTGACATACACTGGTTTCTCTTCAAATCTCAGAGCCCTCAGATAACTCCTTCTGAAACAATTAGTTGCACAATATTTGCTAATCTATGTTGGGAGAGGAAGTTCCATTATTGAGAACAGGGTGAATTTCACTGCAGTCCAAAAACAAGAAAGAAAAGGGCAAGGCATTTTGGATACAAAGACAAAAACCATAAGTACCCCTTCCCTCAAAGAGCTTATACTCTAGTAGGGGATGCAACAGGCAAATTAGAGCATCTTTGAGGTACCTATCAACTTAGCGAAAATTAAAAAACTCAGTTCTAGTGGGATTTTGGAGGAAAAAAGGTGTAGTCATCCATTAATAGTGGAACTACAAAATTGTAGAATCTTTCTAGAGAATAAATCAGCAATACACAAAAAATAATCACATTCTTTTAACCAATAGTTCCATTGTTTTGTGTATACTCCGATAGTGTTATCAAAAACAATAACAACTACCAATAAAGGGGGGAAAGTATTAACAAAAATTCACTATTTTAAGTAATTGAAAAAAAACCTAAGACCCACCAATATATTTCACAATAAGGGAATAATGAAATTTATCAAGGTACATTAATGGAATAGAAATCTCCAAAGACCTTTATGAGATGATACAAAAGCAAAACAAAAAAAAGTATGCCTAGAAGAATGGAATAATACATATTAATTCTAGTCACAAAAGGAAAAACTAAAGGACATCTGGAAGGAAAGAGAAAGTGTCAAGGCATTTTACACATTCAAAATAATGAATTTAAATACAAATATTTATCAAGCAAATATAGCTGTTTGCATGGATTGGTGTTGAATATCATTTCTTATAAAACATTTATAGTGTTTGAAAAAGGAAATTGCCCTTGGCGCAAAGGACAGGTGTCTTAGGGCTGATACCCTGGATGAACTGTGTTTTTCTGCATTTTTATAATGCCTTAAAAGCTCTGAAAAGTTTATTCTCCCCTCCCCCCCCAAAAAAACAAATCTGGGATGTAGATAAGTGATAATATTGTCCTTCCCATTTCATAAATGAGGAAACAGCCCAGGGTCTTGCCCAGGGTCACAGAGTTATAAAATGTCAAAACCAGAATTCGAACCCAAGTGTCTCCCGACTTAAAAAACTGAGTTTTCTAACCATTATATCCTGCTGCCCTTAGAATGGGAAGGTAAGATGATGCATTGGAGTCAAGACAACCTGGCTTGAAATTCCACCTCAGAGACTTAGTAGCTGTGTGTCCTTAGTTAAGTAACTTGACTTCTCTGTGGCTCAGTTTCCTTACTTGTGAAATAAGGAGGTTGGATATAAGGTCTAGATTTCCTGGCAGCTTTAATCTATTATTAGATTCCTTTAAGATTCCTTCCACTTCTAAATATGTAATATTAGGCATAAAGACTCATTAACATTCCTGTTTTTCAATTCCATTCTCAAGTTTTGATTGCACTCTTTCACTGAAGTGATCAGCCCATTCATGAGAAATGTACTGATGTGGAAGAAAAATTTTCTCTTTACCCTTATATACAGCCAGAGAACAAACACAAGAGGGAAGAGTCTAGGAAAGGATCACACTAGAGCATCCTGGCTTACCTGGGGATGCTGGTCAAGTAGGTCACGACATTCAGGAAATCTTCATCAGGGATTTCACTGAAGCCTGCAAACTCAGGGAAGGTTATGATTGGGGCACCATCTTTCCCTCGGCCTCCTGCAACAAGAGAGTAAGGATATCCAGAATTTTACATGGATTTCCACATTCTCCATAGAAATAAGAGGTAGTCATGTCAGTCAACAAGCATTCAGTAAGCATTTACTATGCACCAAGGACTGTTAATCAGAAAGGCAAAAACCTTCTTCTTGCCCTCAAGGAGCATTTTAATGGAAGAGACCACATACAAACACCTATGTACATATGAGACATATCAGCATAAACTAGAGACAGTCTCAGGGGGAAGGGGATTGGAAAAGGAAGAAGGTAGAATTTGACTTAAGTCTTGAAAGAAGTCAGGAGTTGGAAATAAGTTGTCACAAATGAAAAGGCATGAAATCAGAAGACTGAATGTCACATATGAGGGACAGTATGGAGGTCAGTGTCACTAGACCATAGAGTATATGGAAAGTCCCAAAGCCTAAGAAGGCTCAAAAAGGTAGGAAAGGGCCAACATCAGAAAGGGCTTTAAAAGCCCCAAAGATCATTTTGTAATTGATCCTGGAGATTATAGTGAACAACTGGGGTTTACAGAGTAGGGGAGTGGCATGGTCAGACCTGAGATTTAGCAGGATTGCTTTGGCAGCAGAGTAAAGGATGGAATGGGATGGATGAAGAGAAGCTTGAGGGGAGGAGACCAGCCATAAGGTTACTTCGTTAGTCAAGTTGTGAGGTGCTGAGGACCTGCCCCAGAGTGATGGCTTTGGCAGAGAGAAGGGGGCATATATGAGAAATGTTGTAAAGGTAGAAATAATGGGGTTTGACAATAGACAAACTATATGGGTTGAATGTGACTAAGGAATGTAGGTTAGGAGAAGAATGATTCCTCCTAAACCCCTACAGTAATAGGAAAGTTAGGAAGAATAAAGGGTTTGGGAGAAAAGATAATGAGCTCAGTCTTGGATATACTGAGTTTAAGATGTCTTAGAGGCATCTAGTTGGTGATTGGAACTAGGAGACTAGAAGTTGGGGTTGGACCAGTAGATCTGATTGGAATAAAGACAACAATAAAAACCATGGGAGCTGATGAGATTATCAAGAGAGATAATATAGATGGAGAAGAAAGGGTTTAGGACAAAGTGCTGATGGATGCCCATAGTTAGTAGGCATGGTCTGGATGAAGATCCACCAAAAGAGAATGCTCTTAGAGATCCCTTCCTCCTCTGCTCTCCATTATCAAAAGAGATATTTGTAAAGTGCTTAGCACAGTACCTGGTACATTGCAAATATTTAATACATAAATGTTCTTTTCCTCCTTCCCCCCCTCCACATAATTTTGTGGGGAAATTTTTTTTCAATATTAGTAATTTTATTTTGATGGAAATCACCAAGGAATGTCAGAATTGGATACTTTCTGGGGCCATTTAGTCCAACCCTTTCCCTGACCAACACTCATCAATACCTCCAACCAATGGTCATTCAACCTCCATTTGAAGGCCTTCAGTGAGGGAAGGCCCATGTGATTCTCTGCCTCTATCATTAACCTGCAGGACTGGATAATGTTTAGTGTAACTAGAACCCCAGAAAACACATAGTTGGGACTTTTAGTAATTAGTAATTAGACTTTTAGCTTAACAAGTGATTTTGCAAATTCAGCTCCACATCTGATGAGAAGGTTGGAATATTTGAATGTTTGGATTTACACAGAATATTGAATATTTGCATGGTTGTACCTCTGGTTAAAAGTGGATATTAGCTTAAGGATGAACATTTATTCCAAAGATGGAACTACCACCAAGATCTTGGACTGCCATTGGAGACAATAAAGTATTTAACGCCATCTTGTGAGAAAAATTGGTAATGCATGAGAAGTTGGAAAGGATTCTCAACTCAACTTCTTTGGCTGAGAGATGGTCTCAGCTGGATCATAGGAACTCAAGCCACAGATGTAGAGGTAAAAGGAACCTCAAAAAATCATCAGGTCCGATGCTCTCATCTTAGAGAAGAAGAAACTGAGGGCCAAGAAGGTTAGAAGACTTGCTAAAGGCTGTGAGACTCAGAAGGAACCTCAGAGGTCAAGAAGTACACACTCCCCTACAGCTAAGGAACCTAAGATACTTCACAAATATTACAGCACTATGTAAATGCTAGTTCTCCCGATTATGACTATTACTGAAGAAATGCTGGGCATGAAGGATGGCATTGACAGCAATCCCAGAAGCGGAGCCATTTGTATCTGATTCTCATACAATAAATAACATTTTCAACAAAGGAAATATTGCCCACTCTCAGCTTCCTTTAGTTATGGGGAGTAAAGAATGATCAAGGTTCACAAATTCATCTAATAATCATTTAAGTTAAGAGTTTCCAATTTTCTTTCCTAGTAAAATCTTTATGCCTAGGGCTCCTAACAATGGGCAAAAAAATTAGCTATTAAATATTTTAGTTTCTCTTATTGCCTCTGTTTGCTCTTTGGTTGAACTCCTAAGAGTAGCAAACCATCAAAAATCAGGAGTAAGAGGTAGAAGGGATAAAAGGTGCCTGGATGATCAGCCTCCCCCTCAACAACCATGACTTGATACCAATGCACACAAGACAATATGAGGGTTAATGTCTCCTGAAAGGAAGAATTAACAAGTTCATTAATACAAGTTCCATTCGTGGTTTTTAAAGGAAGAATGATCACCTTAAATGAGACCCGATGCCTTTCTTAGCCTTAACGGACAGAATCTGAAAATGTTCCTTGAGTCTAGGTCTCCATGGGGACATTAAAACACATGACCATTGCTTGAGTGGCACTAATGATTCCAAAAGCAGGAAAGCTCCAGTCTAGTAAACACATGATTCAAGTTGTCAGTAGAAGTGTGATCCAAATCTGAACTGATAGACGTGCTAATGAATCTTCCTTGTTTACAGATCTTAGGAGACTGGCACCATGTCTGGATATCATGTTCCTGCCTCACATCATCATGGGGAGCAATGAAGCCCAGCTAACATCATCAGAAATATAAAACCCTACAGCTAGAACAGGGATCATGTAACAGAGTGTAGAGGAACTTTTCCTTTTAGAATTGACACTGTCCCCTTGGGATCCTGGTGTTTCCCCTACCACGTCAACTCAGATATCAAATAGGTCTCCTATAATCAGACATAACCCGGGCTTTGTTTCCAGAGTAGGAAGTACCTAAATAGCTATATGGTTCCCCATCCAAAATAGACCTGGGTACGGATTTACTTCTTCCACCTACTAGCTGTGTGACCATAGGCAAGTCAGGTGATTTCTCTGAATTTTAGTTTCTTCATATGTAACAATATCAATAGTCTCTCCCTCATAGGGTTGGGTGTTTTTTTTCTTTTTGTAGAGTTCAGATTAATTGGCTGTATAAATGCTAGTTATTATTATTATTATTGAGAATGTTTGAAAATTATGTAAAAACACAGGCATGCCCATTGGCAAGCCACTTAACTTTCCTGGACCTCAGTTTCCTCATCTATAAAACAAGGGGGTTGATCAAGATGACCTCCAAGATCCCTTCTGGCTCTAAATCTTGATGATATCTTCGGTCCCTTCCAGATCCCGATGCTATGACCTCATATCTGGATTACTTCAGTATCCTCCTAACTAGTTTCTTTGTTTCCAGCTTCTTTCCCATTCTGCCTTGTGCTGGCATTCAAGCCTTCTACAGTCTGCTCCTGTCAGCCATTATGGCCTTATCTTCACTGTTCACCTTTCCTAACCTTCCACTCTGGCCAAACTTACCTGTTTGTTCTTCCCTGAACAAACCTGTTAATTCCCTGTCTCCACACTTGTCCAGAACAAGCCATTCCTGCCACCTAAAAGGCTCTACTGGGGAAGGGGGAGAAGCAGACTGGTGAATTCATTGACACTGGGAACTCCTGGTGAGGAAATTCCCTCTGTCACTTTAGATTGGCACCTGTTCTGCAGTTTAGAGTCTCTGGGAGTGGCTGGGGGGTGGAGGTGGAGGAGAGGGGATACAGAGAGGTTAAGTATCATAACCCAGGCTCAAACCCAGATCTTCCTAATTCCAAGGTCAGCTCTCTGCTGCCTTCCATCTCTCATTTTCAGTTCAATGATGCAATAAGCTATGCACCATACAGTATGCTAAGTGCTGTAAAAATACTTGTTCATGATGGGGCGGAGACAAGATGGCGGAGTAGGAACAGCACATCCAAGGCACTCTCCCCCCAGATTACCTCCAAACTATGTAAAAAGGGACTCTGAACAACTTCTGGAGCCCCAGCACCCACAGAACAACACAGAAAAGCTAACCTCCCACTGAGGACAGCCCAGAAGCCCTGCAGGAAGGACCAGCACAGTGCCAGGAGTGCAGCACACAGGGAGCCGAGCACAGGTCACCTGAGTTGCAGTTTTAGCCCCAGGGCGGCAGGACCAGCAGCTGGCTGGAGCGACCCCAGAACACCAGCTGCTGTGGCGATTCCAGAATTATCAACACAGACATGCCTAAGACAAAGTGAGAGGTTAGTGCCCTATGGACTTTGGGACCAGTATTTGGGGAATGCGTTGGCTTCCTCCCCTGGGGGCTAGAAGCCACTGAGGAGACACACCATTTTGTAGTTTTCAGTGGCAGCTCCAGCTCCTGGCCTGTGAACTGTAAGGAGATCCAGCGATCAGTCTTGGGGGGTAATCGCTCTTGTTTTAACCTCCCTGGATCTGGATTGTGGTCTGGGGGGGAGGTCGTGGGGTGGGTATCCAGCTTGCCAGAAACAGAAGTTGTGAAGACCCCAACTTTGGGACGAAAGCTCCCCTTTCTGGTGGCAGAGTCATACTGTGGCAACAAGCCCAAAAGTCAAGTAATTAAGTGGCAACATGCCAAGGCAAAGGAAACAAATTAAACAGAAAAATGCAACATTAGACTGTTATTTTGGGGGCAAAGAGGATCGAAACATAGAACGGGAGGAGGACTGTGAGGTCAGAAGTCCTGCTCCAAAAGCCCCAAAGGAAAATATAAGCAGGTTGCAGGCCATAGAGGACCTTAAGAAGGACTTCAAAAATCAAATAAGAGAAGTGGAGGAAAAATTGGGAAGAGAAATGAGAGGGATGCAGGAAAAGTATGAAATGAGGGTCAACAGCCTGACTGAGGTAAACAACACCTTAAAAAATAGACTAACTCAAATGGCAAAAGAGTCCCAGAAAGGCAATGAGGAGAAGAATGCCTTAAAAAAGCCAAATTTGCCAGATGGAAAAAAGAATCTCAAAAGCTCACTGAGGAGAATCACTCCTTCAGAGTTAGACTGGAGCAAATGGAAGCTAATGACTTTATGAGAAATCAAGATGCTGTTAAGCAGATCCAAACAAATGAAAGATTAGAAGGCAATGTGAAATATCTCATGGGAAAAACCACTGACCTGGAAAATAAATCCAGGAGAGACAATTTAAAAATTATTGGACTACCTGAAAGCCATGATCAAGAAAGAACCTAGAAATCACCCTTCAAGAAATTCTCAAGGAAAACTGCCCTGATGTTTTAGATCCAGAGGGCAA
Source organism: Gymnobelideus leadbeateri (assembly GCA_011680675.1). NCBI lineage: Eukaryota > Metazoa > Chordata > Mammalia > Diprotodontia > Petauridae > Gymnobelideus > Gymnobelideus leadbeateri. Next base: position 844,183 of record WOXC01007249.1, on the reverse strand, counting down.
AATAGAGGTTGAAAGAATCCACAGATCACCTCCTGAAAAAGATCCCAAAAAGAAAACTCCCAGGAATATTATAGCCAGGTTCCAGAATCCCCAGATCAAGGAGAAAATACTACAAGCAGCCAGGAAGAAACAATTTCAATATTGTGGAAACACAATCAGAATAGCACAGGACCTGGCAGCTTCTACAATGAGGGATCGAAGGGCATGGAATATGATACTCCAGAGGGCAAAAGAGCTGGGACTGAACCCAAGGGTCTGCTACCCAGCAAAACTGAGTATTTTGTTTCAGGGGAAAATATGGTCATTCAGTGGAATAGAGGACTTTCAAGCATTCTTGAGGAAAAAACCAGAGTTGAATAGAAAATTTGACATCCAGACACAAGAAGCAAGAGATGCCTGAGAAGGTAATCAGGGAAAAGAAATCAAAAGGAACTTATCAAAGTTGACCTATTTACATTCCTACATGGAAAAACAATAACTGTGACTGATGAAACCCCTCTCAGTATGAAAATAATGGAAGAAGTGTGTATGGTCATTTGAATACATATGTGAATGTGTGTATATATGTTTACAGTTAAACATGGATAGAGGGCATAGGTTGAATTTGTTGGGAAGGGATGATACTTAAGGGATGAAATTATGAGGTGAGAGAGGCAAGTGGCAAGAGGAGATGGGGACAGACAGGGTAGGGTAAACTATCTCATGTAGAAGAAGCAAGGGGGAGTGGCTGCAGGGGAGGGGAAGAATAGGAAGGCAAAAAGGCAAAACCACATTCTCATTGAATTTGGTTCAGGGAGAGAATGACATACATACTAAATGGGATATCTCACCCTGCAGCAGAATAGGGGGAAAGTGGATGAGAGGAGGGATGATGGATGGGAGGGCATTCTTGGGGGGAGGGGAGGTTGGAAGTACCCACTATAGAAGAGGGACAGGATCAAGTAGGGAATGGACCAGGTGGGGATGGGATGGGTAGGAGGGAATTATAAGCAACCTTGTACAATATATCTACTATGGTAATGTTTTGCATAGCTAGACATGTACAACATATACTGAATTACTTATCTTCCCAGAGGGAATGGGTGACAAGGGAGGAAGGGAATGGATCTGAAATTAGAGGTCTTAAAATTAAATGTTTCAAATATATATTAAAAAAAAACTAAAAAAAAATACTTGTTTATTCATTGGGGTAAAGGTCCACTAGCAAACAATGTGGATGCTGCCATAGGAAAAGAGAGCCACACCCTCACTTTACCTGTGCCCTGGGACGATGTCCTGTTTGCCTCCTGCTAGTTATACCTCTAATGTCTCCCTCAATAGACTGCAAGCTGCTTGTGGCCAGGGACTATTTCGTCTTCACCTTTGCTTCCTCAGTGCCCAGTGTCACTGAAGTCAGTTAATAGCCATGGGTTTGAATGTTTGTTTAGGTTTCAGTGGAGACCCAGATTCAAGCTGCCTTGTCAAATATGAGCATTTAAATGTAAGGAAGGTATGAGGTTTCACTTAGGCTGACTAGTCTTCCCATAAATGGAGCTTTAGTAATACTGTAGAGGATATTTCTGGCAGGTGGGGTGGAGAAGGACGTATTGTTTGGACCAGAGGGTCATTGAGACCCCTTCCAGTTCTGAATCTCTTTTCTCCATTTGCAAAATTAATTATTAATGAATATATTATTTATTAATTTATAATTAAATTAATGATGTGTTATTTGGAGCATGGAAGCATTGGAGCATGACCATTGATTAGCAATACAGAAAGGAGAAAATGATGCTTGAGAAACCTCTAGAAGATGGAACTGTACAACCCACACAATTCTAGATGCTGGCCACATTAGACTGTCTCTCATGGAAGACAGAGTAAATTGAGGGGTGAAAGGATCTCAGAGGTCAGTGAAGTTGCCCAATCCCTGTTTGAATACCTCCAGTGATGGAGGAATCACTACTCTAACTCATAGGCTCATAGATCATAGATTGAGAGCTGGAAAAATCCTAAAAGCTCACCAAGTTCAACCTACTCATTTCACAGATGAGGAAACTGAGACCCAAAGAGGTAAAATAATTTGCTCAGGTCACACAGCTAGCAAATATCTGAGCTAGGATTTGTATGCAGGTGTTCTGAGCTCCAAATTCAGTGCCCTAGCCCCTAAGTCATGCTGGTGAGCCGACATTTCATAAGAAGAAGCTAAATGAGCAAATTCATGAATCTGGTGTTGTGGTCATTTTCCTCTCCAAAGTTAATGTATGAAATGAGAACCTGCTTTGGCCAGAAGCCTTGGTAAATGTGAGCTGTTTGCATGCCATGGCTGGGTGGAGATCACTGAAAGGCAGAGCTGGACTAAATGCAGGGAGTGACTCCCCAGTAATTAGGATTGTGCCATGGCAGAGAGGACTTTCTGGGAAGGGAGAGGTAGCATGTTCTTCCTCAATACAAATCTTCAAGCTGATGTTGGATGGCCACTTGTTGGGAACGCTGCAGAAAAAAAAAATTGGATGAGGTCGTTTAGGAGTTTCCCTCCAGTTCTGAAATCCCAGGAACACTCAGGATCCCAAGTCTGGACCTGGAAGGAATCTCAGGGAACATCTAGAAAAACTCCCTCATTGTTTCAGATGAAGAAACTGGGACCCACAAAGGTTAAATGACTTGCCCAGGGTCATGCAGAGATTCTGAGGGGAAATGTCCTTTTGAGAAGGGATCTTAGGGGACATTGAGTTCAACTCCTTTTATATAGATTTTATAGATGAGGAAACTGAGGCAACAAGTGGTTAGGTGACTTTTGCCAGGGTAGGGGAGCTTAACTAGTGCTTATTGGCTGAACTGAGCTGTTAAGTCAAGAAATACCCTTTACCCATAGGCACGACCACCATGTCACTTAAGATCTACCAGACTTACATGTAGGCTCTGGGAGGGCAGGGGCCAGGCAGCCTGTATCAGTTATTTGGTCTTATACACAGTAGATCCTTGGGAACCTTGTTGAATTGGATGGAACATCATGGCGGGAGGCCCAGCTTCTATGAGACTGCATAGTCTTGACCAAACAGCAGGTGGAGCTCTTCTCTCCAAGTCGGCCACCCAGATAAGTCCTGTTCATGGGCATCAGCAGGGTGGGCTGGGCAGAATGCCAAGGGCACCATCATTTATTAGCTCTGTAACCCTAGGCCAGTCACTTAACTCCCCCAGTCTCAGTTTCCTCATCTACAAAATGGGGCTATTTTGAAGAGCAAACAGTATGGAAAGCACTTGGCAAACTGCAGGGAAAATACACTGTCTCCAGAGTCAAAACCCAAACTCTGGGTTCAAGTCCCACCTCTGAGACTTATTACCTGGGTGATATTTGGCTTCTCTGGACTTTATTCTCCTCATCTATAAAATGCCAGTGTTGGACTAGAGGCCCATCTAGCTCTAAATCCATGGTCTAGTGAATAACCACATAAATGGCAGTGACTTTTCTGTGAGAGTCAGTGAATAACTTAAAACCATAAAGACTCACTGAACAACACAAGACATCCTAGGAATAACTGTCTATAGGGGTAAGACAGAGTTCCAGCCTGGCTCCAATGATGCCACTTAGAACCTGCCTCTCCCGAGAGCCTTCAATCCCAAAAGGATTTAATTGGACCATTGAAGAAATGTTTATTAAGCACCTCCTATGTGTACTGTAACAGTAACTGGGATGTGCATAAGAGGGGGAGTGTAGAATATATACAAAACCAAAAAGAAAACACAGTACCTGCCCTCAGGAGGCTTACATTCTACCAATGCAACCATTTCCTTCCCCAAGTCCTTAAGAAGTAATCCCACACCAGAGGGAGTTGGGGGATGGATGAGTCACGAAACTGACAAAGTATCTCAACATAGCTTCTTGTTTGCCAAATCTCAGAGAGGGAGGGGGGAAATTCAGCTGTCCATGAGTGAATGCCATCCTAATTACTCTTTTGTTTCTGGATGGGAAGCTTCTCTAGCAAAAAAACCTCTTATTTAAAGTAGTAGTAGTAGCAGCAGCAGCAGCAGTAGCAGTAGCAGTAGTAGTAGTAGTAGAAGAAGAAGAAGAAGTTGTAGTAATAATGGTGTGGTGGTGGTGGTAGTCGTAACAGCAGTGGTAATAATAAATAATAATAATTACAACCAGCATATTTACAGTGAATTAAGGCTTAGAAAGTGTTTCCATGAATGATATCCTTTGATCTGCACAACAAACCTGTGGAGAGGAGATCTGAGTATCATTATGCACAAACTACAGAAAAGGAAAATGAGGCTGAAAGAGATTTCAGGTCTTGTCCATGGTCATACAGCAAGTAATAGCTGGAGCTGGGATTCAAACACAGCTCCCTACTAAATCCAAGTTCAATACGCTTTCTAATACACAATGTACCTTCAGCCCTGACATTATAGTCTGATGAACAAGCACCCATAATCACATTCATTTTTGTTTGGCGTCCAGGCTTCTGATTTTATTGTTATAGAGAACTCCTGATAAGGAAACTCCCTCCACCAAGGCTGATCTAGCTTGTTCTACAACTCTGAGTCTTAGAAAGTCACCTGAGGGCACTGAGAGATAAAATGTCACATGATCAATTTTTGTCAGAGGCAAGGCTTAAACCAAGTTCTTCCTGACTAAAAGGCTTTCTCTCCATGACTTGTCCATGGTCAGAGAAGTAGTAGCAGTAGGAGGATTTTATTCCAGCACTTCCTGACTCCAAGTAGAGAACTCTATATACCCTATCTAATCAATCCTATGCTTTATTTGTTTTCTTTGGGCTCCCTTACAAGAATCTGGGCTCATCCCTGTTACCAGGTTCCCAAATGACCCACATGTCCCAATAATTTGAATTTTCAGATAAAATTCTTGTCATGATAATAGAGAAACTGACCATAAATATCAATATTCTTTCAGTTGTGAACTCATCTATTGAACCAATAAAGCCCTAGCAAATGAGGTGGGTATCCTGGATTGTATATCAGTCCCTCAGCTTATCAGGAACTACAAGTGAGTCATTTTGTTACATATTTCAATTTCTCTTCATGTAAAAGTGGGAAGACAATTTAGAAGAGTTCACAGAGCTATTGGGATGTTGGAATTAATACCCTTAAGATATTCAGAACTCCTCTTGAGAAATAGATATGGCATACAGTTAGATAGCTACAAGGCAGTGATATGATGATGAATGACCTTGAACCAAGGCTTCCATTTCAGAGACATTGAATAAACTCATTAAAAAATAACAAATGTTTGTCAAATGAATGAATGAATGAATTTAATAGGAATAAATGTTAACCTTACACTTGGGTCCAAAAAAAGACAACTTCACAAGTAAGAGATGGGGGAAGCATGGCCAGATAATAATTTCTTTGGGGAAAAACAAGGTGGTTTAGTAGACTGCAAGGCATGAATTACAACAAACATTTAAGTGCCTACTATGTAGGGTGAATGCATTTAGAAAATACTCTGCCCCTGGTCAGACCACATCTAGAGTATTAAGTTCAGTCCTGGGGCCACATTTTAGGACAGTAAAAAGCTGGAGAGTCTTCAGAGGAGGGCAATCATTATGGTAGAGGACCTTAAGACTATCCCATGTGAGGACTGGGTGAAGAAACTGAAAATATTTAACCTGGAGAAGAGAAAGTCTTGGGGGGAATCACAATAGTTGTCTTCAAATATTTAAAGGGATGGCATGGGGAAGATGGAGTAGCAGGATAGTTCTGGGTGATCCCAGAAAACACAACTATGAGCAATGGAGATGAGGATAGGGACAGGGAGAAAGTTCCAGAGAGGCACATTTTGGCTTGATGTTGGAGAACTTCCTAACAATTAGAGCTGCCCCAGAAGTAGCCTGGGCTGCCTTGGGAGGTAGATTCTCCCTCCCAGGAAGCCTTCAAGCAGAGGCTGCATTACCACTTGCTGGGGATACAGAAAGGATTCTTAGGTACAGGTTTGACTAGAATCCTTCTAAACTTGAGATTCTATGTGAACATCTAAGAAGGGAGTCACTTGGTAATTACCATTCAATTCCATGATTTAAAAAGTTCCTATGACATAAGCCAAGTATTTGAGTATAACTCTGCAATGAGGGCACTGCCCTCTTGGTTCACATGGTATCCCCATGCCTGCTTTCTAGTCTTGTAGGATTCTTACCCATACTCCTCCTCCACAGAGAGTCTACCCAGCCTCAACATTTGTAGTGGTTTATGGATACCAGTGCAGCCCTCAGAAGGTTCAGTAGATAAAGACAGGGATGGGCTTGGAGCTGGGAAATCCTCAGTTTTGACCCTTGCTAACTGTGTGACCCTAGACAATCACTTATTCTGCCTGAGTCTCAATTTCCTCATCTATAAAATGAGGGGGTTGGACTAGAATACCTCTAATGTCCTTTCTAGCTTTAAATCTATGATCCTACAGTCAATTCATACTGTTACTTGACTGTCCACTTCCTTTTCCTGTGATTTATGCCATAAAACCATAGATCACCCCTCTAAGGAGGTAGGCAGTGAACATAGACATGATGGGGGCCAAGCACACTTTCTGATCATGAAGGTGAAAGTCAAGGGCAGCCCATGTTCCAATCCCATGATTATATTGGAGTTCCTGCTGTTCCCAGCCAGGTGGCTTTGTCTGACTTAGAAATCCTGAAAAGATGCTGGAAACCTTGGGAGAGAGCCAGAAGGGTCCTCAGAGGCCATCTAAATCAGGATAATAAGCCTTAATAAGCATCAGAAGTGAAATGTAAACCCACATCTTCTGACTCCAAACTCATTGAGTACCCTGAGCTCCATCCAGCTTCCTTGTTCTCTGCTGGCAGATGCCAGAACCACACATGGCAGAGAAGGGATCCATGACCTCATTGTCTAGCTTTGCCTGGTCAAAAAAACCCAAAAAACACCCTCCACCTTCTGCTGCACAGCTTGCTGATTTCTCTGTTCTCTGACTCTCCCCAGGCTCACAGAGGTCTCTCTTGGGGAGCTGCAAAGCCATCTTCTGCTAAGGGATTGTTAGGTTCCTTGCTTGTGCTAGATAAGCCAAAGAAAATGCCACCCCCCACTCCCCATCCTGTTATTCCCCTGATTATAAAATGAGACCATCCCAAGCCCTGTAAACCCTGCAGAGAGAATGGGAAAGAGCTATAATTGTTAAAGTCTTTTAAACAGCCAGCCTGTTAAAGAGTAAAGAAGGCCATATAACTTCTCTGTGCCTCAGTTCCCTCATCTGTGAAAAAGAAAAAGGGTATTGGACTTGATGGCCTCTAAGATCCCTCCCAATCCTATGATCTTTGATCCTATGACCAGGCTCAAGTTCTGTCCCTGACCCATACAAGTCACAGTGTCCCCTGCAACTCTTTTGAGACCCTAACTACAGAGGCGATCCCATAGCACCTTTGAGGGTAGCAAAATACTTAAAACAAAATACGGGCCCATGGGTTGGGGAATATTGCATTGGCATTACACTGAGCAACTTGTGGAATATGAAGAAAATGGAATATTAGTACAGAATGACAAATATGAAGAATTCAGAGAAACATGGGAAGATTTGTATGAACAAAGTGAGAAATAGAACCAAGAGAACAGTATGAATGATGATCACAGTAGTGTGAATTAAAAGGGCACTAAAGATGTTAAAATCTATCTGATTCACTGCCCAGACCAGTCCTGATCCTGGGGAAACAGATTATGAAACACATTTCCTCTTCTTGGTAGGGAGGTGAGAGAACTATGGAATATGGAATACACTGGCAGATACGGGACTGGTGTCAGTTGGTTTTACTCAACTTATTTTTTTAACACAGGTTTCTATCTAGGAAGAAGAGTGTAGTACATATTGAGAAAAATAAAATGGTGTATCAGAAAAAATAAAAGATATCAATAAAACTTTTTTTAAAAGAAAATGAAAAGGTCATCTCTGACCCCACTGGCCAGACTCCTTTGACTCGTTGTTGGTTTTTTGTTTAATTTTATTTTATCAAGAGAAAGCTTAGATAGTTCCACTTTCTCTGATAAAACAAGACCTGTGCTTCTGCCTGGGCTTCAGTGTCAGAGGAGAATTAAGCACATGGTAATCTCTCAGGTGTTGAGTGATAGCCCCATCCTCTTTCTCCTTCCTCCATGCTCGTGTGTGTGTGTGTGTGTGTGTGTGTGTGTGTGTGTGTGTGTGTGTGTGTGTGTGAGAGAGAGAGAGAGAGAGAGAGAGAGAGAGAGAGAGAGAGAGAGAGAGAGAGAGAGAGAAGCATGATTCCAACATTTAAATGGCATACTTTGATGGCTCTGTGAGGTAGTGTGGTAGAGTTGGAAAGAGCATAGGTCTTGGAGTCAGGGGTCCTCCCAGTTCAGATCTTGCCTCTGATACTTACTAGCTATGTTACTCTTGGCTAGTCACTTTGGACCTCAGTTTCCTCAATCATAAAATGGGGATAATAATACCTGTAGCACCAACCTCACAAGGTAGTTTTGAAATAACTCTTAAAACCAATCCTTATCAAATAAATATAAATGGAGAAATATTAATTGTTCGTGGGTAGGCAGGGCCAATATAATAAAAATGACAATTTTACCAAGATTAATTTATATATTCAATGCCATCCCAATTAAATTACCAAAAAATTTACTTAGAAAAAATAACAAAAATCATTTGGAAGAACAAAAGGTAAAGAATATCAAAGGAACTAATGGGAAAAAAATGTAAAGGAAGGAGGTTTAGCAGTACCAGATCTTAAACCATATTATCAAAACTATCTGATACTGGCTAAGAAATAGAAAGGTAGATCAGTGGAACAAAGTAGACATATAATCTACAGCAACAAATGAATATAGTAACCTAGCATTTGACAAGTGTAAAATTAAGTTTCAGGGACACGAATTCATTATTTGGTAAAAATTGTTGGGAAAACTGGAAGGCAGTTTGGCAGAAATTAGGCACAGACCAATATCTTACACCATTTACCAAGATAAGGTCAAAATGGATACATGACCTAGATACAAAGAGAAATATTACAAGAAAATTTGAAGACCATGGAACATATTATTATCAGACTAATGGAAAAGTGAAAAAATTATGAAGAAATAAGAGAGCATTATGAAGAAGTAAGATAATTTTTATTACATTAAACTAAAAGGGAGTTGTACCAAAAAAATGCAGCCAAGTTCAGAAGGAAAGCAGAAAACTGGGGGGAAATTTTTATAGACAATTCCTCAGATAAAGGTCTCATATCTCAAATATATAAAGAATTTTGTCAAATCTATAAGACTTGACCCATTACCCAATTGATAAATGGTCAAAGGATATGAATAGGCAGTTTTTTGATGAAGAAGTCAAAACAATTTATAGTCATATGAAAAATGCTCTAAATCATTATTGATTAGAGAAATGCAAATTAAAACAATCTTGAGATATTGTTTTATACCTATGAGATTGACACAAATGATAGAAAGGGAAAAATAATGAATATTGGAAGTGATGTGGAAAAATTGGGATCTTAAATCATTTTTGTTAGATCTATGAGCTGATCCAACCATTTTAGAGAGAGATTTGGCATTATGCCCAAAGAGTTATTAAACTATCTATACCTTTTGACCTAGCAATACCACTATTAGGTCTGTTTCCCAAGATGATATGGAAAAAGGAAAAGAACTTCTATGTTCTAAAATATAGAAGCTCTCTTTGTGATGGCAAAGAACTGGAAATTGTGGGGATGCCTGTCAACTGGAGAATAGCTAAACAAATTGTGGCATCTGTTCATGATGGAATATTACTTTGCTATAAGAAATGATGAGCTCAATGATTTTAGACAAGCATGGAGAGACCTCCATGAAATAACAAAGAGCAAAATGAGTAGCACCAAGAGAACACTGCATAAAGTGACAGCAGTATTGTTCTAAGAACAACTCTGATCAGCCAAGTTATTCTATTATAAACACCCAAATTAACTGCAAAGATCCCATGAATGAAGATGCTTTTTGAATATATATACATATATGTATATATGTGTATATATATATATATGCACACATACACACATTTTATATAGAGATATATAAAAATATAAATATATGTATATACATTCACACATACACAGATTTGTGTCTAATGGTAGCCATCTCAAAGTTTGGGGGTAGGAGAGGGGAAAAAAAAGAAAGTCACATGATAACTTTGTTGTATATTTGAAAGGAATCGCATGTTGTACATAATGAATCTGCCATTTCAGGAGCGACCCTCTGTTTTTCTATCCCGCTCTGTTATGGAAATGCTTGTTTTATTTCTTAAGTTCAGAATGAAATAGACAATTTAAAAAAAACAACCCTTATGAAGACATTTCTGGTCCACATCTCCTCCCTCCCCTCAGAGCTCCCCATTTCCTGGGAGCTGAGAAATGCAAGTGGTGGATTAGATAATAGCCTCCCAGCTCTGACATCTTCTAATGCACTTTTATTACCAAGACTAGGCTCTTGAAGAATTTATTTATTTATTTATTGCTTTTTGGAGGGCAATTGGGGTTAAGTAACTTGCCCAAGGTCACACGGCTAGGTTTTTGTTTGTGTGTGCATTAAGTGTCTGAGGCCGGCTCCGAACTCAGGTCCTTCTGACTCCAGGGCCAGCGCTCTACTCACTGCGCCACCTAGCCGCCCCTGTCTTGAAGAATTTATGAGGAACATAAGATCGTGGCTTTGGAGCCGGGAGGGTCCTCCAAGGCCACCTAGCCCAACCCCCTCATTTTACAAAGTAGAAACAGATCTGGAGGAGTGACTTAGGATCCTAGGTCTAGAGTGGGACCTCAAAAGCCACATCCTTTCATTTTTACAGATGAAGAAACAGAGGCTTAGGAAGGTTTAATAGATGTGTCCAAGGTCATGAATGTAGTAATTATCTCAGGTAGAATTTGAACACAGGACTTCTGACCCCATACCAGTGTTCTTTCCACTATACCAACATGCCTACTCTATACAAGACATGATGGGCATTAAGAATACACAGCCAAGACAGAAGAGCAATGGTAGATCAGAGGATTAAGCTCCATTTGCATTATATTTATCTGGCATTTACCTAGCTGTTTGTGTTGTCTCCCTATTAGACTGTGAGGTCCCTGAGAGCAGGAATCGTGATTTTTGTCTGTCACCAAGGCTTTCTGTAATACCTGGTACAATGCCTTGCTGGATTGAGAGGTTGTTCATTCTCTCCCTTTGCGCCCTTTCTGCATCCCTCTCTAGGTGATCATGAACAGAAGTGCTTGGATGAAACCAAACCATCCCCAGAACCAAAAAGTTGAGCTCAAGGGTGAGCTGAAGCCAGCTCTCTCTAGAGCCTGATTGTTAAATTTCTAGCACATGCATTTATAACTCAGAAATTGGCAAACACAATAAATCAGGACTTGATTTATCATTCTGTTGATTGCCTAGACTTAAGAAAGTGTTAATAATATAAATTAAGCTAAAAGTGTGTCCTGTGTACATTTTTTTCCTGGGAGAGATGGTTGTTAAATATTTACCCATCCATCACTGGTTAAACTCATTCATATGAACCTCTACTCCCCAACGTGGACAACAGCACATACCAGTCCTGAGCTGGGAACAGAGGGGAGGATGTGCATCAAGGTCTTTCCTAGGCTGGGATTTCCTAGCCTGTTTCTATGGTGACTAAGCCCCGCTCTTACCTGAGAGGATGGCAAATTGTCTGTGGAGTTGTTCTATGATATCCACTGCCGCGAGCGGCCGGATTTCCTGCTGCATTATCTCATCTGCAGAAGAGAAAGAGAGAGAAGACACCCCCCAGGTGAGGGAAAGCTTCCACATTGACCCAGAAATGGCAAAAAATAAAGAATGATCGTCCTGCTTGGAAAGCTACTCAGGATAACAGACTCTGCTGTTATCTGATGATTCTTCCGATAATATAGAGACCCAAAAGAGGCTGGAAGAAAGTCCTGCCTTTAATTTCTTGCCCACTGCTTTGCTGTTGCTGTCCAACTCTGAAATCCCATTTGGGTTTTCTTGACAAAGATTCTTGCCATTTCCTTCTCCAGATCACTTTACTGATGAGGAAACTGAGACAAGCTGGTTGAAGTGACTTGCCCAGGGTCACACAGCCAGTAAATGTCTGAGGCCGGATTTGAACTCAGGTTCTTCTGACTCCAGGGCCAGCACTCTCTCCACTGATCACCTAGCTATCCTTATCTATTGCTAATGAAGAGTGCAGACTTTTGGAGGAGTGTGATGAGACTGGAACTGGGAAGAGGATTTTGGTTGGCAATCCAGGTGAAGTGACTTGCCCAGGGTCACACAACTAGTAAGTGTCTGAAGCCAGATTTGAATTAGAATTCTTTTAAAAATTAAAACAATTTAAAATTTAACTTTTTATAGACATCTTTTGCATTTGCCACTTTTATTTTCCAATATATTCCTCTTCCTCTCAAAGAACCATTCCTTACAACACAAATTAAAAGAAAAAAAGTTTAACAAGACTAACCAACACATCAACCAAGTGTGACTATGCAATCAATGTTCCATATCCATTTCCCCCCACCTCTGCAAAGGAAGAAAGGAAGATTGTCTCAAATCTCTTCTTCTGGGTCAAATTTGGTCATTATAATTTCACAGTATTTAATTTGGGGTGGAATTTTTTAAATTTTGTCTTTCTTTTTACACTGGAAAAGTCTTTGCCTGGTAACATCTCTGGTTTTACTCCTCTGGGAATCAATTTCACATTTGTAAATTAAAGGTGTTAGACTAGGTTACTTCCCAGGTCCCTTCCAGCTCTATGAAACTTATAATTCTTAAGATCACTTAAGGGAATGGGATGACAGGAGAAAGGAAACATGCCTGGAATCTAGCATAATTTGTGTTGGGTGAACCACATGTAGGAGAAAGAAAAAATTCCCAAACACCACAGAAATGTCTCTTGTCAGTGGCCACAGCCTTCACCAAGAAGGAAATGTAGACTTCACTGCAATAACACTTTCTGCAAAGGACCCATGTTTCATCATCTCTTTGCTGCCTCAGAGTATCTGGTTGATATAAGATCAGTTTAGAGAATTAAAACAAGGTGGGTGCCATCTTGTGCTACCATATCCTTCTCCAGAACCTCATCCCTGCCCAAGAAACTTGTGTCAACCCCTATTGTCTCTAGAATAAAATACAAAGCCCTCTGTTTGATATTTATATAAGAGGTCATGTGGAGGAGAGGACAGAGCGCTAGCTTCAGAGCCAGGAAGATGTGGACCAAAACCCCTCTTTTAATATGGAGTGGCTCAAGCCCATCCTTCCCGACTGATTTCACATGACTGCCCCTCATGGGCTCTATAATTTAGCCTTGGTCTGTTTATTTTTTCCCATATGTGATATTTCATCATCCACCTGTATGCTTGGACAGGGGCTATTGTCCCCATGCCTGGGATTTTCTCCCTCTTCAATCCTACCTCCTAGAATCCCTAGCTTCCCTTGAAGGACTGCCTAAGTTCATCTCCTACAGAAGACCTGTGCTCAGAATCCCTGAGCTCACTTCATGGCACACAATCCAAATAGCACCTCAGTAGAGAAGCTTTTCCTGATTCCCAGTTATTTGGCCTCTCCAATTACTTTGGATTTATTTCCTGTGTTTTGTATTTTATTATGTAGTGTCTCTTCTCCCCTCCCCATTCAAATTCTAAAATTAGGCCCCTCAACAAACTGAATGCCCAAATTCAAGGTACACAGTGTATAAGAACTCCTAAAACTATAGCTCACAAGCCCTCACGAGGGCATTTACCTTGACTAATCAACCAAAGGACACAATTAGCTCAAAGCAAAGGTATTTACCAAAACTATATAGTAAGAACAGTGGCAATAAAAAATCTCCTTCATTGAGTTAGGGTGTTAGCCACTCTCCCATAAATATAGTAAGAAGAGTGGACACAGAGTTCACAAGTAGAGAGGGGCACACACATGGGTAAGACACATAGCAAAGGCACATCAGAGGAGGGGTAACTCATGTTTCTGACTTTACTGATGACTTCTAATCACCCCCACTGTTCTTGGTCTCATAATTTCCATAGGATTTACTTGCCTCCAGTCTCAGAATCAGCTGACATCCCAGATTAAGCTATTTTTACTCACTTTAAAGACCAAAGTCTAGACCCTGAAAATAAGAAAGGGTCTCAGCACTGGGGCTTGCCATCTCCCTAAAAGGATTCCAATCCTGAGCGGTCAAATAGCATTTATTAAGTACTAACTTTGTGTCAGGGACTGTGCTAAGCACTGGGGTCATGAAGATCCTGCTCTTGAGGTGCCCACAGCCTACTGGGACTCTCCACTCTTCTGGCTGGCTTGGCTCCACTCACCAGAACACTGCCATGTGCTTCAGCTAGAAGAGACCACTGCCAGTGAGGACTGGGAGGGGAAAGAAATCGCCTCCCCTTCTCCCTCTTACTGTACTACTCTCCAAAGTTAAGGTAAAGAGTTAAATTCTTCCTCCACCTCCTGCTTTTTGTTTTTCAGCTGTTTCTGTAGCTTGGTTGCTCTTAGGGCCAGTTCCTCCACTTTTAAACTCTTGTATCCTCATCCTACCATATCAGTGAGTAGGTGGAGAGAAGAGTAGTCAGTCTTGGTCATTCTTCCGCCCAGTTTCCTGGCCCTTTCGTAAGCAAATGGGGTCACTTCTCAGAGCCTAAAAAGGACATACCCTTACATCTCTTTATTTCCCTTAACTACCCTTTATATCCTATGATTTTTATCCAATCTACTGAGGAGACTGTGGATTAATACCACCCCCACTACCCTTACCCATATTTTGTTTCTCTCCCCCCACATATGTGTCTTGAAATCAGAGACTGTTTTTTGCTTTTGTCTTTCCCTTTCAGTGTTTAGTTTGGTACCTGGCACAAAGCAAGGGCTTTTAAATGCTAATTAATTGATTGAAGATGAAAGGACCATTCAGCTCCTTGGCCCATTTTTCTCTAAACAATCTTTTCCTTGAGTTAGATATTGAAGAAGTCTCTTGGCTACAGATTGTCATTGATAGCTGGGTAGAGTAGACACTTTTCTTCTCGGATTTAAGGAAGAGAGGTAAGACGACCTAGGACCCATGGGGCATCATCATTTCAGTAATCTACATGTCCATGTTTTGCCCCTTCCATTGCCATGTGAACGATGGGTCACAGGAAGAATGAGGTCACCTCATACTCATTCAGGCTGGAAACAAAATGCAGAGCCAAATGAGGTCTGTATCTCCTAATGAGAAACAGCTGGGAGGTCTAGACAGCTTGATTCCCCCCACAGATCTCACTAACCAAGCCTGTTAGTTATTCAATCTAGAGGGAAACCAGAAGGCTGCCAAAAAGTACTCTTTGTCCCACCCTGTCCTCCCTAGAAAGGGGAGATTTCTAAGAAAGGATTGGAACCCCTCAAAACCAAGGGGTCTTTCTCCATCATTTTAATGGGCCCATGAGAGAGGGATAGCTGGGATAGCGTTAAGTTCTCCTTTTTACCTCCAATTCATTCAGCAAATCAACATTAAGTTCCCTACTAAGCAGAAGATATGGATGTGACTCAGTGGAGAGATCACTGGGACTGGAGTCAGGAAGACCTGAGTTCAAATGCAGTCCCAGACACTTACTAGCTGTGTGACCCTGGGCAAGTCACTTAACCTCTGTTTGCCTTAATCCACTGGAAAAGAAAATGGCAAACCACTCTGGTATCTCTGCCAAGAAAACCCCACGGACAGTATAGTCTGGAGTCACAAAGAGTCGAATAACAGCATACAAAAGATAGAGAGGCAACATCTCAGAAAGATGCTGAGAGCCAGCCTTAGAATCAGAAAGATATTGGTTCAGGTCCCACCTCTGACCCCTAATGGCTGTGTGGCCCTGGGCCAAACATTGCACTTCTAAGTGCACCAGGCAACTTAAGGCTATAAGTTGCAGAAGGGATGCTGTCATGCATTGGTGGATGGAGTTTCCTCACTAGGAAGCCCCTAACTCAGGAAATCCCACTTCCCACTCCAAATGTACAAGACATAAATGCACTATCACTGCCCATTCTACTGAGGGATACAACATTAACATAGGAAAAGGTGTGTGGTACATTAGGGGAAAAAAGGACTGGATTTGACACTGCAGGACTTGAGTTTGAATCCTCCCTTTGCTGCCTCACTCTACGACTTTGAACAAGTTAATTCACCCAAGGCCCAGCAGACTCATCTTTGAAATGAGCAGCTTGGATTAAATGACTTCTCTGGGCCCTCATAGCTTGAATCTGTGATCCTCCAAGCCCAACTATAATAGCA
This sequence comes from Gymnobelideus leadbeateri, assembly GCA_011680675.1. Taxonomy (NCBI): domain Eukaryota; kingdom Metazoa; phylum Chordata; class Mammalia; order Diprotodontia; family Petauridae; genus Gymnobelideus; species Gymnobelideus leadbeateri. Next base: position 827,952 of record WOXC01007249.1, on the reverse strand, counting down.
CGTAGGGTGGTATGAAAACCAATTTGGGGAGGGGGAGAACACTTCCATTTGGTCCCTCTTCTATGTGCCTCTGTTAGCCACTATTACCAGACCTGAGAGTAGAGCCCCTAATAACCTGCTAGTCTTTGTCCAAGGAACTCTGGCGACAACAACTGTTTACATTGTCCCATCAGCTGCTCCTGCATGGTACCCCTCCTAATAAGAGTCACAATACGTTTTATAAATGCCCAACCACCATCATAAGACAAAAACTATTTTAAAATAAAATTTGAAATATTCCCACTGAGTCCCAAACCACAGTTCTTATGCATTCACAAACACATGAAGCTCTGAGGCTTCCAGGCATGTCCAGAATTCAGCTAAACCAAAAGGAGGGGCCATGTGGGAGCCGGGGTATCTGGTAATGACCTAATTAGCTCATTTACAATCCAGCCTCTTAGCAGCCAGAGAGACCCAAGGCCTCAGGTGCATGTATTCCTGGCAGGGTAAATAAGCTTTTGTCAGACTTGAGTTTATTGACCGCCAGATGGATTTTCTGTTCTTTTTGTATTCCTTTAAGAAACTGATCTCCTGGGATGCCATCAATGGACGCATTAGTGACACCGGAATTAAGCAGCCCGGAATTCTAGGAGAGAGAAAGCAAAAGGAGCCACCAGCTGCCCGGACTCCTGCTTGGGAGCATGCAGCACCCAACTCTGAGGTGCATGGGGTCTTTATTTTATTTGGTGAGGTCTCTTTGGAAATTATTTTTATTATTTCAAAGCAACTCTGCAAATACTAACTATGCACCTGCTACATTCAAGGAAGAGGCAAGGAGGTGTAACAACTAGAATGATATTGTGATAGTGTGAGGAACTTGGGTTCAATTTCTAGCTCTGACACCTCCTATGTGGCCAAGGAGGGAGGGGTGCAATTCATCTCCCCAAGCATCCTAAATCTATACATTATAGATAAATTGTGGTTTGCACTGATGGAGGGAGTTCTGAGAGAAAGTGTGGATACTTAGCAATGATTTTCTTTGGATAAAAGAATGCATGAATAAATAAGTAAAATGCTTGTATTAAATACTTACTATATGTGCCAAGAACTGTGCGAAGCATTGAGGACATAAATATAAAAGCAAACATAATCCCAGGAGTTTCCACTCTCAGAGGAAGGAAGAAACGGCACAGATAGGGGCTCGGTGACCAGGGAGAAGTGTTTGGGTGCTCCAAGTTACAAAGAGGTAAGTGGCCACACAGGGTAGTGAATTGGCACAGTCCTTCCAGGAACAATGATCACAACTCTAGGACTGGAAGGTGTGGTGGGAGCAGGGTGGAAGAGGTACATGCTAGCACAGGTTCTTAGATCTGCTTTACTAGGAAAGAGAGCTGTTTATGGGGTCCACAATCTTTTCTTAAAAATTACATTCATGAGGAGGCTAGGTGGCACAGTAAGTAAGAGCACCGGCCCTGCAGTCGGGAGGTCCCAGGATCGGTCTGGCCTCAGTTACTTAGCACCCACACATAAATAACTAGCCGTGTAACCTTAAGCAAGTTACTTAACCCCAACTGTTTAAAAAAAAATTACATTCACTAGTTCAGGGGAAAAGTCAGCACCCTGAACTTCAGAGAAAATACAAGCAGAGAAATAAAGACCAACAGACAGGGCTCTGACTGCCTGAATCAACTGTACACTTTATATATATCCCTGGGTCAAGAGAGCCTTTGCATCTGAGCAGTCAGGGAGCTCTGAACACATGACCACTTGGAAACTCCACCAGCAAATCATAAGATCCTTCTCATAAGTGAGTCCCTATAGCAAAATACCAACTCAGAGTATATATATATATACTTCTCAGAACCAGAAGGCACCACAACCCTTCTGACTTTGTGCCTAATTAGAAATAGCAAAAAGGGGGTGGCTAGGTGGTACAGTGAATAGAGCACTGGCCCTGGAGTCAGGAGGACCTGAGTTCAAATCCAGGCTCAGACACTTAATACTTACTAGCCCTGTGACCTTGGGCAAGTCACTTAACCCCAATTGCCCTGCCTTTCCTTCTGCAAAAAAAAAAAAAAGAAAGAAAGAAAGAAAAAGAAAAAACTTATATAAAGAAATTAGCAAAAGGTGTGAAAGCCTTACCTTTTGTGAAAGCCTTCCTACAAGCAAGCCTCCCCTAAGCAAGCTTCCCTTAATGGGATCTACCTGAGGCCTATTAATGGGTGGGGAAGATTTAAAATCCCATTAACATTACCAGACTAGGGGCAGGTGGGGAATCTTCTGGAGTAGGGAATGAATAAATGAATGAAGAAGCATTTATTAGGTACCAAGCACTATGCTAAATGCTAGGGACAGAAATAGAAAAAAAAAAAACCTGACACAATCTCTACTCTCAAAGAGCTCACATCTCTAAGCAGGGGACGGGGAGGATAAAGTATAAGAAGACTTGAAAGATGGGGGTGGGGAGCTGATTATGAAAGGCTTTGAACCCCAGAGGATTTTATATTCGATCCTAGAAGTGATAGGGAGAAACTGGAGTTTACTGAGCAGCCCTAGTGCCATGATTACCATTGGTAACTTTGGAGAGAGGAGTTTGGGGCAGTTAGGAGGTCCACAGAGCACTGGGCCTAAAATCAGGAAGATTCAGAATCTTGAGTTCAAATCCGGCCTCAGACCCTTTCTAACTGTGTGACTCTGGGCAAGTCACTTAACCTGTTTGCCTCAGTTCCTTCATCTGTCAAGTGAGCTGAAGAAGGAAATGACAAAAACGCTCCAGTAACTTTGCCAAGAAAACCCCAAATGGATTCATAAAGAATGAGACAAAAGTTTTAGCTGAATGATGAGGTTGGAAGCCAGGTTATAGAGAGAGGAAAGGAAGGGGACACCCCTGTTGTGCAAGGCCTTCTCAAGGAGTTTAGCTACAGGAAGGAGAAGAAATAGGAGAGAGCAGGCTCCCTGAATCTTTCCTTCTTTGGCACTTGCATCTTTAATGGATCCATGGCCTTGTTCAGCTGTTTTCAGTCATGTCTAGTTCTTGGTGAATAAATTCACAAGTGTTAGACTTGGTAGTTCTCATCCTTGTTGAGTTGTTTCAGTGGTGTCTGACTCTTTGTGACCCCATTTGGGGTTATCTTAGAAAAGATACTGGAGGGGCAGCTAGGTGATGCAGTGAATAGAGCACCAGCCCTGGAATCAGGAGGACCTGAGTTCAAATCGGGCCTCACACACTTGACACACTTACTAGCCATGTGACTTCAGGCAAGTCACTTAACCCCAAGTTCCCTCCAAAAAGCAAAAAAAAAAAAAAAAGAGGGAGAGAGAGAGAGAGAAAAGATACTGGAGCAGTTTGCCATTTCCTTCTCCAGTTCATTTTACAGAAGAGGAATCTGAAGTAAAAAGGGTTAAGTGATTCACTCAGGGTCACATAGCTAGTATATGTCTGAAGCCAGATTTGAACTCAGATCTTCCTGACTCTGGGCCCAGGTTCTACCCACTGTGGCACCACTTAGATGCCCATGGCCACTTAGTGTTATTCCATTTTCTTTTTTCATTTTTTTCTTCATATTATTTCATAAAGATCTTTCCAGATTTCTTTGTGTTCCCTATCTGGGGCCATCTTGATTGCCCAGTGAATCACATTAAGTCAATGTCCCCAGCTCATTTAACCATCCCCCTATCACTGGATGTTTATGCTATTCCCAGTTTTGTTTTGTTTGCAGCCACAAATGCTGCTGTTGTTAAAAAAACTTTGAACAGATTTATTTTGGGGAGTTTGTTTTTGTTAACACTTTGAGGCGTTATTCCCAACAAGAGAATTATGGGGTCAACTGGCATGATTACTTTCGGAACACAACACTAGAAAGCTCCTACTAGTTTACATGTTACCAGCAGCAACTCATGCAATCTTAAGACTGGAAAGACCTTTGGGATCATCCAGTCAAACCTTATCATTTTATAGAGAAGGAAACTGAGGCCAGGGGAAGGGAGAAGTCAAACAGCCAGGGGGAGGCAGAGCTGGGTCTAGAGAGCAGCAAGTCTCCTGTCTTCTGTTCAATTAACAAGCATTATGAAATGCCTTCCTCTAGGTAAAATATCATTTCTAAAATGTGCTCTGACCAGGGCAGGACACAGTGAGTCTATCACCTTCATATTTCTGGACCCTCTGTCTCTTACCCCACGCTCTGGAGGACTTGATTTTCTTAGCTCAAGAACAGCACCAGAGACAGAATCCTGAGTGGTAACTCAGAACTGTGGAACATTGGGATGAGCCATGCTTCATGTGAACCCTTTCCACCCCCATTTTCATACCTCTCTCTTCTTGCCAATTCTGGAACCATGATCAAATCAACACTGACATTGTTACTAGAAAGGGCGACACTCTTACAGTTCCATTCACCATCTCTAAAACTTTTCAAACCAAAGCATCCCCTCCTGGCTCCCTACTCTCCTACATATATGGTCTCCCCCACTAGAATATAAGCCCCTTGAGGTCAAGACTATCTTCACTTTTGTTTCTGTACCTGCAGCTAAGCACAAAATTCAGCATATAGTAAGCACTTAATAAATGTTTTTTCATTCATTGATTTATCAATGCAGCCTAAGAGTGAATTAATTTCTTTGGCTGCCACATCGTACTACTGACATATATTGAGTTTGTGGTTCACTAAAACCCCCATATTATCTTCTCTGGGATCCATCTCTATGATGTCAGGTGCCCTTACATAGCAAGAGCTTTAAAATGTTTAACTGAATTACATAATATGAAAACTCAATTTTCAAATACAGTGTCATCAAAAACTCCTTCCATGCTCATTAGCCAGCTAAATTGTTGTTGTTTGTCCGAAGAGGACCAATGACATCACAGGGTGCTAATCATTAGATTAGCCAGCTATTTAAAACATGGTGAATAGAAGTCTTTGTTAGAGGAAAGAGAAGATAGAAAGTAAATAATCAAACCCAAGTGTAGTAGAACCCAAATTACATCAGATTCCTTGTTCCTGGATTACAGAGTTATGGAGAAAGTCATGTTTTCTAGGTGACCAAGGAAATATTGGCATGAAAGAGACTAATTGATGGCTTGTACTCAGTGGGAACCAGACATGGATACTGCTACAGCTGAGATCAAAGCAGCATCTACCTTCTGGATCACTAGTGAAGGGATTAAATGTTACTAATGGATTTCCCTGGCTGTGGGAGGATTATTATAGATCTGTTATTTTAAATACTTTTGTCAAATGACTAGTGGGGGGTTTTCAGGCTAAGTGCTTCATTTTTCTATTATGGGTGAAAGGAATGTTGAAGACAAGGGAATAAAAAGAAATACAGAACTGAGACAGGGATGTTAACAAGGGCCGACCATTTCTCCTTCTTCCTTCAAAGGAATTCTTCTCCATCTTTTCTTCTCTATGTCACCGAGCTTTCCCCATTGCCACTTCACAGATTCCCTGGACTACAGAATGGACCCAGTGTCCTGTGCACACTAACTGCAGAGCCTGGTGGCAGCCACCTCTTGGCTAATTTTATATCCTTCTCTTTTCCCTCCCTAAGTCCCTAAGTAAACATGTAAACACTTCTTCCAATAATTAGGCCAGTGGTCAAAAGCTATGTTATGCTATGTACCATCACCAAAAAAATTATTGGTACTCAGAAAGGCTACAGTTGATGTTTAGACACAGGAGTGAGCCTTATCTCATGGCATAGTGGAGTGAAGGACTTTGGAGTTAAAAGAGAGAGGCTTGGATTCGAATTCTGACTCTGAAGATTATTAGTCATGTCATCCTGGACAAGTCAACCAATCAACCAATATGCATTTATGTACCAGCATGCATCTCTTAAGTACCAGGCTAAGGACTAGGCATACAAAGAGAAGCAAGAAGCAGTCCCTGCCCTCAAGGAGCTTCTGTTACATCAGGGAGACTGACTCCAAAGCCTCTTTTTGAATCCTTAATAGGTCACAAAGCAGGAGCCTCCAGAAGGCTTGCCGAATTGAACTGGTATCACCTCTCAAAGAGAAGCATCTAAAGGTCCTTTACAACCTTGTTATTACTGTTGGGTCGGTTTTCAGTCATGTCTAACTCTTCATGATCCTTCTGGGGTTTTCTTGGCAAACATACTGGCATAGTTTGCTATTTCCTTGTCCAATGTGTCCACATTTTACAGATGAAGAAACTTGAGGCAAACAGGGTTTAGTGCCCAGAGTCACACAGCTAGTATGTGTCCGAGGATGGACTTGAACTCAGGTCTTCCTGACTCCAAACCTGATGTTCTATCCACTATACCACCTTGCTGCTTTTTCACCCTATAAGCCACCAAATCTTGTGGATATATATGTAGAGTTTTTTCTATCTTTTTCTTTTTTCAATATAAATTTAAACTTAAATATCTAAACAAAAAATGCAAAATAGGAAAGCAGGCAAAATGAAATTTAAAAAAGATTATACATTATTTCATGCACACACAATCACTTATTGTTTCCCAATTGTTAATTCTAACAAAAAAAGTGCTCACACTTGACTTTTGCCCACACCATCCTCATTTGCCCTGGAAAGAGGGGCATCTGAATAATATTCTTCTTCCTTTGTCCAGAGTATGATTCCCAAAAACTTTATATCTAGTTGGCTCCCATTCTCTCCATCCCACCCTTCTAACTCATGTTAGAGGTGGGCCCACATTAAAGAATCCTGACATTTTGTCCAACCTTTCAGCCAGGCTGTCCTAGAATCTAAAGCTGCAATCCAGGCAGCAAGCAACAGTAAGCACGGAATTCTGAAATGGACTTTGATGGATTTCACAGGTGACTTTCCCAATGCCCACATTTCCAGAGAATTATTTAAAAACCCAGAAAATGGAATAACCATCATGGCTAGAAACAGCTGTAGAGTAAGAAGGCTTTCTGCCTTTTTCCACTTGTCAAAGAAAAGTGCCTCATGTCAAAATGACATAATTCTCACCATATCTCATGACTTAAAGGAAACAGGCCCAGCTTCATGAAGCCTGCTGGATATCCCTGATTGCCTCCCAGAGGGCAAGTGCATTTTAAATAATATAAAATGAAAGGCCCAGGGCAGCAGGCCAAGACTGCCTTCCCAGCAGTAGCAGAGAGGGATCAAGTGTCAGAGCTTCTCTGGGTTTTTCCAGGTATTCAGTCTTTTTTTCCCCCTCTCTGGGTCTGCAAGGGGGAGGTGTGTGTAGTGATTCACACATAGCAATAGCTGATATAGCAGCAGCTGGGCATTATGTGTACACAACAAAGCAAAGTTCCCCCAATAACCCCTAAATACAAACAAAGAGATGTAACCTGAGGAAATAGTCACCCACGGCCCATCGAAGGGAACCAAGCAGCTTTCCAAGCTATACATTAAAAATGAACAGTGCTTTTGTGGGTCTGATTAAATGTCACTGACCCTTGTCCACTTTTTAAGCTTCTTTCTTTGACTGTTCACATCTATGCCTCCTTCTTCCAAATCACAAAATCTGAATGGGATCTCAGAAGCCATCTGGTCTTACTTGAACAAGACTCTGTCTCCCTTAGAACATTCCTTAAAGGTGGCCTTCTAGCCTTGTTTTGGAGACCACTGATGATGAGGAACTCACTACCTCTAATTGTTCAGAGAACTTGTACCTTGAGGACAAGTACTAGGCTACATTTGTATTTGTGCCCTCGGAACTTGGCACATGGCATAGTGCACTGTAGATACCAATGCTTGTTGACTGACTGATGAGGAAGGTTTTCCTTACTTCAAATATAAATGTCAATCTCCCTATTTGTAACTTCTGTCCAAGCTCCTAGCTCCAGGCCTTCTGGAGTCGAGCAGAGCAAGTTCATCAGAGTCAAAAACACGAAGACGACCACGGCACCTAAGCTTTCTCTTCTTCCAGCGAAATGTCCACAGTTCCATTAATCCATCCTCCAAGAGCATGGCGTTTACATCCTTCCCCTGTGTTGCCTTCTCTGTATACACCCATTTTGTCAAAGTCCTTCCTTAGAATGGGGGGCCCAGAATTGAAGAGGTGATATAGCCGATACAGTGCTGGGCCCGGAGTCAGAAATAATTGAGCTCAAATCCAGCTTCAGACACTTACTAGTTGTGTAATCCCGGACAAGTCACTTAACCTCTGTCTGCCTCAGTTTCCTCATCTGTAAAATGGAGGTTAGCACCCCCTTCCCAGGGTTGTTGTGAGGATCGAATGAGATGATAATTGAAAAGCAGTAAGCACTATATAAATGTTAGCTATTCTTGTTGGTCACTATAGATGTGACCTAACAGGGGCCGAGGACAGAGTGACTAGTCGCAGCTGTTGTGCTTCTCAATCTCTGTCACACACACACACACACACACACACACACACACACACACGTGCATGCACACAAGCCCTCTCCTAAAAATAAATTTCATTGACCTCTTTTGTTTTTATATTTCCTAACTTTTTCCCTCTCTTTGTGAAACCTAAAGTCAAATTTGCTTTTTGGGGCCTCTATAGTCTTTGCCATTGGAATTACTCTTCCAATCCCTTCTTTAGGCTCACTTTTCATCTGTGACTCCTGCTGTCATCCCCCAAACCTCTTTTCTGAGGGACCTCCATTTTCTTGCCACGGGCTGTCTCTGCTGTAGACTTGCCTTTCTCCTTTTGTTGGACAACCCTGGCCATTTTTTCTAGAATCTTCCTTCTTGCCAATCCTTGGTATATCCTTGCCAGTGACATCAAAGTGGGGAAACCAATTAGATGTACCTGGTGGAAACCCTACCCTTCCCCATAAAACCTCAGTCACTGGGAGGCTGCCTGCTCTTTGGGATGATCTGCCAGTTGAAGTGCCCTCATTTTATAGTTAAGGAAAATGGAGAACCAGAGAGGTGTGTGTGTGTGTGTGTGTGTGTGTGTGTATGTGTCTTCTCTCTCTCTCTCTCTCTCTCTCTTTCTTCCCTCTCTCTCTGTCTCTGTATGTGTACACACACACACATACACACACACACACACACACACACACACACACACTTCTCTGTTCTCCATTTTCCTAACTATAAAATGAGGGCACTTCATTGGCTGATATCCAAGGCCCTTTCAGCTATAACTTTTCTGTGCTCTTTGGGGTTTGGGGCTTTTCCTGCCCCCCGGCTCATGTTAGAGCCTATTTAACCAGAAGGTATCATGGCGGGAGCGAGGGGTGTCCCAGATTCCTCAGGCTGCTTTGAGGGGATGGAAGATCTTCTGTGAAGGAGCAGGTTGGTCAATGATGCTAAGGTGCCTTCAGTTCATTTTAATTTGCCAAAGCAGGAAAGATATGTCCTGAACATGGTCACCAGACAGTCAAGGAAATGGTGACATCTCCAGAGGGGACTGAATTCATCTTCAGGTCAGTCAGGGGGGATAATCTCAAGGTCATGACCAGGATAACTAGGCCCATGACACAGTGAGAGGCAGTTGTTCTGATCCGGTGGCAGGATTCTCCTCCCTTCTCTGAGTTTTCTGAGGGAACTCCCAGATCATCGCAAAGAGCAAGCAGCCTCCCAGTGGCTGAGGTTTTATGGGGAAGGGTAGGGTTTCCACCAGGTACATCTAATTGCTTTCCCCACTTTGATATGACTGGCAAGGATATACCAAGGATTGGCTGTGTAGGATTGGAAGTTTTCAACATGGAAACTTCCAGATATAATGAACAAGAAGGAAGATTCTAGAAAAAATGGGAGTCACAGATGAAAAGTGGGAGAGAGAGGGAGAGGAAGGAGAGGGGGAGAGGGAGAGACAGAGACAGAGAGACAGAGACAGAGAGAGACAGAGAGACAGAGAGGAGAGAGAGAGACAGAGACAGAGAGAGGGAGAAAGCCTCTGCGTGAAGTTCTGGGGACACATATCCAAGCAAACAAGGTTGTCTCCACCCTCAAGGAGCTTCTATTATAACACATCACATAAAAGGGGAGCTGAAAAGAGGGAAGGAGCCTATAGGAAGCAGCAGTGGCCTAGAGATCTATTTCCAGACGAGATAAAACCAATAGCTCCAACCTAGGGGAGCCTAGGCAGGGGGAGCCTGAGGTGGAGTCCAAGTTTCCAGGGCGGTAGAAATAATGAGAGGGCTTGGCCATGGCCAGGACACTATCATAAGTAGCAGAGAAGAGAGGTAACTGGGAGAGCCAGGATTCAAACTCACATTCTCTGACTCCAGAGTCGGGCTCTTACAGTGTCCCATCTCTTGGTGCTACTGTCAGAGGCAGATGGATGATTTTAGATGATTAGACTTTAGGTCCAACTCGGTGTTCCAATTCTGATTATCTAGTGTTGATTTTGTGGTTTTTTCTATGCTTAATCTCTTGGCATTTCCCGATTTTTGTTAAAAAAAAAATCAGGAAATAGCAATAAAGAAAGTTTCTGCTGGCAGTATTTCCATCTCAATGCTAATCAGGAAATAACTATGTCGAGGAAGGCGTTACCTAAGGGACCCCAGATCAAAGCGTCCCTATTAAGGCTCTCAGGGCAGAGATGTTTTTGTGTTCTTGTGAGCACTCATCTTCTAGATCTTGAAAGTGTGTTAACCTACCATTTCCCTAAGAAAACAGCCCTTGGTCAGAGGGAATTTCTTGAACTACCTGTAATGGCCCTATTGAAATAAGAGTTATTCCCTTATGCTCTCATTTTTTAATTTTAAAGTTTAAATTTGATTCAGAACAAAAAACATCAATAATGAAGAAGAGGAAGAGGAAGAGGAAGAAGAAGAAGAAGGAGGAGGAGGAGGAGGAGGAGGAGGAGGAGGAGGAGAAGGAAGAGGAGGAAGAGGAGGAGGAGGAGGAGGAGGAGGAGGAGGAGGAGGAGGAGGAGGAGGAGGAGGAGGGAGAGAAGAAGAAGGGGGAGGAGGAGGAGGAGGAGAATTTCTTCTAGTATCCCAAGTTTGTCTGCAAAGACAAATAATCCTGTACCTTAAACTAAATGCTAAACAGATTCCAGGAATAGGCGTTTGCAACATTTGGGGAAGAAAAGCCACCTTCCATTTTTAATCATGCCACTCCCGTTTCAGTAGCTCCTTGGAGTTCTCTGTTCTAGAATCTAAAGCTTTTCACAATTAGACCCTAACCTCTCTTTTCATACTCATTTCCCATTACTCTTCTTTAAAATCTTTCTGAGTTCCAGTCCTACTGGACCGTTTGTTACACAGAATCCCATCTCCCACCTTTGAAATCAGCTTCCTCCCTCCAAACACAGCTCCAACTCAGGCGCCGCCTTCTCCACGAGGATTTTTCTGATCTCCCCAGTTATGTGCTTTCTGCACTCCCCCTGCCCACTATTTTATACTTTTTATTCCACACAGGTTTTGGGGACCTACTGTTCTTAGTAAACCACCTCCAGTAGACTTAGACCACTTTCATTTTTGCTTTTGCATGCCTGATACCTGGCACACAGTAGGCAGTGCTTTCTGAATTATTGAACTGGATTTGATCGATTATTCTCACAAAATTATTTATCATCATTTTATTATCAAGGGAACATTTAAGTTACTACACTGAGTTAAACATTGTCCATTTCCTTATCCCATGATTCCCCTGACTATAATTGACTTCAAAGGGCTGAATGTTTCCATTGGGATAAATATCTGAAAATGTCTTTGAAGTCCAGTTCAGCATTCCCATTGCAGTCTAGAAATCTATTCCCCTTGGATGGCTGCTAGCATCTCTCTGGGAGAATTACCACAGAGTTACAAAAGTCTAGCAATTTCTACACAAAGGCACCAGTGTTCACAATGTTGACAAATCTATCTACAATCACTATAACTGCAATGTTAGAGTTTTCCCAGGAACGATGTCTGTTCTATTCCTTCAAAATAATAGGTGGTTCCTGGTGAATTATTTTCTATTTGTAACTCAGGTCCAGGGCCCATAAAGTTCAGGGTTTACACAGACTGGATTAGATGCTGATTTTTGACACACAAAAGGGTCGTTATCTCTCTTTGGCTCTCCTTGCCCCCACCTAGAATTATACCGAGAAAATTTCATAATATGTTCATGATATAGCTCATGCCTCGGTCTACCCAAAGACAGACAAGAGGGTCCCCAGTATAATCATTCAAGGTAATAGTTCTGCTATGGGTATGGGGGAGGGCAGCCTTTATTTCACCCAACAAAAGGTTCTCCAGAGCCCCTGAATAGGAACAAATAAAACACTTGGTTATCTCATCAGTTCCTCCTCCTGCCCTCTGCAAAAAGGTAAGTAAACTTGTGGCTTCCCCCAGGTTTCCCCGCTTTGACGTTCTGGTCAGTCTCTCAATCCCTCAGTGTCCAACACAGCCCTGTCCCCTGACCAAGATTCAAAGCATCGCCTTGTGGTTAGAGTGTCCCCAGAAAGTGACCATACTTTGTGGATCAATGAATGAGAAGCCCTCTTCCCACTGACTGGCACTGTCTGAGCAACTCACAGTCAAAATAGTGATTGACAAATGCTTAGTCTCTTGTCCACCTTCCCTGTGATATGACCACCCCCTTCATGTATCTCCCATGTGCTTCTTGAAAGAGCCATTTCCAGGTCCTTGAATGAGGAGACTTACCAGACAGGTGGCTTCTCCCTACACTTACCCCCATATAAGTCACCTCTACTATGCCCTGGACCATCTTCTAAGTAGAAGAAAGTAAAAAGGAAATCCCAGTGAGATTGAGCTGGCCTACTATGCCAGCTCATTTTTATAGACAGAGAGGAGTCCTGAGTCCCAGCCAAACAATCTTCTTGAAAGTAGCCCTATTGCTAGGAGCCAACCAAGAGTTCTGTGTAGGAACCAATAGGCATGCTCCCCCTTTTCCAGCGGGAGGTAACCCCTCAGATTCCTCCAAAGACTCATGCCTGTGATCCCTTTTGGTTGATTGTGGAACCAAACTGATCCAGGATCATCCTGATGATGCCCTGACTGTCCTTACACATTCCCTCGTTAGCAAAAAGGAACAGAGGGGTCCCAGCCCTTGTCCTTAGCCTCTGTCCCTTCTCCTCCCATGCCCACTAGACTATGAGCCTTTGACCCTGGTGTCTTTTACTGTATCAGAGGGTTCAACATGAAAGAAATCAGACAAACCCAAAGGCATCTGTTCTAGACGTTCTTAGCTGCAGCCCTGATCTGATGCCAGGAGGTTTTCTGAAAAACAGCCCACAGCAGTCTGCAGTGCAGGGCTACATTTTCTGAACAGAAGGGCAGGCCAGGCCAGCCTTTCTCTGGGCCAGTCACCTAGAGAGGGCCGGAAAGGCATCTCAGTAAAGCAGAAGGAGCTCCCGATCTGAAGACCAGAGGGACCTGGGTTTGAATTTGCCTCTGGGACTTACTAGCTGAGGCATGGTGGGCAAACTCATTAAGCTTTAGCTTTCTCTTCTATAAAAGGGAGATGATAATTCCTGTAGTAGGCACCTCGTAGAGCTGCCAAACACAGAAGAGACAGAGACAGAATTAGGCTGAGATTTGTGATTGGCTTGGTACAGGGAACTCTCCGGTGAGGGAATCCCCTCCACTAGGCATATCCGTATCTCCTCTATAGTGAGGGAGTTGCCCGGAGGCACTGAGGAGTCACATGAAGCTCCAGCGACTCCCTGTGATCCCCGGAATCAAATACAAAATCCTCCATTTGGCATTCAAAGCCTTTCACAACTGGCCCCTTTGCTTATCTTTCTAATATTCTTACACCTTGCTTGCTTCCAGGTGCTGGGCAGTCCAGGGACACTGGCCTCCTTGCTATTCTGTGTCCTGACTCAGTGCCTCCCTCCGGCCTTGCTGCTGGCCTCCTCACCTCTGCCTCAAGACTCAGCTCAAATGCTACCTTCTGAAGGTCACTCAGCCTTCATTCCTGGTCCCCACATGCCAAAGCTAGTGCCTTCCCTCTCTGATTGTCCTTTATTTACATGATATAGATGTGGATATCAACAGAGGGATGGAGAGATATCTCATACAGAGTTACTGGCACACATGTATATCGACATATATGTATATGTGTGTGTGTTTGTGTACACATACGCACACAGAGTCACTAACATGCTGTCTTTCCTATTAGACTGTAAGCTCCTTGAAGGCAGGGACTGTCTTTGGATTTCCTTTGTGTCCCCAGCTCTCGGATACACTGCCTGGCACACAGCAGGGGTGTTTGTCGCTGATTGACCCAGAGTCACATGCTCAATGCGTGTTGGGGGCAGTTCTTGAAACCAGGCCCTCTTGGCTCCAAGGCCATTTCTCTAGCGATTGTACCACAGCTGTCTCTCAGCCTTCAAGCATTATGTAATTATAAATTATGATTGTTTCTCACTCTCCAGGGTTTTCATAGGCTACTGTCATGTGCTTAGGAGGCAGTCAGTATAGCAGAAAGAGCATTGGATTCACCATCAGAAAGACCTGGTTTCAAATCATGCCTCTATTCCTCACTACCTGGAGACCATGGGCAAGTCATTCACCCTTGGGCTTCATCTTCTCACTTGTAAAATGAGGGGTCAAGCCTATATGATCCCAAAGGCTCCTCCAACTTTAAATCCTGTCATAGCTCAATGATAGGCAGGGTCAAGTGAAGCAGAACCTCCTGCCTCTCTCCCTCCCTCCTTCCTTCCTTTCTCCCTCCCTCCCTCCTTCCTTCCTGCCTGCCTCCCTCCCTCCTTCCTTCCTGCCTGCCTGCCTCCCTCCCTCCTTCCTTCCTTCCTCCCTCCCTCCCTTCCTCCTTCCTTCCTTCCTTCCTTCCCTCCTTCCTTCCTCCCTTCCTCAAACACCAAGTACCTTCTCTGTGCTGAGCCTCACATGGCTCTCCTGTCCCTGAGCATTAGGTCTGCATGGAGCCAAGCCCTTTCCCGAAGCTTCCAGTTTAGAAGAGAAAGTACCGTATAGGTCACTTTTTCCAAGCCAATCACTCCACCCGGGGCCCAGGCCTCTGCTGCTTAGAGCCTTAATGACCTGGATAAGTGATATGCACACCATCTATCCCACCCCCAGTGACAGAAGAGCCCTCTGGATTTGGGGATATCCTGACTAGTCCAGGACCCTCACTCGGGGCTGGTCGGTTGTTCCTCCCCAGCCCAACATGTGCTGGATCACTGCCCCCCCCACCCTCCCCAGGACCCTGCCAGCCCCAGCCACAGACTACTGAGAGGCAGCCCCTGAATCATAAACTAGCCTGGAATTTCCATGATTTTCCAGGTTTTCGATCCCATCAGCCTCAGCCCCGTGTCTCCCCACAGGCAGGAGGGCCCACACTGAAGGGAACACTCCTGAAGTGTGATGTGTGAGCCTCTCAGGCTGAAGACATGGAACAGTGCCCAAACTGGCCATTGGAATTCCACCCAGTGAGAAGAGATCCACTGGGCCTCTTGAGCCCTCGTGAGGTATTCTGAAAGATGGGTGATTCTGGAAATTATCTGCAGCTCCCAGGGCCTGGCAGTGGCTTCTGCTGCTTTCAAACCCACTTTGAGTAGAAGAGAAAATCACTGATACATTTCTCTTGGATCTTATGATCCAAAGGGTCAGAGGCTTAGAGCTAGAAGGAACCTCAAAGCCCTCTCATCCAATTCCCACATTTTACAGAGAAGGAAACTGAGGCCCAGAGTAGGCCCAGAGATGGAAGGGACCCTAGAGGCCATCTAGTCTGACCCCCATATTTTTACAGGACAAGACACTGAGGCCAAGAGAGGAGTGACAGAACTGGGAGTGGAACCCATCAGGGAATAATTTATTTCTCACTGTATAGCAGCCCTGACTGCATTCCTAATAGGCCCTAGATTCCTTCTGTATCTTTTGTCTTGCCTCAGTGAGACAGCCAGAGTTCATTCTGGAGGGCAGACCCCTCCCACAGAACCTCTCTGTAAAACAGAAGCATGGGCAACCTGTGATTGTATGCCACATCACCCTCACATTGGCCCCAAGCAGCTTGGAACTGTCAGTCTGGTGAAAATCCCATCCAAACCATTTCCATATCTTTCCAGCTGTTTACTGCACACCTGGAATGTCCCCACCTCTGCCCCCACCAGGTATCATAACCTCAGGCTTCTCCCTCAGCTCTCCAGTCCCCCTTCTCTGACTTTCTGCCTAAGGCAGAACAGCCCGGTTTTTACCAAGCCTCTCACACCCAGCCTTTGGCAGCCTCCCAGCAAGGATGGGGGCCCTTGCTCTCTGCTAAAAGGATGCCTGCCTAGCATCAGCTTATAATATTTAAGTCAAGCAGCCCATGTCCCTCTCAGAGGCGTCCACTTACCCCTACGGCCGGGAACGAGAGAAGGAAGTCCCTCTGGCTCCCTCAAAGGGTCCAGCCGCACACCCCCATCCCTCCTCCAGGTTGCTGCCACCATTTCATGGCAATCTTGCGGTCTGGGAGGGGGAAAAGATAGCCACGAGACCCCTGAAAACCAGCACTGACAGCAGCGGCAGCAGCAGCAGCAGGGTAGTGCGTGTGCCCTCCTGGCTGGCAGACGGGTAGGCAGGCTGCCCAGTCCAGCCCAGCCCAGCCGGCTGCCTGCAGGGAGGCTCTGTGGGAATGAGTTCACTTCGAGCTGAGAAGAGAGGCTGGTAGAGGGCAGATATGTGCTGCTGAATCCTAAGAAGCCAGGATCAGGAAGGAGACCCTCCCTGAAGGACAAAGCAACTCCCCTGCCAGAAACAAAAGTGCTGGAGGAGGGAGAGGGCGGGTTCAGGGATTAGAACTAGTCAGCTCCAATTCCACTCACTTTTCTTCCTTCCTAAGACGCTAGGTGCAGCAGGCTGGGTTCTTAACCTTTCCTGACTCTGGAAAGACCTTTTTTTTTTTTTTTAACAAAAGGGATATTGTTTAAATTTAATGAGCCTGAATGTGGGCACAGCTGCTAAGCCCCCACAGCATTTGGGGTCCCACCAGAGGTCCTTCCCTACACATGTTCCCCAGGAGGCCCCAGGTGTCAAATCTATCGGGACCAGCTCAGAGGACCCCAGGTTCAAAGCTATGGTCTCCCACTAACTACTTTGGGCAAGTAACAACCTCTCTGGGCCTTTTTTCATCTGTTAAAAACAACAACATGAGAAGGTTTGGACTAGACGATAGGCATAGTCTCTTCCAGTGCTCCCACTTTTTACCTGTGGGACTTTGGATAAGGTCCTCAACTTCTTTACCTGTTTAAAAATAAAACGGGGCGGGTAGGTGGCACAGTGAGTAGAGCATCGGCCCTGGAGTCAGAAGGACCTGAGTTTGGATCTGGCCTCAGACACTTAAGACACACACAAAACAACAACAACAACACACACACACACAAAAACAAACACCTAGCCGTGTGACCTTGGGCAAGTTACTAAATTCCAATTGCCCTCCAAAATAAATAAATAAATAAATAAATAAAAATAAAACAGCGTCGGCCCTGGAGTCAGAAGGACCTGAGTTCGGATCCAGCCTCAGACACTTAACACACAAACAAAAACCTAGCTGTGTGACCTCGGGCAAGTTACTTAACCCCAACTGCCCTCCAAAAAAAAAAGCAAACAAACAAATAAATGAATGAATGAATGAATGAATGAAAATAAAACATGAGAAGAGCTGGCCTATGTGATATCTAAGGTCTCTCCCTATTCTAAAGCTATGATTCCATCATCCTTCAGAGAAATTTCTCTGTGTTCATCCAGGGTCCCAAAGACCCGGCTCTATGTGACATCAGGTGAATTACTTCCCTTCCCTGGGCCTCAGTCTCCACTTTGTAAAATGGGAGCCTCTCAGGTAACCCTCTCAGGTCCATTCTGGTTCTAAAGTCTATAATTCATATATAGGATTTCACAGAACCTGTGATTTCATTGGTTTTGGGGATTTCTCACAGCCAGGGTGTGTGATAGGTGGGAGTAGAAGCCTAGTCTTAAGGACTACCCAACTGTGCTTGGGGCTCCCAGCCTGGGGCATGCATACCTCCAGGGGGTCCAAGAAACCTATTGAGGAAGTCCAGGGAATATCTGATAAATAACCATCTTAGCCTATTGAAATGAACTATTCTGTTTACTTTATTCCATATATGCATATGCACAATAAAGTCTAGAATTTTTTATTTTTTTTGTTGAATAAGGAATACAGGAAGGTTTACTGAAAGCCAACGGGCACAGGGATTGCTATTATCTCATTACCCTAGAACTGCTGAAGTGAGACAGTGGAGACATGCCATTGACCTGGCTCCAAAGACTGGTCAGATTCTGTCAATGCCCATCCCTACAGATGACTCAGGAAGCTGGAGCAAAGGTTTCTATGCTGCTCAACTGTAGGGTCCTTGTATGTAAAGCAGGGATCATTGGTGAAGCGTTCTGGGCTTGGGGAAGGAAGACAACATGCAAAGTCAGAGACTGCTCATTTGCAGGGATGCCTGGATGGCCACCCCTAACAAGACTGGCCCTGGAAAACACCAGGCAGATAGCATAGATACACTACAGAGTTTTCCCCCATCCTTTCTCCACTGTAGAACAAGGCAAGAAAAACCAGTGACCAATGTGGGGATAGAGGAAGAAAGAGAGGGGAGGGATAGAAAATTGTACCCTTGGGACTTATTCCTGTATGACCTTATCCTATTGAGATCTAGACCACGTTACCTCATTAAATTTCCATTCCAGATATACTGGTCTCCTTGCTCTTCTCCAAATGGAAATTCCATTTCCTATCTCCATGGCCTTTGCAAAGCCTCCTTCATTCTTGGAATACATTCCTTCCCCATCTCTGCCTTGTGGTATCCCTGGCTTCCTTCAAAGCACAGCTTGGACACCACCTCCTACAAGAGACCTTTCCTGATACCCATAAATTACTAATGTTGCCTCTTCTGTGCCCAAAATTGCTTTGTATTTATTCTGAATATATTGTATATAAATGTGTATCTGTGAACAGGTTATTTCCCTTTGATAGAAGATAATACTCATCGAGGAAAATTTTTATTGTTTGAAAGTGGTTTCATTTTTTCTTTTTGTATCTTTAGTTTCTAGCACAGGGCCTAGGACAGAGTAGGTGTTTAATAAATGCTCATTGGATTAAATCAGACTATCTCTATCCTGTCTCTCCTTTAGGGGTCTGAAATGGGAGTGGGGTGGAGGGACAGGCAGCCAGCGGAGGATGGGGCCAAGGAACAGAGGAGGGAAGACCAGAGAAGCCAGCAGAGCAAGAAGATGCCAAAGCCAGATTCTGTCTGCCCACATCCTCTGACAATTGGTCACTTGGTCAATCCTCTCCCCTCTCCATAAGCAAATAGGATAGGAAGTCTGTGGAGAGCTTTGGATGGTGAGAGAATGACTCATCCACCAGCTCCACCACACACAAAAGTGAACCGGGTGGACACTCCAAGGAGAGAGAAAATGCCAGGAGATTTCCACAGCCATCCATGTTCCCTGAGTGTAATAAGACCTTTATAGCTCAAATTTGGGTCTACTCTCCCCACAGGAATGGTTCACCCTCCAGTCTGACGAAGGTTTTGGCCTTTCTCAGTAAATATCCTTCTGTAAGAGTTCATTGAAATCAATCAGTTTATCAATATGGAAAAAGGCACATTGGGGAGGGGCTCCCAACCCCTCATGATAACCCCTAGCACCCTGAGAAGAGGAGAAAGTCAGCCTCTGGGGATCCCACCTACAAGAGACTGTGGGGGGGGGGCATTGAGATGGTGAGCCTAGAGAAGATACTACATGTGTCTAGACCGTCTCCTACAGAATGTCAGGTCCTTGGAGTCAAGGATCATTTTATTTATGTCTTTGTCTCCCCAATGCCTCATTCCAGACAAATGGTAGGTACTTGTTGATGGATTACTTAAAGATAGAAAATAATAGTATAGTATATAGCATATTAATAGTATAAATATATATGAATATAGTATAATAGGGGTGGCTAGGTGGCACAGTGAATAGAGCACTGGCACTGGTGTCAGGAGGACCTGGATTCAAATCCAGCCTCAGACACTTGACATACTAGCTGTGTGACTTTGGGCAAGTCACTTAACCCCAATTGCCCTCCAAAAAGCAAAAAAAAATAGTATAATATACGAAGTAATCATATATTATATAACATGTAACTTATGATATCGTGTTCCAAAACTCTTAGGTCAGTTCTAAGCCTAAAATGCCCTAAGGCTTTTGGGACATCGTATAATTGTACATATGTGTGTTTGTGTGGGTATGTATGTATGTGTGTATGTGTGTATATAATGTACATGTGCGTAATATATGTATGTATATATATTATTCACATATACTAATGTGCATGCATGTGCACACACATACACACACACCAGTTCTTTTGACTCCAAAGCTACAATCCATTCTACTTCCCTATCCACATAAAAATCAGTTTCTAACCCTCTTCTCCCATTCCCTCTTCCCTTTTTAATCTATATGGTCTAAAAAAATCAGTTTTTAACACCTAAAACATCTACCTAAGTATGTATCATTCCAGTCAACTCTTCATTATATGCAGAACCAAAGGACCAACATGGTAGAGATAACTAACAAAGTCTCTGATGGTGCTCCTGGGGAAGATATGGAGTAATGTAGGCTAGGTGATGGTACAGGTAAGGGGGTTTAGACCTAAGCTAGACCTAAAAGGAGTCATCATCAGTGGTTTGATAACCATTTGGAAGTAGGTCTCCAGTGGAGTGCACCAGGGGTCTGTTTTTGGTCCTGTGTTGCCTAACCTTATTTTTAGCTATTACCTTTGATAAGATAAGAATAAAAGATTTGTCAAATCTAGGGATGACCCAAAGCTGAGAGGAAAAGTCAATACATTGAACAACATCAGGATTAAAAACAATAGCAACCCTCAAGTGCCCCTAAACTATTGGACCAAATTTATAGCATGGAATTGAATAGGGACAAATATATTATCTCAGATGGGGTCAAAAGATTAGCTTCTCAGGGGCAAGTTGGGAGAGACATAGTTAGGCAACACTTCATCTGAAAAAGATCTGAGGGCCTTAGTGAACCAGAAGCACAATATAAGACCTCAATATAATACAGCAATGGAAAAACTAAGGCAATCTTAAGCTACTTGAAGAGGACACAGGGTCTAGGACTATGGAGAAGATAGTCTTGCTGCCCTCTACCTGGTCAAACCATGCTAGGACCCTGTTGTGTTCAATTCTGGTCACCACATCTTAGAAAGACCATGAGGGGTGGCTAGGTGGTACAGTGAATAGAGCACCAACCCTGGAGTCAGGAGGACCTGAGTTCAAATCCGGACTCAGACACTTAACACTTACTAGCTGTGTGACCTTGGGCAAGTCACTTAAGCCCAACTCCCCCTCCAAAAAAAAAGAAAGAAAAAAAGAAATGAATGATAAACTGGAGAGAATCTAGGAAAGAGAGATAGCCCTCAACACCCTGCCATTAAAAGATGAGTTGAAGGAACTGGGGACCTTTCATCTATAGAAGAAAAGATTTCATGGGGTCATGGTTCCTATGGTCAAGTATCTTGAGGTTGGTGATAATCAAAGGAACTAAGTTTGGCCAGCATGGCCCCAGAAGGGCCATGGGTGGACGTTTCAGAGAGGATGACTTAGGCCAGAGGTAAGGAAAAACTTCCTAACTATTAAAGTTATTTAAAAACTTCCTAACCATTAAAAGTTATTTAAAAAGTACTGTGTCATAGAATCATGGGTGTAGAGTTGGGCAGGGCCTTCGAAGCCTTTTCATCCAACTCCTGCATTTGTCTGAAGAGGAGACAGAGACCCACAGAGGTTAAATAACATGCCCAAGGGATGGTGGGGTGGGGGGAGAGGGGCGTGTTTGAATCCCTCCCACTCCAGGTTCCAAATGGTTCCATACTGCTTCTCTCCTGTGAAACAGGTCATCTCTTCATGGGAGGTGATAGCAAATAAGATAACTGAGGTACAGTGCTTTACAAGCCTTAAGGGACTATGTAAATACTGTATAAGTGTGTACCTATACACATGCACAGCGTGCTAGCATTTATATAGCCCTATGTATAGCTGGAATGTATTTTATATGCAGTTATCCCTTCCTCATTGCAACTTTCCCCACTGTGGCTTCTATATACCGTGGGTCAGCTTGAAAAATTAAATGAGAATCTGGGGAGAGTTTTGTGGAAGATTACACATGAAGGCCAGCAGATGATACAAAGCCTAAGACCAAATACTTAACCCAGATTTTACCATAAGGTACTGTAAACATCCCATAAAAGAAAAAGAAAAAAATCAGACTTTTTCTCTGGTACAAAGGGAGAGCTAAAAAATTTTACATGGATTTTCCAGATCTTAGTAGTGCTATGTCCCAACCATTTGCAATGTGGAAGGGATGATTGTATAGCATTGAGATATGTACATAAATATATAATGGTATACATCATTTATATATAACTTTTATATACACATATAAATTTATATAGGTAAAAATTATATAAGCTGGGCAGCTAGGTGGTGCAGTAGATAGGACACTAAGCTTGGAGTCGAAACCTGAGTTCAAATCCAGCCTCAGACACAATAGCTGTAAGACCCTGGGCGACTCACTTAACCCTGTTTGCCTCCATTTCCTCTTATGTTGTGCTTGTCCTTCATTTTTAAGAGAACCATGGCATCAGGAAAATGATGCCATGACTTGCATTTGATTTTGATTTGAGCAAGGCAGGGCTAAATGAACTGGAGAAGGAAATGGCAAACCACTCCAGTATCTTTGCCAAGAAAACCCCAAATGGGGTCATGAAGAGTTGAACACAATTGAAACTATTCAACAACAACATATTATATAAATTTATATGTGTACATTATATAAATTACATATAATTTTATATCTATATGATATAAACATATTTTATAAAGCATAATGAAATGGTATATAAATATGTCCACATATGTATAATATATTAATGTGTAATATTAATTTATATGAATATTTATATATTTATAATATACAAACACAGTTATTTATATAAACACATTCATATATTTACAATATTGATAAAATGTGAATTTATAGAACTAGGTTCCCATATTTATAATATATTAATATATAACATTAATTTATATAAATATATGTTCACATATCTATAATATATTAATTTATACCATGAATTAATAGAAATATATTCATGTGTTTATATTAACATATAACATGAATTTACATAAATATATTCACATATTTATAATATATTACTATGATATTAATTCATATACACATACAAATGCTATATGTAATGTATATAAATGCTAACTATGTATATGGCACTATATGTATGTATATACACACATATGTTTTGGGGCCTTGGTTTTCTCATCTGTAA
Source organism: Gymnobelideus leadbeateri (assembly GCA_011680675.1). Lineage (NCBI taxonomy): Eukaryota > Metazoa > Chordata > Mammalia > Diprotodontia > Petauridae > Gymnobelideus > Gymnobelideus leadbeateri. The sequence goes on along the minus strand of WOXC01007249.1, from coordinate 804,781 downwards.
AATGGGTAGTTGGTCTTGATGGTATCAACAGTCACTTTCAAATATAAATCCATGATCCCATGATGGTACTTTTTGAATTGTCATAATGGTTAAAACAAGTTTTTCCTCACCATAAGCCTAAATCAGCCTCTCTCCACTTTCCTCTCATGGCCCCAATTCTGCCCTCTGGGCCCAAGCCAACCAAGTCTACTTTGGCTCACCTCTGCAGGCCTTTCTAGCTCAAAATCTATGATTCTATGAATCTTGAGAGTCAACAGAAAGCCCACCTGCGAGGACAGATACCGCACCAAGGCAGTGAGAGACTCTGAATCCTGGGCACTTTCTGATGCCCACACCAGGAGGGAACAGTGAGCCAAATGCTTTGCTTGCTGGTCTGGTTCCATGGGAATTCTTAAAGCCTGTCCAACCCTCTCAACACTCCTATCTTGGCAGCCTCTTGTCATTAGCAAAAAAAGCAGAAGTAAGACTCATTAATTAAAAGAAAAATTTAGATTAAATGAGAAAGAGTGGTTTCTACCCAAGTTTTGCTGAGTGTTTTTGGCTAAATTCTTCCATTAATATCTTGCCATGTTTTACCAATCAAGGGCAGATAGACGTGGTTGTCCTTGAAGTCTTTTAACAATAAAGTATGTTGTAGTTGAGAAAGTACTAGCCTGAGCATCAGAAGAACCAATTCTCAGTCTTAGCCAGACCACTGGTTAGCTGTGTGACTTTGATCAAGTCCCTTTCCTTCTTTGGGACCCTGTTTCCATTATATAGAAAAGGGGGCCAGTCCCTTCCACCCCTAACATTCTATGAGGGGAGGGCAAGAAGCCCTCTGGAGAGATGGGAGAGGAGGGACACAAGCATTAACATGCATGGGAAACTTAGTCACACAATCTGGGTAAGCTTGAGGGTAGAGGCATGATTAGAGACACCCCAAGATGGCACCTCTGAGTCTTTGACTCCCAGAAATCCAGTAGCCCAAAGAACTCCAGGGTGAGGAGACCAGTAGAGGCAGAAGGGAGTGGAACTTGCTCTCCTTCACCATGTGTGTGTTCCCTTGCCTCTACAGCCCCAGCAGCCAGCACCCTAAAATCTCCCATGCCATCCCCAAAACACCTGCCCCTGGTGACTGGCCCCTGCCTCAGACAAGTCTAACGCTTCCCAAGATGGTCTAGCCTATCCTAGGTGAAATCTTAAGGCTTCTGATTCAGTGTCTCCTCCACTGGCAGCCCCAGAGAGGTTGACTTAGTTTACCTCTGTGCACATAACTGACTGTAAGCTTAATAGGCACAAAGAGTGTAGCTGGGCAGTCAAGAAAACGAATTCCATCTTAGGCTACATCGAGGGCCACAATGTCCAGGAATGGGGAGCTCATTTTGTACTCTTGCCATGGTCAGATGGCATCTACAGTATTGAGTTCAGCTCTTGCTGCCCTATTTTGAGGGAGACCAGAAATCTGGAAAGATTGCTATGATCAAAATAAATGTATATTGATTGTCTGACTAGGGAGTGATCAAGAGGCAAGACCCAGCATGGGGTGCACTCTCCCGGCCTTGTGTTTCTATTCCACAAAGATTTCTTAAGTGCTATGAGGGGCACTGGGGATACTCAAACAGAGGTGAAACCAGCCTGGCCCCCAAGGCACTCCTATTCTACCAGATGTGATTTGTGAATTCACCATCTCTGTGCCTAAGGATTTTCAGCCCACCTAACACTCCCCTTCATCCCAGAATCTAGATGATGGAAAAGAACAAAACCTGAAGCATAGAATGGAGCCCCAGACCTTGGCCAGACCTGACTATTCCATGAAACAAAGGATGCTTACCACAGGTAGAGGTGCCGAGAGGAGGCTGCAAGGGGCCCGAGAGCCCTCAGTCTTTCCACCAGATCAGGACACGAGAAAAAAGTCCGTGACCTGCTGCTGCTGCTGTTGGGGTTGAGGGTGGCTACGATTCAAGAGTTACAATAGCAGGAAATGCTGCCCTGGCCCACCACCAAGAAAGCACACCCCCTATGCAGCCATTGTGCGGCCAATGTTAAAAACCCACTAACACAACACGAGAGGCAAGGTTGTACAACAGAAAGAACGCTGACTTCAAACAGGGGGACCTGGGTTCAAAGCCCATCTCAGATACTTAGTGGGACCCTGGGCATGTCACTTTGCCTGAGCCTCAGTTTCCCCCTCTGTCAAACAAATAGTTTAGGGCCCAGGAGTGGGGAACCTGCAGCCTCGTGACCCTCTAGGTCCTCAAGTGCAGCCCTTTGGTTGAATCCAAACTTCACAGAGCAAAGCTCTTTATTAAGGGGCGCCCTACTCCACTCCCCCAACCAGGTTCAGAAGAAAAGAAATGAACGAATATCTTCAGAGACAATGAAGGCTCCCTCTTCCAGATCACGCCACTTTCAGGGAAGCTTTGCAGACTCCAAACTTGTCTTGAAAACCTTCTTGTGTGTGTCTACACATTTGGACAAAGACCCTGATTTCACTAGATTTTACTGATTTCACTGGAATACAGATCAATGACTGTGCTGTAGTCTGCAGTTCATAGTCTTACAGAATTGCCTGGAGGCACTGAGAAGTCCAGTGACTTGCCCAGGGTCACACATCTAGGGTTTGTCACAGGTAAGACTTGAATCTCAGTATTCCTGACATCGAAGGAGACTATCCATTATGCCACACTGTCTCTATATAACACAATGATATAATTATAACTTTAAGTATTTATAAATTTGAATGGATGATTAAAATGTTATAGAAAATGTCACACAAAAACCTAGCTGTGTGAGCTTGGGCAAGTTACTTAACCCCAATTGCCCTCCAAAAAGCAAAAAAAAAAAAAAAAGCCTTTTGTGGTAGCCTGTATTTAATCTGTGTTAACAAGGACCAGGAATCTCATGTAGGAAAGTGGCTGGCAGAGAGGCTAGCAAATGTCTCATCGGCCTGTCCAGCACTAATCAGGAGAAAAGACAGGGGAAAGAAGACACATGGGAAATCACCCTGACTGTTCCTTCTGTCCCTAGATGTCCCTCATTCTATAACTGGGCAGCAGCTAGGTGGCACAGTGACCTGGAGTCAGGAAGACATGAGTTCAGATCCCACCCTGGGTGCTCACTAGCTGTGTGACCTTGGGCAAGTCACAACCTCTCTCAGACTTGGTTTCCTCATCTATAAAATGGGAATGATAATATTACACCAAACTTAGCAGAGCTGTAGATATCAAATGAGATTACAAAAAAGTATTTTGCAAACTTTAAAGTTATATATAAATAGTGACATTATTATCATTATTACAGATAAAAATAGAGGATTGGGGTTAAGCAGATGGTTATAAAGCTGGGTATAGAAACAAAGAGCCCCCCAAATGAGAGAACAAACCCATTTCAACTATCAATGTGGCAGGGGAAAAAAGTTCAGAAGGTAATGAATGAATTATGTGTAAGCCCTTCCACCCAGAAAGTCTTATCCATACCTCCACCTCATTTCTGCTTTCCCCCATCACAAAAACCACAAAGTGGGATTTCAGGTTTTTAAAAAGTTTTTCAGTTTCTCAACAGCATCTCTCCCCTTGGTCCCACCCAGGGTAACTTTCTGAAACTGACTCTTGGTCCCTTGTTCTTTGCTGGTATCACAGAGGAAGTATTGAAGGAGTGCACAGCATGGCACAGTGGTTCCTAACACAAACCAGGACCAACTCTTCACTGCAGCTTCTGGGCTTCCTGACCCCAATGGCATTATTTGGACAGAGAAGTTCCAGGAAGGAGCTGATGAGGAAATAGCCAGTATCTGGCATACTTAATAAATAAATCAGTTCTTGTAGCCTTGATGTGACACACTGGACACCCCCCTCACTGCTTCCTGAACTCCCCATTAGAGACCTTGCCACTTTCCCCATTCCCGCCCTGACCTCCCAGCATAGTCCATGTGAGCTGGGGAAGCCTCTGAAGCTTCCCTGGGAGGCAGAGAAGGAGGTTGCTAAGGAAAGAGGTTCCCTAGCAACCGTCACCATAGAGACGTTCTCACTTCTTCTCTCGCCCTGCATCTCTTCAGCATCTGAGCCTAAGAAATATTGCTAACCATGGGGCAGGCTGAATTAACCTGAGAGAAGTCTGTAAAAATAACTAATAGACTCATACAGGTCACTGCCTTACCCTGTGAATAGGAGCATAATGGGGGCAGGAGGTGGGGTGAGGAGGGGGAAGTGACATAGAAACATTGAACAACAATGATAATGGCGACCATGCACACGGCTCTAACAGAGTGTATACACCCTCCTAACAGCCCCAGGACATGGGGAATGTGAGCATTATTATGTCTAGCTGACAGTTGAGGAAACTGAGGCTGAAAGAGGTAATGTGACGTGCTCAATATCCTGCAAGTAGAGGTAAGACTCAAGCATTAAGACTCCTGGCATGGAGGAAAAGAGCACTGGCTCATAAGTCAAAGGATTTGGATTCAACTTCTCCCTCTGACATTTGCTACTTGTGTGGCCTTGGTAATTAATTAATTAACAAGCATGGATTAAGCCCCTGCTGTGTGCCAGGAGCTTTTCTGAGCACTCCGGATTTTTTAAAAAAAAAAGAAGAATTTTTTTAAAAAGAAGAATTTTTTTAAAATTCCTGCTCTTGAGGAGATTACAGTGTATCACCCATTCACCTCTGGGGGGGGGTCTTCATCTGTAAAATGGGGGAGGGTGGACTGGATAATCTTTAAGGCCCCTTCTAGCCCTAGAGCTAAGGTCCTAACTCCAAACCCTGGTGCTGTCCCTGCTACATCATTCTAGGAAGTTGTAACACCAAGAAACACACATTAATGGGGAGGGAACAGGGATGGGATATGGACATGGGTGAAGCCTCAGGCCACCTCCTCTTTTTCCTTACCCTCAATCTCCTCCCTTGCCCCATGGTAACTGGAAACAGGGACACCATCACACTGTCCTGAGATGTTCTGACATCAGGTCCTCCTATGTGAATGCCAACCTTCCCAGATGCCCCTCCCTCTTGCATCTTTGGAATGAAGCTGCCTCAGGTGTCCAGAGCAGCCCATAGATGGCTGGCACCGAAGGCCCTTCAGGAAGCCATGGCACGAAGGATTACAGTGAGACAAGAATAAGAGAACTTTTAGGGTCTTCTGTGAGGAAGCAAGGGAGCAATGATGCTGCAGGAGGGAGAACAGGGACCACCGTCAACTCCTCACTCAGCATGTAGTAGGTTCTTAATCGATGCTTGTTCATTTATGGACTAATTATTTTGGTTTTCCTCAGTCTTCTTCATCTTCGTAAGTCCTGTTTGCCTCCTCAGTCATTTCTTTCTTTTCTCTGTTTTATTATTCAATCTTTATTTCAATTTTTAATAAGCATTAATTAGACACCTACTAACACACTGGATGATAGATCCAAAAGGATCTGGACAGACTGGAGCAGAGCACTGCTACAAAATTCAGTAAGGAAGAAAATAAAGCCTTATACTTGGGTACCAAAAGAAAAAAAAATCCAATTCACATTTTAAAGATGGTGGATGTATGGATAGATACCAGTTATTCTGAAAATTCTGGTGGTCTTAGTGGATTTCAAGCTTACTATGAGTCAATAGTATGATGGGACATCCAAAAAAGCCATTGAGATCCTGGGTTGCATTAAGAACACAGCTTCCAGGAATGAGGAGACGAAAGTCTCTCTCTACTCTGTTGTGGTCAAACCTCATCTGGAGTATTGTGTTCAGTTTTGGGCTCCGTGATTTTAAGGACGTTGCTAAACTACAAAAAGGAGGGTAACTATGACAAGGAAGGCCTCAAGATTACGTCATACAAAGATGAGTTGAAGGACCTGAAGAAAAGAAACCTTAGGTGGGGGAAAAGGGGAGGGAATGGACATGATTGCTGTCTTCAGGTAAATGAAAGCCTCCCAGTCATTCTACTTGGTCCCCAGGGCAGGACCAGGAACAATGGGGATGAAGTTCCAAAGAGGCAGATGGAGCTTCCTAACTTTGGGAGCTGTCCAATGGAGGTGGCATGTGTCGGAAGCAGCTGTCATCTGTATATGATGACAAAGAGAGTAGCTAGGAGGAGACAAGCCACTGGTGTCAGGGAAGGGGCATGAGGATCCACTCAGGATGCTGCCTCCCACGTTGGCAGCTCAGTTTGATGGCTTCTGGCAAAGGCTTCTTACCCGCCAAAGAGCATAACATGGTGATTAGCATGTACAGTTAACCCTTCCTCATCTCAGCTTTCCCCATCTCAAGATATCGCAGATTGACATAAAAAACTAAATGGGAATTGGGGGGGGAGTTTTGTGGAAGCAGCAGACAATACAGAGAAAGTTTAGAAACTCAGGCATAAAATATATGTGTAGTATTATACAATATTAACTCAAATTTTACAATATTACAATATAAAAATTAAAAAATTTGCTATAAACACCCCATAAAGGAAAAATAAAAAATCCACACTTCTTTGGTATGAAGGGAGGGCCCAAAAATTTTACATGGATTTTCCAGATCATGGGGGCACCACATGCCTACCACCCCCACCCCACCCCATGACGTGGAAAGGATAAATGGAGTAGGCACTTAATAACTATTTGTATGTGGTTTTAATGTGATATCTTAGGTAAGCTACCTGAGGGCAGGATCCTTTCATTTTTGTCTTTGTGTTCCCAGCACCTAACATAGTACTTGGCACATTGTAAGGACTTAACAAACATTTGCTAACTGATAAATTGATATAATGCCTGCAGATTTCTTTCTCAGAGAAGCCTACATGTCTCCAATCCAACAAGTATTTTCTTAAGCACCTACTATGAGGCCTGGCTATTCCCCTAAGCTCACCAAGGAGGTCAGGCTCTCTGGCTGACCCAGAGCCAATGGGAGCCCATCAGCCTGGTGTTCCCTGACTGGTAAAGCTCTGGGATGGGCCACATTGAAAAGAAGTCTATGAAGAAACAGCCCTCCCACTAGGGTTTCCAGGTTTCCACTGCCAAGGAAACAGCATGATTTGACTGACATGTCATCTTGAGGATGCTGAAGACAGTTTTTAAGGAGGAAAAAGGAAGATCCACATGCTGTTGAGATGGCTGGAGGCCACAGGGATGGTGCTAAAGAGGAAAGGCTATTCTGTGTCTCTGTTTTGATATTCTCTCTCTGCCTTTCCAAAAGAACATAATACAGTGCAAACTAGGGGGGAAGGAGGAGAAAAGCCTGGGCCCACTGGATCCTGGAGCTGAGTTATACCCACTGCCAAAAGATTCATCCCTAGCAGTGGGCACTCTGCTGGTGCTGAGCCTCTCTGGTTAAGCTAGTCCTCAGACAACAGTCATTCTAACATTGGGGCAGCATTCAAAAATTTCTGGTAGCACCAGTCAAAGCTTCCCTTCTACTTCTCCAGTCTTTGAAAACTTTTGGCCCCATCCACACCCTATTTAAACAGAAGAAACCATAGTGGTTTCAATCAGACTTTCTGACCTATGCTTGTAAAGGGATGTGGGCCAGTCAGATTGCAAGACCAAGGGATGTGGATGCTAGGCTTGGAGGCAGGAATTCCCAAGTTCAAAGTCCATCTCCAGGAGGAGCTAAGTGGCCCTGGACAAGTCACCTTCATTAAAGTCGAGGGACTTGAGTTCAAGTCAACAGCATTATTAAGCACTTACTGCAGTTAGTTTGAGCAGTGAATAGAGTGCCAGGTCTGGAGTCAGGAGAACCTGAGTTCAAATCAGCTTGGATACCTACTAGCTGAGTGACCCTGGGCAAGTCACTTAACCCTGTTGGTCTTGGTTCCCTCATCTGTAAAATGAGCTGGAGAAGGAAATGAAAAACCACTCCAGTATCTTTGCCAAGAAAACCCCAAACGGGGTCATGGAGAATCTTTTAGGACCAAAAAAATGACTGAATAATCACAACAAGAACCTTACTGACTCCAAGTGAAACATCCCCAATTCCTTCAGCTACTTCCCACATGATAGGCTCTCTAGTTCTTTCACCATGCTGGTCACTTTCCTCAGGACTCTTCCTAGTTTATCCATTTTCTGCCTAAAATGGGGCAACAATAGTGGAACATTATCTCCAGATGTGGTTGGTTTGGGACAGAGCACAGTGGGACTGCCTTTGGACACTGCTTCTCTCAAAGCAGCCTAATTCACATTAGCTCTTAGTTGCCAGGTCCCACTGAACTTGCAGGCCACTCAGACCCCCAGGTCTTTGTTACACAAACAGTCCCACTTGTCTTGCTCTGGTGGGACTGTATCAAAGAGAAAAGAGTTAGCTGACATCTGCTTTAAGCTTGGTGTGCCTATGCCCTCTTCTGGGTTAGACATTGTAAGTAATGATACCTGCATTTTCCAAATGGAAAAAAAAAAGCAAAAAACAGAAACAAATACAAACCCTGGTATTTAAACCATCTCTCCGAGCTAGGAAGGACACTTGGGAATAATAAATTCACATCATTCTTGCCACATCGCAGCTTGCTCCTCATGTAGAAAGAACAATTTCAAATGAACTTTTTTTTTTCTGGCCCCAGAAGAAGAATATCCTTTTTAGTCTTCCCAAGCACTCGTCCAAAATCCACTCACCAGAACAATGGGTAGCAGCCTCTTATTAATATCCTGACTGTTTTCTACCTTTAGGAATATGAACATTGCTTTCAGGATTCTAGTCGAACTTTTTTTCTTTTTTTTTTTAATGTTCCTATTATGCCCATTAATGATAGTACCTGAGAATCTTAAGGAACCTTAGAAATAAGAAAAAGTAAATTTTGGCAAGCCATCAACCCTCAGATCAGAACCCCAAGCAATTTCTAGAACAAATAATTTCAAGAAGAACCTTTTTCCCCCTCCCTAGAGCACAGAGTTAGAGATTCTACAGATGCTAAAAAATATCAAATATTCTTATTGTACATATAAGGAAACTGACCTCTAGAGAGGTTAAATGACTTGCCAGGGTTACTCAGGTAATAAGTATCTAAGACAAGATTTAAGCCCCTATCTTCCTGACGCTTTGTCTGATGCTCTAACCACTCCTCCACACTGCATTTCTGGCATGGTCTCTTTCTGTGCTTTTGATCCAAGCCCGAATTAAACCCAACTTTTCAAAGCTCCAGAGTTATGGACATTCCCACAAATGGTACCTTTCCTCGCTGGGCAGCCCAGGCTCATGCATCTTCCTAGGAAATTGTAGTAAGATAACATTTCTGCTGGTGTGATCCGTACAAGGGTGTAAGGAGAATGCCTTCGGACCTGCTGCCCACATTGGTCACAAGGCGCGGCCATTGGAACCCAAGACGCCGTCTCTGCCAAGCAGCGCTTCGGAGTTTCCTCTCCGGGTATTAAGCTCATCCCAAAGCTTTCAATCCTTTCCCCTGGCTTATCTCTCTGTTAAGTTCGATCAAGGTCATTGGAGGGAGCAGAAAACTGCCTCTCACAATTGGTGGATCTTTATGAGCTTAATGAGAGCGGATGACTCTCCTTGCCTTGGTGATCCAATTACCTGACTTTCTAATTGGGAAACAAAAATGAAATTGGGGGCGTGACGTTGGGAATTCTGTTGGAATGGAGGAGTGAGGGGAAGGAGAGCTGCATGGTTTTCTTATAGTTAGTCTAAGTGAATGAAAAAAAAAAAACATTTAAGTGCTTGCATCGGGCCAGGCTATGCTAAGTGCTGGGGCAATAACGAGTAAGCAAGACATTTCCTGCCTTCAATGAGGCAAGACCACACATAAAAGAGAACTGAAGGTTGGGGCAGTATGATCTGGAAATGTCCAGAAGGTAGCCTGGGAGGCTGGTCCTGGGTAAGGGAAGGGAAAAACTTAGAGCTCAGGGTCCCAGGCACAGCATCCAGGGTGCCTCAATTAGAGTTTAAGCTCCTTGAGGACAGGGACTCTTTTCCCTCCTTTTGTATCCCATTGCTTAGCACAATATCTGCCATATGGTACAATTTACAGATGAGGGTTAGATATGCATCAGTGGAGGGACTTCCCACACCAGGATTTCTCTTACACTGATGAATGAAATCACAAGTCCAAGAAAAACAACCAACCTGAACTGATCAGGGAATGAAATGAGGAAGTCGATTTTTATTTTTATTTTTTTGTTTCTAGTCTGTGCTGCCTTACCGTTCCTCCCAACCTGAGACCTGCTTTATTTTACTTTGTGTTTCCTGAATGTTAAGTACTTTAGGGAAAATTAGAGCAAGAAAGACACTTCACATAATTGAGAGTAGAACTCCCCAGAGTTCTTTTTCCCATTAGTTTTTCTAAATGCCTTTTGTTTTCGCAAGCTAAATATGGGGTCTAGAGTTGGCAGGCAGGCTTTAGCACACAACACAGGATACCTTTGGCACATATCATTCCCAAACTAAAAAGTCGCTTTATTTCCCATGAGTTTTTCCTATTCAAGAACTTCTATAATTTATACAAGGACTCCATCTCAAAATCCCTTTGCTATATACAGAGCAGGCATATCCCTTTTTCAAATGAGAGTTAGACAAATAATCCTGAGGATATAGAAGTAGGGGCTATGTCAGAGTCCAAGTATGTAACTGAATTTGGGGCATCACCCAAGGTCATACAGAAAGTACTGGAGTCAAGACTGCCCTGGTTCCCTGGATTCAAAATCTTAGACTCTTTCCCCCTTTGCACCACAGTGGCCAAGAAGAAACCTGAAGAAGAGCTGGGTTCAGATCTCCCCTCTCTTGACTACCATCTGTGGGACCTTTATCTCTCTGGGCCTCGGTTTCCTCATCTGCAGGTGGGCGAGATGATCTCTGAGGACCCTCTGAACTCAAGGTCAAGTTATGACCTTGGGTATTCATGAAACAGCCTCAGATTCAAACATGATTCTTTGGTACTCCGTGGACCAGTCTGTGAGATGCTAAAGAAAGTCATGTATGAATCAAAGGCTTATCCTCCAATGTAAGTTTCTCCCTCCAAAATACAACTGTCCTCAATGAGGAAAAGGGGCTTTTTTTTTTTTGCCACCACTGCCCTTCATAACCCCACACCTTAAATATCATCTCCATGAACCTTCTCTGATGATTCCAGCTGGACCTAATCTCTCTGTAGTGCTATGCCATCCTCATCTGACCCAGCTGTCCCTGATCTACCATTCACCATCTCTAAATCTGAGGAAACTCCCTCCCACAACATCTCCCACATTCATCCCCTTCTCTGCACGTATATGGCCATCACCCCGGTTCAGCCCTCCTCTCCTGAACTATTGCAATGCCTGCTGGTTGGTTACCCTGCCTCAAATCCTTTCCCACTCCAAGCCACCCTCCACTCAGCTGCAAAGGGATCTTCCTAAAGCACAGGTCTGATCATAGCACCCCCTTTCTCCCTCTCTACATAAATTCTAGTGGCAAGGAAAGTCAACAGTCATTTGTTACATATTTACTACGAGCCAGACACTCTCCTAAGAGTTAGAGATACAAATACAAGGGAAAAGAAAGACAACTCGCAGCCCTCAAGGACCTTAAATTACAATGAGGGAAAGCAACATATTAAAGTGAGTGGAAAAGGGAGTTGAGGAAATGGAAGTAACACTTGTTGGGTCAGGAGCATAGCTGATGGAGGAACGAAGGCTGGCCAGCCCAGACCCCTTCTCAACATGGCGGTTGCAGGAGAAGCTTACCAATGGAAGAAAAAGTCCAGCTTGGTAAAGGGATATTATAGGGTCAGAGGGTGACAGGGAAATTTGAAAGCCCCAGGCACTGAGGAAAGTTCCACTATAAGACAGCATCTGGGGCATGGTTTTTAAGCCTGGAAACTTGGGAGCAGAGTCAGAGGGGAACGAGGCTCCATTTTTGCCTTCAGCATCAAATATCAAATTTTCTCTTTAGCACTGAAAGTTCTTCCCAACCTACCTTTTGTGCCTTATTAAACCTCACTCTGCTTAATGCACAACTGAGTCCAGCCAAACTATATTTCTTACATGACACCCTCTCCTGCCTTCCTGCCTTTGAATTGGCTACAACCATTCCTGGAACACACTCCATCCTAACCACCATCTCTCAAGGAGTTCATCAATGACTTATTCAATTTCTTTTTCTAAGATAGGATTATTTAAGTATTCTATTTCCTCTTCTATTAATTTGGGCAATTTATATTTTTGTAAATATTCATTGACTTTGGTTAGATTGTCAGATTTATTAGCATATAACTGGGCAAAAATATTTCCTAATAATTGCTTTAATTTCCTCTTCCCTGGTGGTGAATTCACCCTTTTCATTTTTGATACCACTAACCACCATCTCTTGGAAGTCTTAATTTCCTTCAAGACACAGTTCAAACACTACCTTCCACACCAGAGCCTTTCTGGATACTCCCAGGTACTAGTGCCCTCTCCCCTAAATCACCTTGTTTGTATAGGATTTGTATATAACTATGTGAATGAATGTGTGTATATATGTGTATATATTTTATATATGTATATATGCATACATATTTATATGTGTGTATATTATCTCTTCCAACTAGACTGTAAGCCCCTTGAGAGTAGGAACAGTTTTATTTTTGTCTATATCCTTATCACCTACCATAGTAATTACTTAATCGATGCTTACTGATTGAAACCATGTGCTCAGTTTGAGTTTGGTCAGGTTAGGGATTAGAAAGGCATGAAAGCTGAGTGTAACTAGGATGAGGCCATGAATGCTTACCCCAGGTTGCTTCTTGTTCTTCCTTCCCTGTATCTACAAGCTGTGCTACCATCTCTGAGAGTTTCACATCTCCCCAGGAGTACCTGCTCTAGACAAGGGGGAAGTCTTTGGTAACTTCCCCCCCTCCCCAGTTATTTTTAACTGAATGAAAGGGGCTAAGGACTCAACCTGAAGAGTTCCATACGACTCAGAAATTATAAAGTCCTCTACCTATTATATTATGTTGGTTTTTGCCTTTGTAAATGAGCTAAGTAGGTTTCTGTCCAACTTCCTCCTTAGTGGAGACAATGGAAAAGCTATCTTTTGATTGGGAAAGGAATAATAAGGGAGAAGTAGCATCTTTCCTCCTCTGTAGAATCAGTGTTCCCCCCATGCCCCCAAACCTGCTACTGGTTAATCTAACCCCAGAATAATTAAGGCTCAGCTAATCCAGTTATCCAGCATCATGCTATTTAACCTTTTGCTGATAATGATAACATTCGGCAGATTAAAAACCCTGACTTCCACTGGGTGATTTTAGAATCCCCAAATATTAGAGCTGGAAGATACCTTAGAGATGGCCATTTCTGAATTGTCCCTTTCACAGACAAAGAAATTACAGTCCAGAGAGGGTCCCAGGGAAGATAAGGCAGAGGATGCTTAGGGGCACATCCAGTCCCAAACCCCTTCACTTTACAGATGGCAGAACTAAGGGTGAGAGAAAAGGTTACAGAAGGAGGGGGTGCCAGAGCCAGAATTTGAACTCAGGATCCACCAGCTTTTAATCCAGTATTCTTTCCACAGCATCATGCTACCTTGCCTGGCCCTAAAAGAACTGACATTCTAGTAAAGGGATGAGGCATTGAGAGAACTGTGTCTCAAGGCATTGTGTGACATGTTCCCTGGAGAGTGCCCTGAAAGGGGGTGAGGCAGGGGAAGTCAGAGAAAAAACCATCCTATGCACATGTGCCCAACCCAGGGTAGTGTGGTACAGTGGGAAACCCACTGGGTTTGAATCCTGAGGAGGGGAGTAAGTCTCATGCATTAACCATTTAAAAATAGAATCCCTTTGCATGATCTGGCCTTTTGGCTTTTCCTCTGTGTTTCAATTTCACTGACTTTTAATCAGAGACTTTTCTACAAAATCTCATTATTTCAGATTAGAATCAAACATGGATACAATTTAAGGGACTGGGGTGGGAGGGAGGAGGGGAAGTACTGTTTGTCTCCCAAGCCTGATGTACACCCCTTCCTTTCTTCCTCCTCTTAAAATCCTTGGATTCCTTCAGGTTTCAGCTGAAGCTGCACCTTCTACATAAAGCCCTTCCTGATCCCCAGCTGCTGGTGCCTTCCCTCCCAAAGCTGCCTTCAGTGTACACTGTGTATATCCTGGGCAAATGAATGTAAGCTGCTTGAGGGGAAACTTAGTCTTAGTTTTATCTTGGCATGGTCAGTGCCTGAGACAGAGAGATGAGGATAGATCTGGAGAGAGGGAGGGGCTCAGATTCCCCAAGCCTGACTCCTACTTTCAACATGAAGCTTCCAGGTGAGAAAATTCCTGGCAATGCAGATCTGTACTTTCTCTGTGACTTATAGTCATTGGTTCTCAATATTTTTTGTTTCCTGAACTCCTTTCAACAACAACAAAAATATGTTGTCAAGCCCCTAATATTCTTGTAAATTTTACTGCTTAAGGTGCTGTTAGAGAATTTCTAACATCTTGGACTTTCATTGTGGATTCCCACTGAATGGGAACCTCTTAGAGAGACCCCCGAGAAACTCAGTGACTTCCCCAGACTCACAGCCAGAATAAGTCTGAGGTTGAACGTAAACCTAGGCCCTTGGCCAAATCTCAGTCCACTAGCCATGAGGCCTAGTAGGTGATGGGTCAATGAGAGAAACAGAGATAGACTGAGGTAGGGATAGAGACAAGGACAGAAATCGGTGAGAGAGAAAGGGAAGAAAACACAGAAGCCTTAAAACTAATAGGAAGCACTTTTTTAAAAGTTCAATAATATGATAATCATAATAACAACTGATATTGAACACTCTGGAAAGCCTGAAAGAACTCCCTCAGAACCAGGCAGAGGCTTCCCCCCATTACTGTCTGGGGCTGCCCTCCCTCCCAGGCTCTCCCTAGAGATCCCAGGCTTAACTCTGGCAGTGCTATTCTGGTCGATGGGGCTGAGTAAGCTGCGAGAATATAATTATGAAACAGATGGGAGAAAGCATAGTCCTGGATTCACCCTAGTGACTGTAGTAATGAACAGTAAACAGCTCCGAAAATAGGAAAAGCAAGAGAATGGAGTCATTTCAGGTGAGAGCTTCAAATTCTGACCCACCATTCAAAGCCACACTCAAAGCTGCTGTGACTGAGACTACCCAACACTGGGCATTCACAGCCAAAGGGTGTACTGGAGCCAGCTTGAACCTGCTGCACCAGCCATCTCTTTCTGCTCAATTCTTCTCCATCCTCAGATGGTACCTCCTGAATGAAGCAGCCCAGATCCTTGACTTCCTTCCCAGTGAGACAGGAACTCACGTAAATTAACTCTTTATACTATCTCTCTTATTCTAAATCCTCAGTGCTTTGCTCTTACAGAGGTGATCTATAATGGGTAGGTGGATAATCTTATAACACTATGAGTGAAAAAGCTAAGCCCATGGAAATAATGCATCTAAACAACAAATGCTGGATGGGTGATATGCCCAAGACAATCAACAAACATTGGAAAGCCTGCATGTAAACAAGTGTCAGACAGCAAGGGAGTCTGACACTGATGCAGAAGGAAATGTTTGCTTTTAATAAGAGATTTGATATAGTATGGGAAAAAGATCACTGAACAGGGAATCTAAAGATCTGAGTTCTAATCCCACTTTTACCACTGTGTGACCTTCACCCTCTAGGATGAAGTTTCTTCATCTGTAAAATCAGAGGTAATCTCAGAAATCCCTCCCAGTTCTAATAGGGGACTGTTAGGTTCAGTTCTGGGCCCCATAGTTCTAGGAAGTACATGGATCCATTGTAGTATATCCAGAGGGGAGCAAACAGGTTGGTGAAAGTCCATGAGAGGATCAATTGAAGTAGGATCAATGTTCAGACTGGAAGAGAGAAGACTCAGGAGGAACCTGATGGCTGTCTCTAAGTATCTGACGGGTTGGTACAGACAAGATAGACTAGACAGGTTCTGCTTATAGTATATCTAAACATACATGTATGTGTGTTCATATAGAAATCTACATATATAAATACAGTGTGTATTCATATATGTATATTGTGTATGTGTTCATATGTACACATATAAGTATATTGTATGTGTTCATATATACATATAAGTATATTGTGTGTTCATATATAAATATATACATAGAAATACAGTATGTATATGTTATAAATATAAGATATATATTTATAAGGATACATATAATGTATATTATTTATAGTTATGGTATATATGTATACTTTATGAAATAAAGAAATGGATTCATTCCCTCCCAATTCTTTCTTTTCCTATTCTACTGTATCAAATTGTATGAGAATACATGAAAAACTGAAGAGAAATCAACATCTTTCTAGCTTTAAAATCTGTTCCTTACATCTAGCTTGATGAATGGGGGTATGCACATATGCCTGGTGGCCCTCACAAGCTGAATGCCAGCCAATGATGACCCTCAGGGCAGAGCCAGAATTAGGTAGTGGAATCTCTGCTTTCCCCATCTCCCCACCCCTCCCCCATCCCAGACCATATGCCAGGATCTAAAATCCCATTACCCAGATGACCCTGAAGGGATTTTCCCTCAGAAAACAAGGCCTTCAGAATGAATGGATTGATAAAGAGAGAGGGAAGAGGGAGGCTCTGCCCCTCATCTATACAGCCTATGCCCTAACTCCAGACCCTCTTTCCCAAGCAAGCCCCCAGGCCCAGGGAAATAGGAGTCCCCAGAGAAAACCAGGAAGGCCAGCTCAATCTCCTGCCAGATTGCTTTCTCTGAGCATCTGGTGATGGGGGAGGGAAGGAGGAAACTGCATTTAGAACCCATTAAGCATCCAAGGTAGCAAAGGATTGCCCCTAGGGTCTAATAAAAGAGAAACCATTGAGCTTGGTAATGGTCCAGGGGCCTGTGCTCTCTGAAGCCCCTTTTTCCAAGCTCTGAGTTCTCCAATGTCAATTGTGACTCTCTTCCTCTCCTCCTCCTCCGTCATTTCTGTGTGGAAGTTTTTGGATGAGGAGCCCCCCTTCCTGTAACAGACATCTTTTAGGAACCACCTATGATGGTGTTCTGTGAGTTATGAAGGTAATAGCCCTCAGACTAGAAGAGAAAGCAGACTGAGAGACAAAAGAGAACCAGGTGATGCAGGCATTCTGGGGAAGGAAAAGATGAGCCACAAAGTACAGGCACGGCAGAAGTGTTCTCCTCTGCTTCTTCCCTCTCCCTTAGGGAACTTGGAAAAATGGGTGATGGGGAGAAAAAATAAAGAGGAACAGGGTTCTGCAGTGGAGAGAATACTGGATTTGGAGTCTGAGTGATGGATTATGACCCAAAACACTTCATAGACTTAGGGCTGGAAAGAACCTCAAAGGCTGCCTCTTTCAACTCCATTATATTACAGATGGGGAAACTGAGACCCAAAGAGGTTAACTCATTTTTGCAGGGTCACATGACCAAGAAGCATCAAAGGTGAGATCTGAATCCTGAATCTTTTGGCTCCGGAACCCTGCTCTTTCCAATGTACCACACTTATGAGCTGTGCATCCCTAGACAAAGCACCTCACCTTTTCTGGCCTCAATGAGAGGTCAGAGTATTCCAGACCAATGCAAAGGCACAGAGGCAAAATACATTATATGTGACAGAGAAGACAAAATAGGGCAGTTTGACTAAAGCATGGGGTGTGTGAGGGGGAGTGATGTGTAGTAAGCCTGGAAAGATGCCCAGTCTGTGAAGGATTTTAAATGCCAAACAGAAGAGTATTTATTTTATCTAAAGGCAATGGGCAGCCAGTAAAGGTTCTTAAGCAGGGGCATGACATGGTCAAGCCTGAGTTTTGCACATAGTAGACACTTAATTGTGTATAGAATTGAACTGAGCTGAATTGAATTGAAAGCCATGAGGTCTCAGAGAAATCAAGATGATGTCTTAAGGAAAGCATTTCCCCTTGCCTATCCACACTACTCTGTCATACCTTGATCTGTATAGCATTTGGACTCTGAGATTCCTCAAAAGTGTGTCCTAGGACCACTGAATAACCCACAGCTAGGAAGGGTCAAGAAATCACACACCAGGGTCATCATTTGGATCTTGGGAGGGAGTTGGCCTTCTCTGGCAAGAGCACCTCACAGAGAGCTTCTAATCAAGGTTAGCCTGTCCCTGGAGATGAATCCCTTAGCCTGATACACCATCAGAGCTGCTGCCATGTTTCCTAGTTTTCTTTTAAGCTGACCAAATAAAATCCTTAGGTTTTAACTGAGTTTTTTCCCATGGGGGAGGAAGGGAGGAAGATATTATTAATAAATCAACCTTCCAAGTCATAAAATGTTTATCATTTACTCAGGGGAATAAAGCTCCCAGCCTCCATTAGGCTACACATACAGATATAACCCCAAACTTTTAAGAGGCATTCATGATTCATCTATTATTTACTGGATCATTATTCTGAATGGTAGCTACCTTTCCAAAGGTAAAATCCATTGTGCAAGAAGTTAAGATGGCTGCAGACAGGAGTCTTAACTCATTTTGGCAACCAAAGGCATTAGACTGGCATTTAAGGTCTCCCACAGCCTGGTTTCCACCTCTTTCTCCAGTCTTATTTTACCCCACTTCGGGCACCTCCTCTTTCCAGTCAAAATGGCCTGCAAGCTCCTGATCTTTCTCATTCACAATATTCCATTTCCTACCTTCATGCCTTTGCCTCCACTGTCCCCCCTGCCTGACATTCAACACTCTTTTTATCTCTGCTTCTCTGGATCCTTCAAGGCACAGCTCTCACATTACTCCCGACTCAGCCCACCCCTTTGTTCTTAGCGCTCCTTCAGTCTGAAATCATGTTACTTGTACTTTGTATGGACTTCTCTGTGTGTGTACATGTGTGTGTTACACCTTCCCCAGATGAGCACAAGCCTCATGAGGGCAAGGGCCATTTCACATTTGCCTCTGCGTCCCTAGCAGTTAGTATAGTGCTTTGCCTAAAGTAAGACCTGCCAACTGTTTAATCGAAATGAAAGACCTGGGGATCTCTAGATGGGAGTGATGGACATGACAGCCATCTTCAGGCATTTGAACAGCTGGACCATGGAGTAGGGATTAAACTTGTTCAGTTGAACCCAGAGGGCAGACCCTGGAGCAATGGGTAAAAGTTGCAAAAAGTCCAATTTAAGCTTGATGCCAAGAAAAAACTCTCACATTTAGGGCTGTGCCAAAGCAGAATGGGCTGCTTGGCCATGGGCTTTTCTTTCTTGAAGATGCTCAAATAGAGGTTAGATGGACCTATGTGCAGTAAGGATTCCTTTCATATGTAATAATAAGAATAGCTAATATTTATGTAAGCCTTTAACATTACACACATTATTTCATTGGATCCTCACAACCACCCTCTGGGGTCTTGTGTGTTCAGTCATGTCCAACTGTTTATGACCCCATTTGGGGTTTTCTTGGCAGAGATACTGGAATGGTTTGCCATTTCCTTTCCTCACTCATTTTACAGATGAGGAAACTGAAGCAAATAGAGTTAAGTGACTTGCCCAGGGTCACATAGCTACTTAGTATCTGTGATTTTGAACTCAGGGAGTTGTGTCTTCCTGACTCCAGGTCCCCAGTACCCCATCCATTGTGCCACCCAGCTTCCCTGGAAGGTAGGTGTTATTATTATCTCCATTTTTACAGATGAGGCAACTAAGGCAGACAGAAGTTAAATGATATTCCTAGGGTCATGCAGCTGGTGAGTGTCTTGAGACAAGGTATGAATCCAGGCTTTCCCGACTCCAGGTCCAAAGCCCTAGCTGCTGGATGATTTAGCTGCCTGTTTGTAGTTTGGATCAGTCGTTATCTATAATAGCAATGCTACTTGCAGTTACTGTGGGGGTATAAGATCAATAACACCAGAACACAGGAGGGCTGCTAGCACAGATTCTTTGATCTGCTTTTCGAAAGGAAAGCAACTCAAAAAGGGTCAACAATCTTACTTAAATCAAATATGTGTGTGTGTGTGTGTGTGTGTGTGTGTGTGTGTGTGTGTATAAAATTTATTTAGTGCAGGGGAAAAAGTCAGCACCCTGAACTTCAAAGAAAAGATAAACAGAAATTACCAACAGAAATAACAGCATAAAGACCAACAGACAGGGCTTCTAACCATCTGACCAAATAATACATACATCACAGATAAACAGACAGATCCATCTGCCTGACCATTATGTACATACATAGTACTAGAGAGAGAAGCACCATTATCTGGGTTTTCAAAACCGGAGAGCTCCTTAATGGCTACCCAGAGTCTCATCTGCCTACATCATTCAAATACTCTTCCCATGAGTAAGCCCCAAAGCAAAATGCTATACTCAGAGTATATACATATACATATACATATACATATACATATACATATACATATACATATACATATACATATACATATACATATACATATACATATACATATACATATACATATACACACTTCTTCAGGGTCATAAGGCATCACAACCCTCATGAGCCACTGCCCAATTACAAAATAACCAAAGCTATAGGCCTTCCTGAAAAACAAGCCTCCCCTAATCAAGCTTTTCTTGTTGGGCTCCACATGAGTCCTTTAATGGGCAGGGAAGATCTTCAACTCCCATTTTGACATTACACTATACCAACTTTCAAATTCTACAATTCTAAATTGGATGTTCTAGAGTACTTCTAGAGCATGGTACAAGAACTCTGGAAAGGTAGAAGGGCCAAGTCATAAAGTGATTTAAAAGTAAAACAGAAGATTTTATATTTGATCCTGGAGGTGATGAGGAGTCACGAATTGATTGAATTGGGGATAGGTTTGTGACTGGAGTTTATTGAATTGGAGGGGGGTGACATTTGGTTTCAAGTCATTTTTAAAGGTATTTGGAGGGGTTTAGAAGAGAGCTCAGGAGAGTCCCTGCCTTTACTCTGCCATCTTGGTTCCACCTCAGCGGTGACATTTGGAAAGATCAATTTGGTAGCTCAGTGAAGGAAGGATTGGAGTGGGAAGAGACATGAGGCAGAAAAGCCAGCAGACAATTACAATAATTTAAGCATGAGGTGATAAGGACCTGCACCAGGGTGATAAAAATGTCAGAGGAGAAAAGGTATATAAGACAGATACTACAAAGGTAGAAATGATAGGACTTGGCAATTGATTAGAAATGGGAAGAGGGGTGAGAGAGTGAATCAAGATTGCAAGATTGGGTCACTAGAAACATGGTGATACCCCTGACAGTAATTAGAAAATTAGGATGAAAGGAGGGTTTGGAAAGAAACATGAGTTGAGTTTTGAGTATGTTGCATTTAAGATTTCTACAAGATGTCCAGGTCAAGATGTTCAATAGGCAATTGGAGATATGAGACCTGCAGAGAGTTAAGAAGAAGGTGAGAGGAAAGGAGGTAGGGACACCCACTGTAGATGACCTTCTCAAGGCCACAAAAGGAATGTGTGACACAGGACAATAGTAGGGGGGATGGAGTCTCAAGTGAGGGTTTTTTGAGGATGAGAGAGACTTGGATAGGTGTGTAGGCAGTAGAAAAGGAGTCAAGAAACAGGAAGAGATTGAAGATAAGGTAAAGAGTGATGGTAACTGAAGGAGCAATCTGCTGGTGACGACAGGATGGAATGAAATCACTGACGCATCTAGAGGGGTTAGCCTTGGCACAGAGAAGGGCCACCTCATTGTGTGGGACAGAGGTGAAGGAGGAGATGGTGACAGAGGGCAAGAAGATGGAGGAAGCAAAAAAGGGAAAGGTTTAAAATGAAAGCTAATCGATTACCTATAGATATTATGAAAATAGAATCAACAGAATTTTTAAACTCTATTTCTTATGACTAGGATACTTTCATCTTGCCCCATGTCCTTCTCTGCCTGGGCATATCCTATCCCAACTTTCTGGGTCCAGCTTAAATGCCCCTGGTCCATTGTAATGGAAATGCAAATTTAAAGATCTTTCCTGCCCCTAGCTTAAGTGCACCTGGAGCCTGTGGTGGGAGGCTTGTTTTTCAGGAAAGCCCACACCTTGATACTTTGTGATTGGGCAGTGGGTCCAGAAGGTTGTTACATTCTCTGAGCCAAGAGAAGGCTATATAAGACCTGAGGAGAGGCTTTGCTTTGGGGCTCACTCTGAGAAGTGTTGTGTGATTTAACTAGATGAGACTCTGGGAAGCCGTTGTTGAGAGCCCCCCGGCTTTGAAAACCCAGATGTTGATGCTTCCCTCTCTGGTAACTGTGATTTGGTATTGATATAATGGTAGGACAGTTTGGAAGCCTGTCTGTTTGATCTGTAAGTTCTGTAACTCTGAAGTTTGGGGTGCTGACCTTTTTCCCCTGAACTAGGTAATGTATATTTGTTTGATTAAAGTAAGCTTGATAACCCAATTTGAGTTGCTTTCCTTTTGAAAAGCAGATCTAAGAACCTGTGTTGGCAGTCACCTTGGGGATATTGGGGTGCTTGCTGCTACATCCATGAAGCTTTCCAGAAAGAGATTTCTGTGTCAATAACTAACATAGCACATTATATTCATATATACATATATACACAGGTGTGTATATATTTATATTTATTACATTTATATTTATCATAGGGCAGATAGGTAGCACAGTGGATAGAGCACTGGGCATGGAATCAGGAAGACCCATCTTCCTGAGTTGAAAGCTGGCTTCAGACACTAGCTGTGTGACCCTAGGTAAATCACTTGACTCTGTTTGCCTCACTTTCTCATCTATAAAATGAGCTGGAAAAGGAAAAGGCAAACCACTTCAGTGTCTTTGCCAAAATGGGGTCACAAAGAGTCATATGTGACTGAAATGACTCAATAATCGTCATATTTAGATTTATATTTTGTTTACCTGTGTCTATATTGTGTCTTATTTGCTCAAACTTCATCAGTAACCTGAGGACATAGGGAATATCTTCTTCATCTCTATATCCACCTGAGTTTCATAAGTTTCCTGGTTCTGGTCTAAATGGCCAACTTTCTGGGACTCAGTTTCTTCCCTCATAAAATGAGAGTGGCCCTTTGAAGTCCCTGTCTAGATCTATGAGCCTACATAAGCCAAAGAATTCATCAAGTGATAGCCTAGTATTGGAGTATGTTTCTTAGTGTCTAGTACAGTCCATTGCTAGTGTGGGACAATACTTTATTATTTATTAATATTGTTTGAACTTAACTTTACGTGCATAGAAACTGTCTACTCTGAAACTGTAGATCATGCTGACTTCAGAGACCCTTCCAGAGAAGCTGACTGAAAGGAATGCTTGGATTCCCAACCCAGATCTTGTTTTGGCTCTACTCCTTAGGTCTACCCAAATAGCTCGTGTTTTAGCTTTGCTCAAATTTTATTGAATATTTATATTTACCTGTTTATGTATATCTCAAGCAACATGCTGTAATGGAAATGCAAATTTAAAGATCTTCCCTGCCCCTAGCTTAAGTGCACCTGGAGCCTGTGGTGGGAGGCTTGTTTTTCAGGGAAGCCCATACCTTGATACTTTGTGATTGGGCAGTGGGTCCAGAAGGTTGTTACATTCTCTGAGCCAAGAGAAGGCTATATAAGCCCTGAGGAGAGGCTTTGCTTTGGGGCTCACTTTGAGAAGTGTTGTGTGATTTGACCAGATGAGACTCTGGGAAGCCGTTGTTGAGAGCCCCCCGGCTTTGAAAACCCAGATGTTGATGCTTCCCTCTCTGGTAACTGTGATTTGGTATTGATGCATGTAATGTTGGGACAGTTTGGAAGCCTGTCTGATCTGTAAGTTCTTTAACTCTGAAGTTTGGGGTGCTGACCTTTTTCCCCTGAACTAGGTAATGTATGTTTGTTTGATTAAAGTAAGCTTGTTAACCCATTTTGAGTTGCTTTCCTTTTGAAAAGCAGATCTAAGAACCTATATTGGCAGCTACCCTGGGGATATTGGGGTGCTTGCTGCTACACATGCCTATGTGCAGCAATACCCTTGTTTGAACTCTATACAATGTGAGACTTAGAAGAGATTTTCTCAGTCTCTCTCCTCAGACAAATGACTAAAAATTCTATAAAACTTTTCAGATTTTGAGATTTGTTCTCTACCAACACTAGACATATTACAGAAAAAAATATAAGGTCCTTGAGGGCAAAGGCTATTTTTTCATTTTCTTTTTTAACCCCAGTGCCCATCACATAATGGGTACCTAATAAAAGTTTATTACTTTGCACACAGTAGGCACTTAATAAAGGTTGAATGCTAACTTAATAAAATGGCAACCCCCTCCTAATGCCATCTCTCCCTAACTCCCAGGGTGAGGATAGGTTTAATTTTTAGGAGGGACAAAGGTAACAGATCTGAGATCTGACAACTTGGAATCATTGGATTTTGAGGTGGAAGGAACCCTTAAATTCATAGAGTCCCACTCCTCCCTTTTAAAGGAAACTGAGACCCAGAAAAGGGAAGACACTGATAAAGCGTAAGGCTCCCCTGTTGTCCTTGAAGTGTAAGGAGGCTGGAATTTTTATGTTCAAACTGGAAATAGGGCAAACAGGACAACTAGAAAATTACAGGAAAACCAAGCCTAGGGCTGTGTAGGTTGGGGATACATGACTAATAAACAAGTCATTTAGTAACTTTAAATTGTAGCTTTTGACTGCAGCCACAGGAATTACTTTCCCTGGAAAGGAAAAAAGGTTTTTGGATTTTACTTTGTTTTGTAATGCAGACTAATAGTCTTCTTACCCCAGCCTCTCATCTATCAACTTTAACCTTTGAGTCCTTAGTGGAAAGAATGCTGGACTTTGGGTCAGAGGACCTGTCTTCCAATCTTGGCTTTGCCATTTTCTAGCTGTATGACCTTTGGGCATATCAGTTTACCTCTTGGGCTTCAATTAATCTCTCTGTATCTAAGGTACTACCCCTTTCTTATTGTGGACATTTCAATTACTAAAAGGGAGCAGGAAAAGGACATTTTGTGTGAAACATAAAGAAAAGTCAATCGAGGAAAAACACAAAAAAGTTCTTAGAAAACCTGAGAGAAAATCAATCCCTCATATACAAGTGTTTCAGGAGAAACACATAAAGGACCAGAGTGAAAACATGCCCCTCAGCGGCAAAAATACTGACATTATAAAGTTGTCAATAGTGCATTATTTATGAAGATGGATCTGTTTACATGGATCTGTTTGTTTGTTTCACTTTTTGCAGGGGGGAAGGCAGGGCAATTGGTTTTAAAGCGACTTGCCCAAGGTCACCCAGCTAGTAAGTATCTGAGGCTGGATTTGAACTCAGGTCCTCCTGACTCCTGGACTGGTGCTCTATTCACTTTGCTACCTAGCCACCCCCATGAATCTGTTTTTTATGACTGAGAAATTTGTTACTGGAAATTGTAAGTCAAAGAACTTTTTTTTTTAATAAGATGATTGTGTATTAACTATTTGTATCATAGGTGACAGAAATGTAGATTTTGAATTTCTCATTCTAAGCTAGAATTATGGGTCATTCCACAAGAATAGTTTTCCTTTTGCCTTCTTATTTAGTAAATGTTTCATATTTAAGAGTTAATGGTGTCATTGTTACTGATTTGTGCAAATGGGAAGCATACCAGCTGGGGCTCAAGAGGTACAGTTGTGAATAACAAATGTGTAATTCCCCTACTGGAGGATTATCTCTAGGTAGTAAGTGGTAGCAGCTTCAGCTCCCCTGGGAAAAATTCCCAGACCTGTCACCATGAATGTAGGTTGAGTGAGTGGTTCCAATGAGAAAAGAAGTATCACCTACAGCCACACACGTCTCATATAAAATGAAGAGGTTGGAATAGGCAACCTCTAAGGTCCATTCCAACTGCAAATCTATAGTCACCTGAACCTTGGTTTGGCTACTTGTCTGACTTTGGACAAATAATTGCTCTCCTCTGGTTTCCTCACCAACCTATCGTTTATTAAGTACCTACTATGTGGTGGGGACTATGGAAGCTAAGCACCAGGAATTATGTGGCACTTTCAAAATCCAGGTTTCCTCTTCTGTAAAATGAGGGCATGGAACTAGACCTGTGGAGTCCAATGCAAGTAGAAACCAAGGGCCACCAATTCATACATAAGGATCCCAGCAGGCCATATATTGACCTAGTTTAAAAATGTAATATTAGCTATGTTTTCTTGTGTTTTTATTTATTTTAGTAAATATTTATCAATTAAATTTTAATCTGGTGCTGACTATATCCAGTGTAGAGGTTGGGCTATGTGCTTGACACCTATGGACAATATGATTCTCCCTTCCAGTTCTAAATTCCAGGCACTAAATTAAAGTCTTTGAACCTTAGGTCACAAGCAAAACAAATGGACTGAAAGCATGCCAAGTTATACCCTAGTCATTAACACTGGAGGAGGAAGAATCAGAGGGCATCCAATGGGAAAGCTGGAATTCTGACCTAAGAGAGCCTTGGGGATGTTCAAAAAAAGCAGTCAAGAATTCTCTCCCTTTCATTCTAGAGGGAATGGTCCTGTCTCCTCTTCCCATAGGTCTTGGGCTGCCCACATGTTTCCATTGAAAGGAGTCAATCAGACCAACTCTTAAGACTTGCCCATACTTAACTTTAAACAACATTTTATTGATATTCTTTTCTTTTAGATAACTACCAATTCTCAATATCCCTGCCCACACCCAACAGAACATTCTTTTTAGCACAGAAGCATGCTTAAACCTGCCTGACAATGTATGCCTCATTCTGCACCTGTAAAGTTCTTCACCTCTGCTAAGGAAAAGGGATGCCGGTGCATTATTGACAGTCTATGTGTGCAGGTGCCCCCTTCTCTCTCTACCAAAGAGGAAAGGAGAGAGAGGGCTAATGAGGTATAGCCAAAAGAACATGAGGTTTGGAGTCAGAAGCCCTATGTTTTAATCCTGGCTTGGCTATTGACCTGTGTGACCTTGGCCAACCCACACTGACCCTCACCCTCAGTTTCCTTCTTTGAAAAATTAGGGGGTTGGGTGAGATGCTAGTGAAGCTCCCCTCCTGGCTCAAGATCTTCTTGCAATGCTTGAGGCTGACAAAGAGTGTTTCTTTCTCCTCTTGGCAACAGCAGAAGCCACATCTCTGAGCACTTTGTTATAATTACATAAAAGGATTCCAAGGCTGCCTTTCCAGGAATCATCCTCCCTGAACTGTCTGGTAGCTCCTACCCCTGATAGGATGGGAAGGAGGACCATCTCTTCTACCAGCTTACCTGGATAGCCTCCACTAGCTTCACTTCTTGGGAGGCTTTCAGAGATCATTCACTTTTAATAGGGTTTAGAGGATTATGACATCATAGAGTTAAAGTTGAAAGAGATTTTCAAGAACATCCATCCATCCATCCACCCATCCATCCATCCAGTCCAGCCCCTTCACCTCACAGAAGAGAGAATTAAGGCAGAGAGAAGTTAAGTAATTTCAATTAGTGACAGACAATGGCCAGGTGTGAACCAGGTCTTCCTGACATCAAGGCCAACATTCTAAGAGAGCGGTATTTAGCAATCTACAATTGAAAAGTCCAAATGCTAACAAAGCACATAGACCCCTTCCCAGAATCAGGTTTTAAGTGCATTAAATGAAATACATATTATTACAAAAGGAACCAATTATACTGAAATAGAACCACCAAAATTAAAAAAAATAAGAACTTCACAGACTCCAATTCAAGAACCCCTGTATCACCATGTCATCTAGTGCACTTCCTGAAAGGGTTATGATGTCAGCTAGAGAGCCCATTAGCAGAAACTAATCTGTCTTATTAACAATCACGTCTCCCACATCTGTTCCCTCTTCTTCATTCCAGCTGCCCAAGCCCTGGATAATGTTCCTATTGCCTCTCCTAAACTATTATAATAGTCTTCTAAAATGGTTTCCCTAACCTCAATCTCTCCCTCTTCCAATTCACACTACTCAGAACTGCCAGATAATTATCCTGAAAGAGGGCTCTGATCTCATTATTCCCCTACTAAAAAAACTTTCACTAGTTCCTGATCACCTATTAAATGTGTTCATACCCATTATCCTAGCATGTGAAACCCTCCATAGTCTGAGACATAAACCATCTTTCTAACCTCATCTAATATTATCCCATTTCACACATGGGTCCAGAGATGTAGGACTGAAGGAACCTTGGAGGACACTGAATCCAGTGGTCCCATTTTACAGATCAGGAGACCAAAAGAAGTTATGGGATTTGTCCAAGGGCACACAGATTGTAGATGTGAGGGGTGGGATTTAAACCCTGGTCCCCTGACTCCAGCTAGATATTGCAGTGGATAGAGTGCCATGTCTGGAGTCAGGGAGACTCATCTTCCTGGGTTCAAATCTGACCTCAGACACTAAGTAGCTGTGTGACCCTGGGCAAGTCACTTAACCCTGTTTGCTCAGTTTCTTCATTTATAGAAGGAGAAGGGAAAACTAGTCCAGAATCTTTGCTGAGAGAATCTCAAATTTTCTCAAACAAAGAGACAGACAGAACTGAAAGAACTGAACAACAACCACCTCTGGACTCCAGATCCAAGAGAGAGAGAGAGAGAGAGAGAGAGAGAGAGAGAGAGAGATTATCTGAACAAATCATCTCCCTCCCCCATGCTTTTGCCTTAACTGAGCGATGCCAACCTAAAAGGAAGTCTCTAGAAGGATGCTGCATGGTTCTGTCCTTTGACTTATTCCATTCAATCCTTTTCTCCATGCCTGGATGAAAGCAGAGATGGTATACTAGCCAAATTCACAGATAACACAAAGCTAGGAAAGACTGCTAATACTCTGAATGACAAGATATAGATATGAAACTGGAAAGAACTTTGGAGACTGTCTAATCCAATCCCCCCATTTTACAGATAAGGAACCTGAAGGTCAGAGAGCTCTTCACCAATTTGGGAATTTGATCCCAGGTTTTGTTGACTTCAAGTCTATTGGCCTATCCCCCCCACACCACCTAATTGCCTCTAAAGCAGGACCCTTACATAAATGCTTCTTGACACTTGATTTGACCCCCCCAAAAAATCTCAAGCAGGTCTGAATCATAGGCCAAGACTAATAAGCTGACATTTTAAGGGGATTAGTGTAAAATCCTACATTTGGGTTTCAGTGGACTAAGAGTGGGCTATGGCTGGCAGACTAGCTAATAATGGGACCTTGGACTTCACTCCCAGAGAAGCCTTGGGGTTCTGAGCAAGGAAGAGGTGGAAAAGGAAGCTCCTGGCTCCAGGGGGAAAGGTCAGAGAACTTTCTGAGATAAATCAGTAGCTCAGAAGTTAGAACAAGGTGGTGGGACTCTGTCCTGTCTCTGATACATACTGGCTGGGACCCCGGATCTCTCAAGTTAACTCTGACACTAAAGCTACAGAAAAGGTGCCAGCCTGCTCTGGTAGAGGGAGTTTCCTACAGCAGTGAAATCACAGGTCAGTTCTCTAGCTCTCTATTGTCTTGGCAAGAATTCCAAACTCAGTTTGAAATGATGCCTTTTAGGAAGGACCCTGAGGAGGGCGATCAGGGTGATGAGCGGCACAAAACCAGGAGAAACAAATTAATGGGGGGACTAAGGCTGTTTGGTGGGAGAAGTAAAGACTTCCTGGGATCTAGGATCTTAAGATCTTTAACTTAAAGTGCCATTTGAGCCCAACTCTCTCATCCCGAGGCACAGAGAGACCAAGTGCCTTGCCAGAGTCACATTGCTTATTCCCAAATTGGGTAATCTGGCAAAGTTATGCCTACAGTGGAGCATTTAGGATCATGGGGCCATAGATTCCTTGATGGTCCTAGAGACCAGAAAGTCCAGCATCTTCATTTTGAGACACAAGGAAGCATGGTGGATAGAGTCCTGGACCTAGAATCAGGAAGGCTTGAGGTCAAATCTGGCCCAAGACATTTAATTAGTTGTATGAGCCTGAGTGAATCACTTAATTTCTTTATCTATAAGATGAGGATAATATTATCAATACTAGTAATATATAACATCTTA
The DNA here is from genome assembly GCA_011680675.1 of Gymnobelideus leadbeateri. Lineage (NCBI taxonomy): Eukaryota > Metazoa > Chordata > Mammalia > Diprotodontia > Petauridae > Gymnobelideus > Gymnobelideus leadbeateri. The sequence goes on along the minus strand of WOXC01007249.1, from coordinate 775,021 downwards.
ATAACATAGCAATAATAATAATAATAATAATAATAATAATAATAATAATATCTCCAGGATTGATGTGAGGATAAAATGAGGTAACATTTGTAAAGAGATGTGACTTGTCCAAGGTCACACAGCTAGTAAGTATCCAAAGTGTGTTTGAACTGGGGTCTTCCTGTCCAGCCCACATTCTTCTATCCCACACATCCAAATCAATAAATGAATGAAACAAATTTTTATACCCAACTTGGTTTTAAGATTTTTTTCTTAAACTGCTGCACAAGCTAATTATAAAATGTGTTAGAAAATAAAGCATAATTGCTATTTTGTCTCCTGAGCCTTTGTAATTCCATCCTCATGAGGAATCCCAAGTAATTAGGACTCTCTGCTGTTTCTGTCACTGAGTAACTAAGACTCATGGCCTTAGATGGCATCAGGAACATTAGAGTCAGGCTTCTGGAAGGGGTGGGAGGTATGGAGAGCTCTACTTAGTATTGGAGCCCTGGAGATCTGGGTGGGAGGAGAAGGAAGACAGAAAGTTTATTGCACTGCACTGGGGAGCAAGGGAGGGAGGCTTCTCTACCAATAGCTACCTGGCCATGACATGTCTTTAAACTTCAAGAAAAAGTCAGATGACTACTTTTATCATGGAGAGAATTCTTGCCAAGACAGTAGAGAGCTTCTGATGGTCTTTTGCCAAATCTGAAATTCCCTAACATCACAGAGATGAGAGTAGAGACCTTACCTGTGATTTCACTGCTGTAGGAAACTCTCTCTACCAGAGCAGGCTGGCACCTTTTCTGTGGCTTTAGTCTTAGAGTTAACCTGAGAGGTCCAGGGTCCCAGCCAGTATGTAGCAGAGACAGGACTTGAATCTCCCACCTCATCCTAACTTCTAAGCTCCTGATTTTTCTTAGGAAGCCCTTGAACCCTTCCCCCTGGAACCAGGCTTCCTTTTCCACCTCTCTTTACATACATGTCTATACAGGCAGCCATACACACTCTAGGAAGCCTTTCCTGATACCCCTGAGCTGCTCAGGTCTTACCCCTTTTCCTCCCAACAACAACAAAAAAAGTGACCTTGTATTTGTGCTTGGCACACAGGCCAAGGCACTTAATAAGTACTTCCTATTGCTGCCTACTATTCCTTTTTGGTTAGCCTGAATAGATAGATACCCATTCCTGGAGATGTGAATGGTCTTTACTTTAGCCTCACTGGAGGAGCCCAGATAACTAACTGGAAATTGTTGTTCCATCATGTCTGATTCTTCATGACCCCATTTGGGGTTTTCTTGACAGAGATACTGCAGTAGCTTGACAATTCTTTCTCCAGTTCATTTTGCAGATGAGGAAACTGAGGCAAAGAGGGTTACGTGACTTGCCCAGGGTCACAAGGCTAGTAAATGTCTGAGGCTGGATTGGAACTCAGGCTTTTCGGACTCCAGGCCTGGCGGTCTCTCCACTGAGCCACCTAGCTGCTCAGATGAACTATAAACTTTCCCTAAACCACCAGAATGAACCTATGTAAAGGTCACGTAAACAAGGAGCAGATTGATTCATTAGGTTCTTGTCTACACCTCAGTTATCAACTGGGTGCATGTTGTCTATCCCATGACACTATGTTATGCTCCCTGAGGGCAGGGACTATCTTTTTGCTTTTCCTTGCCTCCCTAATAATGCTTTGCAGAGTGCCTGACAGTACGCAGAAAGAGCTTCACAAGTGGTTGTTGGTTTGACCCAGTTGTCCCTGATTTATCTCAAAGCATTACTCTCTGACTCAAAGAGAGATGTTTGGATTTCACAGGTAGGCAGAGGGAACTGCATAGTTCCACATTCCATCTAGTGACTGAGTTAATAAATGATTATCCTTCACTCTATAATAAAACAAAAACCAGACATGAATAAATTAATTTACCGATGGCTGTTCCATTGAGTCCAGTGGCAAGAAGGAATCATGTTAAGAATGCTGGACCTGAAGCCAGAAAACCTGGGTCTACCACTGATTTTGCTGTGTGACCTTGGGTGGGTCCCCTCCGATCTCTGTGACTCAGTTCATCTATAAAATGGAACCCTTAATAATTCCTATACCACCAACCTTCAGAGCTGCTGCAGAGAACTCTGAGGAGCACAGATTTAAAGTCAGAAGAAACCTTTGAGGTGATCAAGTCTATCCATCTCATTTTAAAGCTGAGGAAATGGAGGTCACCCAGCAGTTACCACATATCTGAAGTAGGGTTTGAACTCATATCTTCCTCTGGTCATTGTACCACAGTACCTTCCTCACTTAGAAGACTTCTGAAGCTCTAGAACTGTGAGTTATCACCACAGTCATTGGCCCTGTGAAGGGGACAAATCAGCCAGGTACAAGGTACAAGGTACATTGCATCGTGTCACTAAGTGAGATTCCTGCCCATCACAGCCTGCCCAGATGTGAGGTCCTCAGTCATGGGTGGAGGAAGCATTTCAAGCATTTCAAGCCTTTTGAAATGAATCAAAGCTATTCCATATTTAAGGGCTCCGGGTACCACACAGAGAAAGGAAATCTTTTTAAGAAAAGGTTTAGAAAAGAAATAGAAAGTCTCTTGGCACTTGAAGTACCCACCATTTCCTTTGAAACAATGCTTAGATTAAGGAAGTAGGTGTGTGTTGGGGAGTAGGTGCAAAGGCAGTTTGTTTCCCCTGTGAAACAAACAATTCTAGAAGAACAGAGACAGACAAGGGACCCATGCTGGCAGACCCCCCACACCCAGCCTTGATGAACTTAGCTTGAGTGGCTGAAAATCTATCCAGGATGTTTTGCCCCCTGCTCAAAACAAGGGTAATTCCCTCTCGCAGCTCCAGGGTGAGCAGAGAAAGGAACAGACGAGAGCAGCCACCCCACCAGCAGGCTGGGCACTTACCACCTGTCCTGGCCCCTGCTGCTAAAGCCTCCATACAGCTGGCGAATTTGGAGACCAGCCCCCTGATGGAATTCCCCATGGCTGGTACTGACAGAAGGGATGGAGCAATTGTCCAGACTCCTCTCCTGCAAACTCAGCCCTTTCCCCTAGGACTGGGCACTCTGTACTGGGAGGAAATGATCCAGCCAGGATCAAGGAAAAAACAAAATAAACACACACACACACACACACACACACACACACACACACACACATCACCCTATTCTTTAAAAAAAAACAAAAAAACCAAACGTTCAGATCCAAATTATTTCCAAGCAACTGTGAATGCTGAAAAGCCAGTTTCCCCTGAGTTTAGCTGGCTACTACTGATAACATAGGTAGGAGGCCTGCCCCCTTCTCCCCCCAGCTACTGGGCCTGCCCCATGAATAACCAAATCCAGTGTGGGAGAGAGGCATGTCCTCTGGAGTGCTGGAATCATTATACTCTGGACAGGCCCCAGCTCTTTTATTCCAAAGAAAGTACGAGGATGTAGGGGATCTGTCTGTTCCTCCCCTGAGAGGGTGGGTCATTCCAGCCTTCCCCAGCATCTAAACAAGGCCAGCTGGCTCTGCTCCAGGCCCCAAGGCCCTTGGCACGGAGGCTCGCCTTCTCACTAAATGGGGGTGCACTTTCCTGTCTCCTGGCAGGCCCAAGACAAAAAGGGGTTGAAGCTGCCCAGGCTCCAGCCTTTGCCCTTCCTTACAAAGTCACAACTGCCTTTCCTCGAGGCAACTTTCTAACAAGTCTCGACTATCCAGACTGAACCTGGAATAGCATTCCTTTCAACTTCAAAGCTGGGTTCGAACTCTGCCCCAGACATTTGCTACCCACAATTCCCACATCTGTAATATGAGGATAATAATAGCAATCACTCAGGCTCTCACCATCAGTTTTATCTTTGACCCCTCAGTCTCACCTATGGTCAACCCCTTCTTCTGTTCACATAGCCACCACCCTAGGGCAGAGCCTTGTTCTGTCTTGTAATAGTTTCCCAATCGTTCTCCGTGTCATTCCTCGGAGATCCATCCTCCACACAGCTAGTAAAGCCCTTTTCCTTTTTCTGAAGGCAATCAGGGTTAAGTGACTTGTCCAAGGTCACCCAGCTAGTAAGTATTTGAATTCAGGTCCAGTGTCAGGGCTCTGTCCATTCTGCCACCTAGCAGTACCTAAAGACCATCACTATCCTACTCATCAAACTCTAATAGCCCCCCACTATTTATAGAATCTAGCAGAAATGCTTCCACTTGGCAGCGAAATAAGACCTTTTACAACCTGCCCCCAACTGTGCCTTTCCAAATTGAGTACACATCCCTCCTCTCCTCACACTCCCCACACTCAAAATGGATTTCTTGCCATTCATAAAACATGAACACACTTCTGACCTGGGAGGTTTGCACTGACTGTCCATCCATACCTGGAATGCACTCCCTCCTCACTCCTGCCTTGGAAAATCCCTTATTTCTTCTAAAATTCAGCTCAAACTGTCTTCTACATGGAGTCTTCTCTGATTTCCCCAGAAGTTGCTGCCCCCCCACACACACCCACTCCCATCACCATAACTTTGCATTTGTTTTGGATATGTTTTCTATATATTCTCTCTTATTATCTCCACTAATAGAAAGTAAAATCTTCGAGGGTGGGGATTGTTTCATTCCCTGTACTTTCCCCCCAGTATTTAGCACAATGTCTAGCAAACAGTTGGTGCTTAATAAATGCTTATTGTTGACTCATTCATCCATTCTTCCTTTATTATTAAGTACCAGCTATGGAGAGACACTTTGGATACAAAGTTCAAGAACGGCAGTCCCCTCAAGGAATCTACAGTCTCAAAGCTGAGAATCTTATACTGAAATTTCCATACTTCAAAGCCCCCACGATTTCAATAGTTTGGACCCTCCCTTAACCAATGCAGATGTCCCTCAAGTGAGGACATAGCCTTTGAGAGTTGGTATGGTCTAGAAGTCTGTCCCCCTACAGTCAGCTTGGGATGAGCTTCTCTGGACCTAGCCAGGCTGGCCTTCAGATGATAGATATAAAATTTGTCCCCTGGGCCCAAGAGGACAAGAAGACTTACCTTACCTTAGCTTGCAGTTTACTAGCATAGAATTCAAGGACCTCCATGCCATGGAGATGCACCAAAGCAGGATTCAAAGCCTATCTTAGATATTTATTAACTATATGAACCTGGGCAAGGCACTTTCCCTTCCTGGGCCTCAGTTTCCTCATCTACAAAATTAGGAGAGTTGGGGTCCCTTCCAATTCCCATCTATGATCCTTTGTTAGTTTAATGCTACCAATCAATAAATGTTGGGCTGGGAAGACTTGGGTTTTGTTAGTGTAGGCTGCTTGGGTATTTATTCGGAGGTGCCAATATTATGTTAAACAAAATCTAGTGACAAACTTTTTTTTTAAGAAAAGACCTAGTGTTGAGAGTAAGGACACCCTCATGCTCCCCCACTGGCATTTGGAGCTGATGCTTGTCAATGTTTTACATTGACCAGGCCCACAGCTGGAAGCTTCTTTCTGGGAATTTGTGCTGGGCTTAAACAGACAGCTCCTTCCATGTGTATTGTCAAGGGCAGCCAGGCCCAGATTGGCTTGGTGAACCCGAGTGGAGAGGTTTAGGATTAGAGCATTAATAATAAATTAGTTGAAAGCAAGTCAAATCCCTTGGGCTAATAGGGTTAGACACTACACACATGTGAACACACATGATGTTTGAAATCATTCATGGAATTTGCCCTCCTGGGAGCTGAAGTCTAAAAGGGCTCTTGGCTGGCGGTGAGACCACCAAGCTTCCAAGCCATCACCAAGCTATTCCTTGGTATCAAGGGCAGCTGTGGTCCACCTGGGCAGTGGGGAGGAGAGGGGGGGGGTGTCCTGTTCCTAAAGCACTTCCTTCAGGTGTTGCAAAGAAAAAAACAGTGTCTTCTTAGGCAAAGAGACCGGAAGCTCCCTTCTACACAAGCAAGAGTAGTGGAAACAAAGTTAGCCCTGGAATAAGGGGACCATAGATTCAGAGCTATGATCCTAAGTGACTTCACCTGCCTCCACCTCTAAAAAAGGAGGGAGTCATCTAGTCCCCTTTAATGGAGGAAAAATTCAAGTCCCAGAGAAAAAAAGATTTCATAAGTTCATACCCATTTTAAAGGCAGATCTGGGATTTGAACTCAGGTCCACTAGCTAGGTAGTATAATGGGTAGAACACTGGAGCTGGAGTCAGGAAGACTCATCTTCCTGAGCTCAAATTTGGCCTCAGACACTTACTAGATGTATGATCCTGGGGAGGTCACTTAATCCTCCTTGCCTCAGTTTCCTCATCTGTAAAAATGTGTTGGAGAAGGAAATGGCAATCACTTTGGTATCTCTGCCAAGAAAACCTCAAAAGGGGTCATGGAGAGTCAGGACTGAAAGTGCCTGAACAACCACCACCACCACTAACTCCATACCAGAAACTTTTTCCACTCTGCTCTTCCCAAACACTCCATGTGTAGTGCTGGTATAACACCCCACTCCCTCCCCCTCATTTTGCAGATAATGAAACTAAGACTCAAAGAAGGAAAAAAGTCACTTAAATTGTAAGAGGTAAATCTGAAAATTGATTCTACATTCTCTGGCTCTAATGAGAAGAATCTTTCCATCAGGCCATGCTGTCTGGGAAGGGCTGGGTCCAAATCCCTCCTTCAAAACTTACAGGCTGGGTGATCCTGAACAAGTTACTAAAGCCCTCTTAGCTTCAGTTCCTTTATCTGTAAAATAGGAATGTTATGAGGCTGGAATGATAGAATAAAGCTTTTTGCAGACTTTAAAGTTTACAAATAATAATAATTAGGGTAAGTAGGGAAATGTAGAACTATCACAGAGAACTCCCTGGGTACCCCCTGGGGCCAGAATGAACTGCATCAGGCAAGAGCAAATGAATGGGGGTGGGGTCTATGCCCATGGCCCCTTCTGCTGGGGAGGCCAAGGCTGGTGGTTTGCTTGGATTCAAAAGTTTTGAGCTGCAGCCAATTTTGTGTCCACATTGTCTGTCACCAAGATGGTAAGCATCCCAGGAACAGAGGGCTACCAGGCTTCTATAATGTTAATGGGATATAAGATCTTCTCCACCTATTAAGAGGCCTCACCTGGAGTTCATTAAAGGAAGCTTGCTTAGGGGAGGCTTGCTCATAGGAAGGCTTTCACACCTTTTGTTAATTTCTAATTAGGCACTGAGTCATGAGGGTAGTGATGCCCTCTGACTCTAAAAAGGGTATATATACTCTGAGGTTAGCATTTTTTCTTGTCTTTTTGGAGGGGAGAAGGCAGGGCAATTGGGGTTAAGTGACTTGCTCAAAGTCACAAGGTTACACAGCTAGTAAGTGTTGTCTGAGGTCACATTTGAACTCAGGTCCTCCTGACTCCAGGGTCAGTGCTCTATTCACTATGCCACCTTGTTGCCTCTGAGATGCTCTGGGGCTCACTCATTGAAAGATTGTTCTTGTGATTTGACCACATGAAACTCTGGGTAGTTGTAAAGGAGCCCTGGCTTTGAAAAACTCAGGTGTTGGTGCTTCTCTTTCTGGTAACTATGTATGTATTGCCTTGGTCAGACACTTGGATCTGTCTATTGATTTGTGCTAATTTCTCAGACAGTTAGCAGCCCTGTCTGTTGATCTTTATTTCTCTGCTTGTATTTTCTCTCCTTTCTTTGTTTGGATTTCTCTGAAGTTCAGGATACTGACTTTTCCCTTGAACTAGTGAATATATTTTAAAAAGACTGTTGACCCCGTAAACAGTTATCTTTCCTGGTAAAGCAGATCTAAGAACCTGTGCTAGCAGCCTTCCTGGCTATGCCAGGGTGGTTGCTGCTATAGCTGCCTAAAGAAGCTCAGGAACAGGACAGAAAATATGATACAGATGGAAATTTCTGTATCAATAAGAATTGGAACAGGGATTCTGAATGGTCCCTGCCCTTCTTGTCTGGGCAAGACCCAGTCTTGATAGATAGATTAGATAGATGGATGGATGAATGAATGAATAAATAAGTAGGTGGAATAAAAAATAAATGGATGAATAAATATATGAATAGATACATAAATGAATGAATGAACAAATAAATTAAGAGAGAAAGAAAGAGATGGAAGAAATAGAAAGGGGGAATGTAAAAAGCATGGCAAGAATGGAAAAAAGAATATTATTTTTGTACTGTACTTTATAGCTTTAAAAGTGATTCACACAGGGGCGGCTAGGTGGCGCAGTGAGTAGAGTGCCGGCCCTGGAGTCAGAAGGACCTGAGTTCGGATCCGGCCTCAGACACTTAATGCATGCACAAACAAAAAACCTAGCCGTGTGACCTTGGGCAAGTTACTTAACCCCAATTGCCCTCCAAAAAGCAAAAAAAAAAAAAAAGTGATTCACACAAATTATCTCATTTGACCCTGTGACATAATATTGTCAGGGCAGGAACTATTTATCACCATTTTACAGATGAAGAAACTGATATTTAATGAGGTTAAGACAAAAGACCTGTATAGAGGAGGGAAGAGTAAAAAAAAAATGTCTGATTATCTTTAAAGTTCCCAGAAATTCAGCATAGTAAGAACACAAGTTCAATCAGATGAGAGACAGAAAGTGTGCACACCATTAATATGATATCAGAATAGTTCAACAGGGCAGTGACTGAAACTAAGGCTTCTCTACAAAAACACTCCACAGGGGTACATGAATTATCAGCAAAGCAATTCTCCAGCACAAAGATACATGCCTGACCTCTTACCTTTCCTAAAAGAAGGCATCCCAAATCTATTTCCCAAAAGACACACCAGTGACCTTTCTGAATAAGGGCAGTTACCTGTTTATATGCTTTATACAGAGTATTCATAGTTATACCACTAAAAAATATCCATAAAATTAAGATGTTAGCTGAGGAACAAAACCACCTCCTCTAAAAGTCCCAGGAATATAAAAACAACTTATTATTTATCTGATGGTTATTGAACAAGCTGCCTGAAAGTACCCTAACATTTCTACTACTTTTATTGATTATCTGATTATTAAAGCATCAGATTCAGGTGTGCCCTCATAGCTTATTTATATTCTACAAATACACAAAATAAATTCAAGTATAGTAAGGCTGCTGGAGTATTTGATGTTTTCATGGAAAGCCACTGTTTATTTAAAACAAACCATTAACATTTTATCCAAAACAATTTATGCAAAATGTAGCATCTTTCAGGGATACAGTTTAAGTCACTGGTAATTCTGTTTAACCTTAGACCTATTATAATCACTACTAAATAGAACTGAGTATAGCCTCTAAAATAAAGAAGTGATCATACCAAAACATCTTATTAATCACTTGATATATATGACCCAAATAAAAAACTCATTAAATAGCTTCTCTTTCTTATGGAAATGTCATTTGGAGTCAATAAATGATTTTTTTTTACCATGTACAAACAAAAGATAGATACTAAAAGATTAAAACTTGAATTCAGATGCCAAATAGAAACAAAGGATAAAGCTGATAATTACAAATACCTTGATCTCCTCCAAGCAAGACAAATCTGAAGGCAAACAAGGCAAAAGGTAAACTGTATATGTCAAGAGACTTGCTGGCATCCTTGAATCAAAGCTCAATGGCAAGAACACATTTAAAGAAATTACCAGCTACAAAAGACTAGTCTCAGTATACACTTCCAGAACTGTAAAATGACTATAACAGATTTTTAAAAATACTAACAAAAATACTTTGTTACATACCATATTAACCAAATACAGGAAACACTACCTTAAAGCAGTTGTGGAAAGATTAATGCTCGCTCATCAAATATAAGTTCATAACTCACAAAAATACTTTTGGAGCAAAAGGCATCATGCCACTATGAAAGAGTAAAGGTTGATAATAGGTACATGCCAATAGATTTGCTTAATGTGATCAAAAGTAGATTAACATGGATGCTGTCCATGAAATAGCTAAGATCATGGAATGAAATCAAAAGTCCTTCCATGAGCAACAATCACATGAACTCAACCAATAATATATCAACAACAACAACAAAAACATCAAGTGAATGGCTGAATATTATGGATTTGGGGGTTCAAATGAAAGGGCTTATAACGACAATTCAAGACCAGGTCTTTGCCCCTGGAAATTACAGAAAAAGTCTCCTTGAGGAACCCAGATATATTGATCAATACAGAGTATGCCAGAAAACAGTAGAGACTGGAAAAGTTGTTACTGTTGGCTGCAAAAACTTAGAACCAATAAAATACCTAGCTTGACATTAGCAGATAGTTAGAATTATACAACAAAAGCTGGCTATCCTTCACAAACTAACAAACAAATCTCTGTACTACAAATACATATCTCAAAATATCCTTGAAAATTCAACAAATAAACCTTTTACAACCAGACCATGTTTCTAATTGCCCAGATTCAATATTGAACCATAAAAATTTAAGAATAATGTTCTTAATATATGTTTCCATAACAAAAACTCATAATCTCTGAATAATGGGAGATCCAGAGCTTTCAAAACAAAGGGACAAAGGAGGAGAAATATGTCTTTGAGAAAAGGATGGCACGGGGTGGCTAGGTGGCACAGTGCCTAGAGCACCAGCCCTGGAGTCAGGAAGACCTGAGTTCAAATCCAGTCTCAGACACTTAACACAAAAAACTAGCCATGTGCTCTTGGGCAAGTCGCTTAACCCCAACTGCCCTACTTTCCTCCCTCCAAAAAAAAAAAAAAGGCCAAAAGAAAAGAAAATAATAGCATATATATTATCCTCTTGTCTTCTATTGGAGCTATACCATTAGAATGTAAGCTCCTCAATAGCAAAGACTATTTTTGTTTTATCTTTGTATCCCCAGATCTTAGCCCAGTTTCTGGTGCACAGTAAGCACTTCTTAAATATTTATTGATTAATTGCTTAGTTGTGCCAAGGATGCTTTTAATGGACTACAAATGATAAACATATCCTGATCTATTTATTTAATATAAAAAAGTAATTTTATTCATGTGTGTGATTGTCTGTGAGATGTTAAACATTTAAAAAAAACAAACAAGAAAGCAATCTGTTCCAGGATCATTTCTATCTGATCTCCAGCCAAGTGTGATGAAAGGAATGAGACTACAACAACCACTATAGCATGGGTCACAGATATAAAGCCAGGAAGAACCTTAAAAGTTATCCACTCTAATGCTACCATTTTGCAGATGAGAACACTAAGGCCCAGAGTGGGTAAGTGACTTGTTTAAAGTCACACAAGTACAAACTGGCCAAGAAAGATTAGAACTCCAGCTCCAAGACTCCTTTCACCAGACCATGATGTCTAGTGCATATTTCTAGGCAGCAGAGGAAAAGGCCTAGTAAATAAGGAGAGAATGAAGAGGTGAGGGGTCATGCCCATCCTATGCCTTCTTTGCTCCTTCTCCTTAGCTGCCAAACACACAACCATGTGGGAAATCACACAACCATGCTGACAACTTGATCTTCTACAGAGTTGCCTTACACAAACTCAGCTGGGCCCTCACTGCTGCATGGCAATCCTTTTATTCTTCCCCCCTGGGCCCTCTCTTATGCTTCCTGTAGGGCTTGTTTCCTTTTTGCCTCCAGATCTTTTCTGCTTCATCTTTGGTCCTGTTACTTCTTTGTATCTTAATTTTCTCACCTGTAAGGACTATAATGCCTGCCAGAGGCATATCTAAGGTAAGACAAAAGGGGCTGTGTCCCAGAACACTGAAATCTAATCGAACTTATCAACTGGTAGAAACACTTGAACTTAACACCCAGTTAGCAAGAATAATTAGGCAAAACAAGAAGCTTTGTTGCTCCAGTCCAGACCCCATTTGGGATTTCTTGGCAAAGATACTGGAGTAGTTTGCCATTTCCTTCTCCAGCTCATTTTACATATGAGGAAACTGAGGCAAACAGGGTTAAGTGACTCACCCAGGGTTACAGCTAGTAAGTGTCTGAGGCCAGATTTGAACTGAGGAAGACAAGTCTTCCAGATTCCAGGCCCAGCCCTCTATCCACCAAGCCACCTAGCTACCCCATCCAATTAGGAAGCTACTAAGAGGGTTTACTTTCCTCCATCCCCTTTCGGCAGCCACACTCCAGGAAAGTGTTTTCCTTTACTACCACACCCTTGTCACTCCCCCAGTAGCAGCAGCAACAGCAAGTTTCCTTCTTATAGTACGAGAGAAAGTAGATTTGAGGATGGCTTTGGAGCAGCACAGCACAGCAGATTTCAGAGGAAGAAATCTGTTGGTCATTTATCAGTGAATGTCTCTCAGTTATATAAATTTGAACTAGATCTTCAAATAGCTCTCCATGAGACCTTTATCCAAGAAATTTGCTGCAAAGGTTTTTTTTTCCCTAGCAACCTAAGTCCCTTCTCACTTCACCCGAATTAGATTTTTGTCTGTGCCAAAACTTTTGAATTTTATTTAATCAGAACTGTCTGCCTTATCTTCTGTGATCTTCTCCACTATTGTTCAGTCATGAACTCTTCCTCATCCAGAGATCATAAGAGTAATTTCTTCCTTTCTTCTTGAATTTGCTTATGATGTCACCATTTACATGTAAATTATGTACCATTTGGAGTTTATCTTGGCTGAGTGATGTAGTATAGTGAAGTTTAAAACCCACCCCTGATACATGCTGCTTCTGTGACGTTGGGCAATTGGTTCACTTATCTGACCTTTTGTTCTGTTCTATATAAAATGAAGGGATTGACATAGGCAGGGTGGGGAACCTGGGGCAGATGAAGAGGGAGAGCATTCCAGGCATGGGGAACATAGCAGATGATGTGTCTTCTGTGAGAAGCAGTAAAGAGGCTGGTGTGTGTGGACTGTAGACTGTACAAAGGGGAATAAAGTGGAAGAAGCCTAGAAAGGCAGGACAGGACTAAATTGTGAGGGCTATAAGTCTCAAACTGGCTTTTATATTTGATCCTACAGGTAATAGGGAGTCACTGGAATTCTTGGTGGGCCAGAGGGAGACTTAGGCCTTTGTTTCATAAAAAAATCATTTTGCAGTTGAGTGGAGATGGATTTAGGGTTGGGAAAGGCTTGAGGCAGGAAAATCAATTAGAAGGCTAGTCAATACTCCAGTGAAGAGGTCATGATGGTTCATCCTGGGGTGTGGTGACTGTGTAAGTGAAGAGAGGGGAAACTGAGGTCCGAAAAGTTGAATTGATTTGTCCAGGATGGAACAACCATAAATGTCAAAGTTGGTCCAATAACCTAGGTCTCTCTTGACTCCAACTGTAGCTGCTGCCCACCTTCACTCTTTCTCTTGAGTGTTAGAAAAAAGGGAGAGTAGATTCAAGAGATAACTGTGAAAGTAGAATTGACAAGACATGACAAATGATGAATGAATGAAAAAAAGTATTTAAGCACTTACTGTGTGCTAAGTATTGAAAATACAAATGCAAAAAAAAAAATCAAGACAGTGCCTGCCTCAAGGATCTACTATCCTAATAGTAGACAGCCCATGTAGGAGAGTGGCCCATGTAGGAGAGAAGACAGCCCATGTAGGAGAGTGGCCAAGAAAGCTATGGGGTTGGTAAGGGGAGTCACATGGGGATTGACTGACCTGTCTTTTTCAGGAATGGTGATATAGACTTGAGTACTTATTAGGCCCAGAGCACAAGGTAGAAATGAGCTGTTAGGCAGAAATTGTGCGGTCAGGGTGTGGCATGACATAAAGAAGGCCTAAGAACACTGTCTGTGGTCTGGGTCAGGTTGGTGACAGAGAACCCTTACATAATCAGAAACCTAGGTGAATAACTATGGGGAGTGAGAGAAAAGAAAGTGTCAGAGTACTCCACGCCTGGGAACCTGGAGGGAGCATAGATTTAGAGCTAAAAGGGACTTCAGAAAATATCCAGTCCAAACTTTTAATTTTACAGATAAGTAAACTGAGGCACAAAGTGCTATGTGCCTTGCCCAAGGTCATGCTTGGTCCTCTGACTCCAAATTCTCCTCTCTGCTCCACCTCACATTTTGTTCCCTCAGCAGAAACAAGGAAGATGACAACAGAGAGTGAGGGAGGAATATAGGTTCTGGGCTCACAGGAGAGGATGCCCAACTTACCTATAGTCATGCTACCACCAGGAGTGACTCAGAATCAAAGGCTGCTTAGTCACCATTGGCAAAGTTCCCAGCTGCCAAATGAATCCATCCATCCCCAAGTGATTGGTGACTTCCTGCCTGCACAGATACATTGTAGGGGCTGCAGGAACATTTGTGTTAAACCTGTCACTGGGACACATAGCCTACCTTTTCAGGATGTTAATCTTTGCATTTGGTTGTCAAGTACATAGGAGACACAGGAGTGGAGTGGGTTTGAATCAGTCCCAGATGCACAGGGAATCGCTTCCCAGAGTAGCCTCTGTCCAGGTTCCAAAGGGAAAAGCTGTAGAACTTGTTTCTTTAGTTAATGGATTGTGACTTGATTTGGAGCAATGGTCTCAGGAGCTAGCTAATCCAAACTGTGCCTGGCCATTTAGGCCATCAGGCACAAGAAGAAAGGAAGGAAGGAGGGAAGGAAAAAAGAAGGAGGGAAGCATTTATTAAGCTCTTGTTAGGTGCAAAGTCCATGCTAACCTTGGAGATACAAATAGTAGAGTCAGATAGTCCTGCCCTCAAGGAGTTCACATTCACTTTTTTTTTTTTTTGCGCTTTTTGGAGGGGGAAAGTAGGGCAGTTGGGGTTAAGTGACTTGTCCAAGGTCACATGGCTAGTTTTTTTTGTGTTAAGTGTTTGAGGTCAGATTTGAACTCAGCTCCTCCTGACTCCAGGGCCGGTTCTCTATTCACTGTGACACCTAGCCACCCCCAAGGAGTTCACATTCTGATGGGGGAGACAACACATACAGGATTTCCGATGCAGGTCAGATGGAAAGGCCCCATGATCATTAGGGCAAAGCATTTCTGGGAGAGTCCTATGAAATGTGCAGCCTGGATTTAGCAGCCCAGAGGACCATAGAAATTCATAGGGTCACGGGATTTTGTTGTCTGTCCTTCCTTTGCTAGAAGGGACATCAGGGGTCTGGTTCTGGTTCACCTCTTTCACTCTACAGATGAGGAAGCTGGGGCCCAGAGGAATGACAAGGAGGTCACATGGATGGAAGAAGTAAGACTGGAACCCTGGTCCTCTGATTCCAAATCCTTTTGTCTATGACCCATACTGGCTGGGTGACACAGAGATTACTTAATCTCTCAGTCCCAGGCATCTCCATTGGTAGAAGGGATTTTCCTACTAGAAGTAAGGAAAATCACAGGTCTGACCAGTAAGAAGAAAAGCATTCAACTTGATTGGGTTTTTGATCCAGAACCTTAACTAGCCTGGGGTAACTGGAGCTTTGTCTCAGGATGCCATATTTAGAGGTTACTGAGAGGGCTTGCAATCACCCTACCTTGTCTTCTTTTCTCCCTCCTCTCTCCCTCCCCAAGCTTCCCCTCCCCCAGCATATACCCTTCATCAGGATCCCTGGTACTCTATCTCCCCAACACGGAAAAGTGTCCATTCCACCTTCCCCTTCACCTGCAGACTTTGGCTGCCATGTAGGATGGCCCCAGAACAAAACTTCCTAGTTATGGCTCTGTTCCCACTTGCTAAGAAAGCTTAGCTCACAGATACAATAATAACAACATCTAATATTTGCATAGGGCTTCAAGGTTTACAAACTGCTTTACATATATCTTCTCATTTGACCCTCACAACAACCCAAAGGGGTAGGTGCTACTATTATCCTCATTTTATAGATGTGGAAACTGAGGCAATCTGAAGTTAAGTGGCATGCCCAGGGTCACCCAGCTGATAAGTGTCTAAGGCAGAGTTCCAATTCAGCTCTTCCAGACTCCCAATCTTCTACCCACTTCACCATGTAATTGCCCTAGAGGGATGCACAGAAATCACTTGTGTCTTTCTCTCCTAATTAGGCTGGCTCTGCTAAGATCCTTTAGCAACATGAAGGTCCAGCAGGAAAGAATTATTTTGTGATCTGGGGTAAGTCAGAGAACTTCTGGGTATTTAAATTTCCAGCTGTAAAACTGAGATGTTGTTAACCCCAAGGCTGATTTGAAAAGAAGCTGGAGGCTAAGTCACTGGTGGAAAATACAGCTTTTCTTGATTTGATCATTCGGCAAACCCTGGTGCTTAGAGAGGCAGCTGATCCTGGCTCTGACACTGAGACACTGGAGTCCCAAGCTTTCACTAATTAGGCCCCAGAAGCACCTGCGGCCTGTCAGTGCCCCTAGCATATCCATCAACTCTTCTCTGCAATGATAATGAGATCCCTTCCTGATGTCATGTTGCCCTATCCTCTGGGATTTCTCCCAGCAGATTAGGGGTGACAATATAGTCCTGAAAACAGTGGCCTCATTCAGGGGTCAATGACAGGCCTCCAAAGTCTCAACACAAATGTTACCTCTGGTTTTGTGTCAAATGAAACCTCCAATTTGTACACAGGGCAATCTAGAGACCCATCCTGACTCCTCTCCCAGCTTCCAGGTCACCATTACGCCCCTCCCCAAGCATGGAAGGAAGACTGGTAATGGCTATCAGCCACCATTTATCAAGTGCTTACTATGGGCCAGACACTGTGCCAAGCTGCCTGCCCTCAAGGAGCTGACCTTCTAATGGGGGAAATAGAACATAAGCATCTGTGAACATACAAGAAATACACAGTATACATGGATAATGGATAGGAAAGATACCAATGACTGAGGGAGGGAGGGGAGGAACTGAAAAAAGCCTCTTTCAGAAGGTAGTTAGGGAAGTAAGGAGGCCAAGGTAAGGAGAGGGCACATTCCTTCCCATGATGGGAGGTCCTGCAAAAAGGCTTTCTCCAGTTTGGCTTTTCTTTCTGGTATCCTGGTTAGGTTTATTGTTGGTCAGGCTTCTGATGTGAGAATTTATATGTAAGGAACTCCTGGTGTGGGAATACCCTTCCCTGCTGCAGATTGGCCATTTCCAGTCTTAGAGAATGACCTAGGGCACTGAGAAGTTAAATGGTCATGTAGTCAGAAGGGGTCAGAGGCTGAATCGGCAGGCGGGGCCTTCTGACTTCTGAGACCGTACTGTGATGTCTCTCTCCTGGTGGGGTACCAATTTTGTCTTCAAAAATGGTTCCATGGTTCTAGCAAAATTACAGACTACAAATGACAAGATTAAAAATAAAACTTTCCATTTTTAAAAGCAAAACGTGATGAGCTGAAACAATCCATCACCGCCCTCCCCCCCCCGGCAACAAGATGTGGCTCATGTCAGTAAAGGGGAAGGGAAAATTGCTAGGGCCTTCATACAAGGTGCGTTTGTGGAGAGCAAATGATCCCTCAGTGAGGTGCTTGTGGTATTGTCTGATTTGGCCTAATTTCAACTGAAAATCCATTTTTTCCCATAAATCCGCTTGCTGTTAGATTCCCAGAATCTCAGCAATGGAAGGAACCTTAGAAGGCTGTCTGGCCCAGAGTTCTGGCCAGACTGTAGCCTCCCATCCCTGTGGGCTCCAGGTCTGTGATCCTGTGACCTCGGACACATAGCTGACAAATGTTCATCCAGCCTCAGCTTGGACACCTCCAGGGAGGGGGGTCTCAGTCATTAGCAAGTATTTCTTTACCTCAAACCTAAATTATCCTCATTGAAACTTCCCCCTCTGCTCTCAGTTCTGCCTTTGGTGGTCAATGAGAAAAACTCTGTTCCTTCTCCTCTGTGATATACTAAAAGTCAGCCATTGTATCCCTCCCAAGTCATTTCTTTTCCTGACTCTCTTCTGGCATCCCCAGTTCTGATCCTCATGAGACCTGGACTCAAGGCCCTTTAACATCTTGGTTGTCCCTCCCCCTGACTTAGCCCAGCACCTGGTATGTGGTAGGCTCTCAATAAATGTTTATGGATTGATTGTCCTCCAGATTGTCAAAGTCCTTCCTAAACCGGGCTCCCACTGGGCAGATGCGGTTGGACCAGGGCACAGACATCTGGACTATTACCTCCTTAGCCCTGGAAGCTATGCACCTCTTAATGCAGCCCAGTATCCCATTTGTTTTTTGGACTGCCAAAAATAACTCCTGCTTGGTTGGAACCAAAAGTAACAGATATTTAAAAATCCATAGTTGCTGCAAGGATTTGTCAACAGTTCTGTGAAATGTCAAGGATATCCCCATGGCCTAGACCGCTTATCTCCAGGCTCTATTGGGAAGAGACCTAGGACCCAGAAAATGTACCTGAGGATCTGGGCCAAAGGCCCTCGTCACCTACTTGGCTATTTTTGCCAGGGTTTGTTCTACCCCAGTTTTAATCCTTCACTCCCAGAAAGGGCCAAGAAGCCAAGGGGCTGGAATTCATCTCTCCCAGGTATGGGGCCTTTCAGATCACAGAAGGAAAATGTGGACGTCATCTAAGAGGAATGCTGCAAAGTAAGGGGCCACCCACCAAGTTTCTGGGGGCAGCTAGGTGGCTCAGGGGATAGAGTTCCTGGCCTAGAGTCAAGAAGACTCATCTTTCTGAGTTTAAATCTGGCCTCAGACACTTACTAGCTGTGTGACCCTGGGCAAGTCACTTAACCCTGATTGCCTCAATTTCCTTATCTATAAAATAAGTTGGAGAAGTAAAGAGCAAACCACTTCCAGTAGCTTTACCAAGAAATCCCCAAATGGAGTAGTAAAGAGCTAGAAGCAGCTGGGGTGAGGGGAGGAGGAGAGTCATGAAGTCACTGAAAAACAATAGCCACGTTTCTGGTTCAGGTTGGTCCACCTTAGGTCCCTTGTGTCCTTGAATATGCACACTGATGTCATATAGAGAAAATCAGACTAGGAACTTTCATGATCATCTAGTCCAAGAGGCAATACAGTGGCATTAGATAGATCACTGGACTTGGAATCAGAAGACCTGTGTTCAAATCCTGCCTTGGTTACTAGCTATTAAGCTAGCTCAGCTCTCAGTTTGCTTATCTGTAAAAAGGGGGGGGGGTGGTTTCCATGGCCTCTGAGGTCTCTTCCAGCCCTAAATTTGTGATCCCATAAATCAGAGTCAAATTATAGGGGGCCATAAATGTCAGACCAAGGAATCCAGACCACAGTACAGATCTGAGTTGGAAGGGACCTCAGTGGTCACCCAGTCTAACCGACATATGAACAAGAACCCCATGAAGGGCATCCCCAACAAGTGGTCATCTGGCCTTGATTGAAAGATTTCTAGTGAGGTGATCCACAAACTCCCAAGGCATCCCTTCCCACTAATGGACAGCTCTAATTGCGAGGAAGGACCTCCTCCTATCTACACTAAATCTGCTTCTCTGTAACCCTTATACACCCCCCTCACACACACACCACAACACACACACACATACACATAAATACTCCTTCCACCTTCAGTTTCATTACTTCCCATTTCTATCCCTGGGGGCCCAGCAGTTCAAATCTATTCCTTCTTCCCCATGATAGCCCTTTGGATACTTGAAGGCACCCATCATGACTCTCCTCCTCCGCTCCCCCCATGTTTTCTCTTCTCTAGGCTATGTCTAATTCCTTCAATCAATTAAAAACTGATGGTAGATACTTTCTGGGTGACCCTGAGCAGGTCACTTAACCTCCTTCTGTCTCAGTTACCCCCAGGGTGGTTGGGAGGATAAAATGAAATGATATTTGTTAAACAATTAGCAAACTTTAAAGTGCTATATAAATGCTAGCTATTATTACTATTATTGGCATTAATCAATTCTTACATGGCTGGCCTTCAACTGTGATGACCACTGCACTTTGAGTCAGTTATATTTTAAGGTTTTTTTTTTCTAATTTCCCTCAGACATCCAGCTGAATACAATAGAAAACACAGGTGCCAATGAATGTTTTCTGGGGACTCTCCCACCTCCTTGTATGCACAGCTCTGAGATTCCATTCAAAACCAGGGATTGACTTCCAGCTCTGCACCTTGCTGCAGTAAGGTATGTGAGCCTGGCCCAGTTCTTTTTGGACCTCAGTTTCCTTACCTGTAAAGTGAGGGAGGGACACAACTAGAGTGAACTGACTGTTGCTTCTTTACTCAAATTTTCTCCGATCTTATTCCTCTCTACTAAGACTCCTGCTCTCACATCCAGTCCCAGATCTCTCCGGGTCCTAGAATGTTAGAGTTGTTAAGAGACATAATTGTCTGTCAGTCTAAACCCTCATTTTGTCCAGAAGGAAACTGGAGAGGGGGAGTGAGCGTGCCAAGGTCACCCAGCTCCCCAGAGGCAAAACCAGGGACAGACCAGTGGTCTCTACACTTGCACTCTTTGCCCTTTGCCAAGAAGTCTCTCTCAAATCCTGGCGTTTATCACAAAGACTATTTCAAGCTCTGGGTTTCCTTGATTAGATGTCCTGCCAGTGAGCTGAGAGCTGTCACACTAAGCAGACCACAGGTCCTGGAGCCTTAGAATATGGAGCACTTGAAGATTTTGCTCTGATCCTGCCTTCTGCAGGAGGCCCCCTGGGCTCTGCAGGCTGCCCTCAGCCCAAGATAACCTTCCATCTACTTAATCTAGAACGGGCACGTAGTTGGTGTTTGCATGTTGTCTCCTCTCTGTGTCTGCCTTTGTATGCCTGCAGCTCAGTGGCACATAGAAGGCATTTAACAAAGGTTTGTTAACTGACTAGAAGAACACCGAATGTTAGAGCAAGGGGGGAGAGAGACCTCAGAAAACAGTCAAAGAATCCTAGACTTGGGACTGGAAGGAACCTTGGAGACCATCTAATCTGATGCCCTCATTTTACATAAAAAGAAACAGCCCCAGAGAGGAAAAGCAACCTGCCCCCAGCCACATAGCTGGTAAGTGGCCATGATGGGGTTTCAACTAAGGTCTGTTTGTTCATTCATCATTTTATTCAAAAACCATTTATTAAGCACCCATTGAGTTCCAGGCTCTGTGCTCAGCACTGGAGAAACAGTCATAAGATGTGAGACAGCCCCAGGCCTCAGGAAGCTTTTATTCTTATCCCACCCTCTCCAGAAAAGGTTGCTGACCAAACATCAAGGATTCCAATCTCTGTAGCCATAATTCTGGCAGTAGGAAGGTGCTTTCAAATGAATTTATTGATCAAAACCTGGCCTCCCTATAACTAATGATGCATACCAGTATCCCTGCAGAGGGCACAGGAGATCTCTCCAGGTGTGCTATAGGTGAGCACAAGGAAATGGAGTGGCCAGTGGCATTAGGGTCATTCAGGAGCTCTAAGGATCAACCATGTGGTGGCTTCAGCTATGAAGGGCAAAGTGTCAAAAGGGTATAAACAAATGAAGAACAGTTTCATGCCTGGGCCAGGTCTGCACTAGCAAAGATGTGGGGGACGTATGTGATTTTTAGCAATTGTCTTCATGGGATTAGTTCTGGAAGGGCCATCTAGTTTAACCTCCTTATTTTTCAGATGAGGAAACTGAGGCTCTGAGAAGGGAAGTGATGTTTTAGGTTAGTCTAGTACTTAAAACACCAAGATTACAGGACTGAGCTCCTTGGAGATCACAGATTCAGGGCAAAGAGGAAGGAAGCCACACCCAAAGAGTGATGGGACAACATGAGGATGTCCGGCATCATATTCCAAAAGGGAATAGTATACAGAGGTTCTCCTCCCCCCTCCAATTTGTCCCTAGCTCCATGAACAGATATGCAGGAAGACATGTCTGATCCAAGGCCCCCAAATCACCCTGGCCTCAAACGAATAAAGAGTTTTAAACAGAGTCAACATGACATTAATAGAAAACTACTCCTTCACCCTTGGCAAGATAGTGGTGCAATCTGGACTGCTGAAATTAGGCTATTTTCTGCGTTGGACGATAAGGAATTAGCAATGAGGGGCAAGAAAACTTAATTCTAACTGTGCCAAAGCAAGGAACTGGGAATTTGAGTGGTGCCTGGGCTTGGGGGGCCAGGGGAGCCTCAGTGTTCATGCATCCTAAGGGCTAGAACTGTACCAGTTAAACTGGTTTTCATAATCTTACAAGAGAATTATAGGATCTCAGAGTTAGGGGCCCAACCCAAACCTCAACAAGAAATCCCTGTACAAAATTCTCTACAAACCATCATCCAGCCTTTACTTGAAGACTTCCAGAGGGAGCCCATTCCACTTTTGGATGGCTCTTTTTTTTTACCTTTCTTTCTTTAGGCAATCAAGGTTAAGTGACTCACCCAGAGTCACACAGCTGGTAAATGTCCGAGGCTCCATTTGAACTCAGGTCCTCCTGAGCAGTTCCTGTGCTTTGTGCACTGTAGTGCCCCCTAGCTGATCCAACTTGCTTTGTCAAGATTTTCCTTATATTGAGTCGTCAGTGAGCAGGCTAGGGAGACACTGAGGTTGTTGTTGAAGATGCACTGACATATTCATACTGTTACTAGTTAGGATGATCTAGCTCAACCCTCTCATTTCACAGATGAACAAGCGAGACCCAGACAGGTCTGTGGCCAAGTGACTGGCCTATGGTCACACAGGCAGTAAGTGACAGAGCCAGGATTGGAATGCAGAGCCTCTGGATCCTAACCCACTGCTCTCCCCACTATGCTGTGACTCTGGGTGTTTTAACCCCAGTGTGGAGCTAGACAAGATCAGGGAGGGGAACAGGGGCATGACATTATCCATGTTTGTTGAATTGAATTGAATTGCCTGTTGATGTGTCTTTGGTTTGGTTTTTAAAACCAAGAATGATGGAGAAAACTCTTCTCACCAGTTAAGGTTTCAGGGGCTCTAACTTATATTCGAACTACGCCACTCTTGGCTGTATTCTAACTTGGGGTGTGCTTCCTATAGGTCAGAATGCCGATTCAATCAAAATGTGTGCAGACAATACAAAAAGTGATGGCTCAGGATTCTGGGGATCTGGATTCAAATCCTGGCTTTGTCACTTACCTCCTGTGTGATCTAGGGCAAGTCACTTAACCTCCATGGGCTTCAGTTTCCCCATTTGTAAAGTGAGGTATTGGACTACATGATCTGTGGGGTCCCCTATATATATGTGTGTGTGTGTGTGTGTGTGTGTGTGTGATCCTATAAACAAGAATGTTTAAGCACCTACTAGGTGCCAGATAACCATTCTACTCACTAAGCTTACTAAGACAAAAATGGGAGAATCCCTGTCCTCAGGAAGCTTACATTCTAAAAGGAAAAAAAATGAATATAAATAATGAACGAAAAAAAATAGCATGTACATAAATAAATAAAATGAATACTAAATTGTTGTGGGAGTTAAGAGTACACAGTACCTGGCATACAGTAAGCACTTAATAAATGCTTGCTGGTTGATTGATTGAATAGCATTAGGAATTGGAGAAGGAAGAACATATATATATATATATATATATATATATGTCATTATGAGATTTACCTTTATAGCCTACACCCAGGTAAAGTGGAAAGAGTTCTAGATAAAGGTGGAGGGATGAGGGGGAAGGGACACCTGGGATCCAGTGCCTCTTACTGCACTATGAGCATGAGTAAATTATTCTCTGAACACTCAGTTTCCTCATCCATACAATGGACATGATAATAATCACGTTAGAGGCCAGGGGATTATTGTGAGGAAACCCTCTCTGTTTAAAAAAAAAAAAGCCAAAAGGAGTGTGACCACTTCTATAACCTCCCAAAGCTTCAGGCATAAAGAAGCCTGGAGCCAATCTCTACACTTCTCAGTTGGATACTGTGCTAGGTGAAATTGTCTGGACTTGGCTTCCCCATCAATGGGTCTGGATTTTTCCAGGGAGCCGCCTTTAGTCCATAGTTCCTCTCCCTAGGATGGTTCATTTCAGTAGCATCACAGAATTTCAGAGTTGGAAAGGACCACAGCAGCCATCTAGTCCAACCCCCACCAGAAAAGCCCCTGCATTCATTTCTCATTTTCCAGTTGAATGGCCACACCAACTACCCAGCTAGACCAGGAAAAAAAGAATATTTGAGAGACAGAAGCTAGCATCCATGTGCTGATTCACCCATCATCCGGCTGTATCAACCACTTCTGCTTTAGGGTTAGTTTTGCCAGCCATGCCCAGAATGGGCACTGACCAGACCAGCCAGGTATGGTTTGAGCAAAGCAGCTTTGTCGCCATCATCTTGAAGCTACTACGTCTCAGGAGCCCCAACCTCAGCAAAGTAGCCCTCATACAAAGAGGATCAGAAGCATATGCCTGGGTCTGACCCAGACCAGGCTGATAGATAACCGAGAGCCACAGCGGACAGCTCCCCAAGAGGATCCGATAGGAACCGGAATAGGGAGGGGAATCAAGCAGCTTTGCCAGAGATGCCCTCAGACTCTTGTAGCAGACTCTGGAGGAAAGGTTAGGTAAGATAGCAACACCCAAAAAGCCATGTCCTCAGTGAGGGGATGACCAGCGCTCCCTGCCCCCCAGGGACTGGGTATGTCTGGAAAGTAGGGACACCTGGGGACAAGTGAAAGGGATAAAACCATCCTGCCCCCCTCCAAACACGCCCTCTACCACACCTTCCCCACCTCAAGCCCAAAGGCTTTACTCACCGACATGGGTGATCACTGTGGCCAGCCGCTGGGTGAGCTCCTGGTGGGACATTTCGTCTTCTTTTAACCAAAATAGCATTTCACAGAAGCCCTACCCAATGATGCTCTCCAATATTAACTAATGGCAACGACGGTGCGTGTTTTAAAGGTGTCCAGCGCTGGGGATGCTGAGGACGCACGCTCACTCACTCACTCATTCAGGCACAAAGAGAGAACCACTCCCAGCTGAGAATGAGAGCTCTGCTCTCCCCCAACCTCTCACTCACAGCCGGGGAGTGAAAGCCATTGCAGGGGATTACCCCCAAAAAAGAAAAGCAAAAAAGCAAGCAGAAAGCCGGACAGCAGCTTGGTGAAGTGGGCTGTTTGAGGTTGCACACATACACACGCGCGCGCGCGCGCGCGCGCACACACACACACACACACACACACACACACACAGCGCAGGTCTTGGGGAAAATGAAGGGCAGAACCAGCCGCTAGGTCTGAGTCAGCAGCGCATCTCTCTCCCCCAGCTCCTGGGGAGCTCTTGTTGATTTGTGGTCCTCAAGCCAGCCGGGAGCCAAGGCTGCAGGAGCTGGATCCGATGGCAGGCACCTGCCTCCAGGGACGCTTGGGATGAAGGATGCTCTGAGTGTGCAGAGAGCAGGAAAAACCCCGGAGCCTGGGCCGAGAAGGGGATTGGAGCGGGTGGGCGGGGGAGGCAGCCAGGAGGCCTCCTGATGGGCGGCTGGCGGCCTCTTCATCTCGCAGCCCAGCCCAACCCAGCCCAGCCCATCCCGGCCCAGCCCGAGCTCCTGTCTGGTGCCTCCCCTCGAAGCCCGCACCAGGATGGGCTGGGCAAAGGGGTGGGGCCTGGCGCTGGGCGGAGGAGGCAGGAGGTGGCGATGCCGAGGTTTTCTGGGGAGATGCTCCCTGTTCCCAAGCTCCTCCTCCCTTTTCTCGCACCGGGAAAGCTGGGTCCCTCCCCCCCCCCCCGGCACGCGTCTCTCCAGGGAGACAGTCTCCCCTTCCTACCCCAGCGCCCCCAAAAGCCGGAGCTCACGGCGTGGGCACTCAATATCCGACTGGGGTATAGGGGTGGGAGGTGGGGGAAGGCGTGCCAAGGCTGGGGCTAAGGCGTGGGGAGGGGCTGCGAAGTCTGCTGCCCGACATCCTCCCTCCCCCCTCCTTCCTCTGTCTGTCGTCCCCGCCCCAGTTCCTGCAGAGGAACAGCTGTGGGGAGGGGGCTAAGGTGGAGGGGGAAGGGAGGCAGGCTGTGGCGCCTACCTCCAGTGAAAGGGGACTTGGCTGGGCTTTAGGGGATCCCCTAGTCCCCTCAATTGAACCCCAGTGCCAGGCGCCTTTAGGAAAGGACTGGGAAAGGGGGCATGCCTGGATCCAAAGCACCCAAACCCACTAGCTCCTCACACGGATCCCCCCCCCCAGATTCCAGTGGTGGTTTTCTTTGAGAGGTGCTGTCAATCTCCTATATACACACAAGACACCACACTTTGAAGGCACATACATGATCACACTGTGAGAAAACATCTGTATGTGTATATGTACATGTAAATGTGTGGGTAGTGTGTGTTCCTCTGTGTGAATCAGTGCACAGGTACACATGCAAACCTCCCTCCCATGCTACAACTACACACACACACACACACACACACACACACACACACACACAAAATAATCGTGCATGCTGTGTGCTGCATTCATCTGAGTTTGTCCACACTCTTTTACCCACATAAACTCCAGGACCACACATCACACAGAGAGGTAGATGTGTGTTGTCTGTATCTGTGTGCCACACACAATACTTGTGAACACACACAATACTCATGCCTATAAGTGTGGTGTCTATCTGGGTGTAAAGATTCTCTTACATACCCACCCCCACCCATCTCACACCTAACTCCACCACATAATTCATCCAAGAGCCCTATGTGGGACACACAAAATCACATATATGAACAGTATGTGTGATATGAATATCAAAGTATATGCATATGAACATATGTAAATGAACCATCTCTGTTCTGACCATACATAGCACACAAAGTAAGCATAGGTGTTTTGTGGTGTTGGTATACATGTATATACAAAAATACCACACAGACATAGGTCACAAAAATTGCTTATGTATATGGTATGTATGTGATTTGTATGTGCACATTATATGCGTTCATGGTCACACAGCCCCCTTCTGATCACACAGAGAGCAATCCTATGTGTGTATTTCTTGTATGTGTATATACATCCATGATATTTCATAGTTGATTGGTCAGTTGATTTGTTATTCAACAAGCATTTCTTAATGTTTACCAGGTGCCAGGAACCCCGTTATTTCCCTCCTAGGGGGAGAGCCCTCCAGAGGCTCCTCTGGAGTCCTGGCCAGTGGGGGCTGCTCTACACCAGACATGCATTGGGACAGAGTCCCAAAGGAACAATGGGCAGAAGCCTCGAAGTCTGGGCAGAAGGGGTCAAGTGTGAGACCCCACTGTGCCTCACCAAGCTGTCTGGCAGGGCCACGGTGCTCCAGGATGCTGAAGCTTTCTAGTAAACCCAGCAGCCCCATATTCTGGGCACAGTGAGAATAGCTGAGATACAGGACTGTTCCCTTGAGGCTGAGCTGGACTACCCTGAGATCTCTGAGTCATGGCTAAGATTTTCCACAGATACCTCTCAGAAGTTCACCCAGGAGGCTTTCACTGCTCTCTTTTCTGGCATTTACTCAAACCCTGGGATATGATACCCATCCCAGGGGCTTTTTTCTCAGGATGTTTTATTTAACTTATTGAATAATTTATCATGCCCTCCACTTTAAACAACCATAAACAAACATTTATTTGCAAATATTCACTTAAAATTAATTTCTGGTACAATAGGTTCATAATAGTTTAATAAACCAATCACAAAACACATATTAAGCTTCTCCTATGTGCCAGGCACTGTACTAGGCATTAGGACTAAGTAATATTGTTGTTCAGTAGAGTCCAACTCTTCATGACCCTATTTGGGGTTTTCTTGGCAGAAATGCTGGAATAGTTTGCCCTTTCCTTCACCAGCTCACTTTATAGAAGAGGAAACTGAGGCAAACAGGGTTAAGTGACTTACCCAGTGTCATCCAGCTAGAAAGTGTCTGAGGCCAGATTTAAACTCATAAAGATGATCCTTCCTGACTCTAGGCCCAGGCTTCCGTCCCCTTCCTTACCTAGCTGCCCCAAGGCACTTGGGCTATAAGGACGAAAATTAAATTGACTTTCCTCTCAAGGAGTTTCCATTCTATCAGAGGAAATAAGAAGAATGTACTAAATACATTCAAAGACACACAACAGAAGGGGCACAAAGGCACTAGCAGCTGGATGGACCAGGGGAAACCTCATGTAGAAGGTAGCGCTTGAGCAGAGTAATAAAGGAAGTCAGGAAACCTAAATCATGGACGAAGGACAAGAGAGTGTATTCCAGACATGGGAAACAGCCAGTGCCAAGGTACCAGGCAATAAGACTGAAAAGGTGGGTTGGAGTCAGGTTGTAAAGAGCTTTAAATGCCAAACAAATGAGTTCATACTTGGTGCTAGAGATCATTGGAGTCACAGGTCTTTATTGAGCCGAAGGATGACAAGATCAGCCACTGAATGGACTGGTGTGATGGGGAGAGGCTTCAAGGAATCACAGAAGCTGAGCTGGAAAGGACCACCATGACCACCTGATCCTATCCATCCGTGAAAAGAATCGCCACTGTAGTATGTCCAAGTGGTCATTCATGCCCTGCTTGAAGAACTCCAAGGGGGAGGAGCCACTTCACTTCTGGATAGTTCTAAGCAGGAAGTTTTTTCTGACTCCAAACCTAAATTGGCTTCTTTGGAACTTCTACCCACTGCTGCTGATTCTGCCTTCTGGGGTCAAATAGAACACGTGTAATCACTCATCTACATGACAGCCCTAAAATGCTTGAGGACATCTTCTACAAACTATACAGGTCTGGTTCCTTTCCCTGATCCTCAAATAACTGAAGGCAAGAGCATCAATTAGAAGCTGCTGCCATAGTCAGGCAAGAATTCAGTAGCTCTAAAATAGAGTGGGAGCCAGGTAAATGAAAAGAGAGGGATAGATATTGGAGAGAGAGATGGAAAGAGAGGATATGTGTGAGAGGGGAGAGAGAGACAGAGACAGAGACAGACAGACAGACAGACAGACACACACACACACACACACACACACACACACATACAGCTTGGGGGTTGGAGATGGGGAAACAAGATTTGACAATGAATTGGATATGAAGGATGAGTAAGAATGAGGAATTAAGATAACACCAAGAAGAACCAAGAGAGAACAGTGTCATGGAAGCCCAAAGAGGAGAGATGGGCCAGCAGGAGAGGCTGGTCCATAGTGTCAAATGCTACAAAGGAATCAAGAAGGAAGAGGATTGAGCTATTAAGGGGTCATTGGTAGCTTTGGAGGGAGTTTAAACAAAGTGATGAAATGGGAAACAAGAATGGAGAGAATTCAGGAGAAAGTGAGAAGAGAGGAAATGGAAAACCAGAAGATTACAGATTCAGAGCCAGAAGGGACCTCAGTGGCTGTCTAGTTCAGCCCTCTCACTTTACAAGTGGGTAAACTGAGACCCAGAGAGGGGGAAGTGGCTTCTCCAAAATAAGTAAGCAGGGTCCTCTGATTACAAATCCACTGCTTTTCCTACCATACTACCTTGAAGTGAGTGTAGATTTTTTTTTCAAGGAGTGTAGCTGAGAGAGGAAAGACTTAAGGCTACAACTCCAGGGGATGAGATGATAGGTTTTAGTAATTTTCTTTTTTTGCTTTTTGGAGGGCATTTGGGGTTAAGTGACTTGCCCAAGGTCACACGGTTTCCGTGTTGTGTCTGAGGCTGGAATTTTTTTTAAAAGAATGACAGAAAATTGTTTTTTACATGCAGTTGGGAATTAAGATATATAGGCATGGGGATATAAAAATCCATCTCGTCCTACTAGAAAGTTGGGGGCGATGGGGGAGGATATAAGAGAGAACAGATTGGGGGAATGGGTATTCAGTAGGCTTTCTATCTTGGAGTGGGGAAAGACGGAAAAATTTTGTAACTCAAAATCTCGTGGAAATAAATGTTAAAAACTAAAAATAAATAAATAAAAGATTATTTTTTTTTAAAGAATGAGAGATATTTGACTGCATTTGTGGGCAGCTAAGAAGGAATCAATAGATAAGAGTTTGATGATTAGAAAGAGAGCAGAAGTAATAATGGGGGAAATCTACTGCAGAGGGAAAGGGATTTGCCCTTGGCCAGCCTCCTTTTCATCAGAGATTGCAATAAAGGAGGAGATGGTAGGGGATAATGTCAAGGGATTCTGAGAGAAAAAGAGGGATGACTGGCGGAATGGCCTCAGTTTCCTAGGTGAAGGATGGGTCAGGGTCAAGAGCTGTTCATCTCCTTCATGCCCCTTTTTTGGTCTGTCAGTTCGCCTATTTTTGTGTGTATGAGTTTCCATGTCATAGAGCAGCACTCGGTGTATTATACTACAGGACACTGTTCTACTGATGTTAATTTTTGTCACTTCAAAGAACAGAAACTCCTGGAGGATGAGAGCTATTTTCTACTTTGTTTCTGTGTCCTTTATGTTCCAGAGTGCCTTATACACCTTGAGTGATAAAACATGTTAGTTGCACACAGTAGGTTCTTTGGAAGTGTTTGTTGGATTAGATTGGATGGCTCTTGCCAATATTCTTTGCAATGTTCTTGCTCATTGTTAACGACAATGCAGTATTCCATTACACCAACATACCCTGGTTTCCTCCGTCACTCATAGGCTATGAAACATAAAAAGTACTTTTAATAGAACAGCTAAGGGCCCCAGCCTCAGGGCTCCTACAGGCTTGCTGGTTATGCTCTTGCTACAATGGGGGAGCAGAAGACCTGGATTTTCTGCTTGACCACTGGCTTGGGTTGCCTTTCTGCACTTCAGTCCAAGTCATTATTACTCCTAACAACAGGATAATAATAGGAACAACTGAACTAAAGGGGGTTTCTGTAAAAATGTTGGCTCACACTGTTATTATGTCAATAACCTATGGTGTTTGCAAGTCTGAACACTCCCTCTACCATCCTAGACCAGGTTGTCTTTCTGAATTAGAAGTTTGTCCCAGAAACTTGCTGTCAAAAGAGTCACTAATGTTAGAATGTGAATTCTCTGAGGGCAGGAATTATTTTTACCTTTCTTTGTATTCTTAGAGCTTATCACTCTATTTCTATGCTTGTTGGCTGACTTTTATTGTTGTTCATACTGGACTGGTTTGTCATTTCATTCTTTGGCTCATTTTACAAATGAGGAAACTGAGGCAAACAAGGTCTAGTGACTTGCCTAGGGCCACACAGCTAGCAAGTGTCTGAGGCCAGATTTGAGGCAAATAGGCCTTTGCCCCAGGGCACTAACATTCCACAGGGATACATTTCATATCTGGGAGGGCAGGTTTCCTCTTTATGAAGGGTACCCTCTGCACCATCTCAAGGGTCTTCATCTGCTGGTCCATGACACTCTTAGGCTCAAGCACTCCTGCTGGCCACTTGTCCTTCCCCTGAAGCCCATGAAAAAGATATCTGGGGGATGGGTTGTCTCCTCTTTCAAAGTCCAGCCACCCTCTCTGCCTTGCTATTGTGACCACACCCAGTGATTGTTTTAGCCCAAGGGTTAAAAAAAATCCTAGTTATGTCTCTGGTTGCAGTGACTGAAAACTGCATTATTCTGCAGCCAACCGATGATATGAGGCTTCTCTGTACTAAGCTGAGCTGATCCTCAAAAGATCCATCAGAAAAGGGTGAGCTCTGCACTACAAAAAAATCCCCAAGCAACAAGGGCACTGCCCTTCGGAGCTGCTTCTCATTCATGGAATTCAAATTCTCTTTTATACCTTGAAAAAAACAAACAACAATTCTGCAGTTGAATAAAGCTGTGTCCTGTATTTTGGTTTTAGAACCAAACCATGGTTCTGTAAGGAAGTTTCCACCTAAAGAGACAGGTGAACATCCTGTAAGGGCAGCAACAAGCCAGATGATACCCTGTACTTTAACTTAATACAAATATATCACGGCTTATTCCCCATCAGCCCTCTTCACACACCTCAGGCATCTCCACGCTTGGCCTTGGCATCCCTCCTGGATGCCTTTGCCCCCCGCCCAGGCCCATGCCTGCCATAAGCCTCCTCACTTCTGATCCTTAGGCATGACCTCTTGGGGAACCTTCCTTTTCGTGACTTTCCTAGCTGTTAATCGGCTCTTCATGCTCAGATAATATCCTACCTAGTAACCATAATGATAAACACTTACACAGTGCTTTATGACTAGCAAACTGCTTCACGTTTTTCATCTCCTTTGATCCCCATGAAAACCCCATAAAGTAGGGCCTGGCTATTATTGTCCCCATTTTACAAAGTAGGCAACTGAGGCAGAATGAGGGTAAGTGACTTGCCCAGGGCCACATGGCTGATCAAGAGTCTCATGCCAGATCTGATCTCAGGTCTAAGGGGTTCCCCCTTTGACTCTTAAAGGAGCATATCCTGTTTTTATATTACTATCCATTGTATTTACAGTCACAGTTCAAGCTTTACTCCAAGTTCTACTGAAAGAAAGCCAGGCCAATATTTCAGAAGCCCAGAAACCTTGGGGTCATCCTGTGCTCAGCAACAGTCACCTTGTTATAAAGTGCTCCACAGCCTCTCCAGATAAAGTCTTAAATTGCAGAGCAGACATGAAGGCAAAATATTGATTCGTTATTAATGGGTAAAGAACCCCGACCACGTGCCCTCTCTGCTCTGCTCATGACCTGATAACTGCCACGGGAAGCCACCCAGCCCCTCCAAAGCAATCCACTAAAATCTGAGGTCGGCTGGGCTCTCGGCGCTTTGTGAAAATCCTTTATCCTTCCCTGACTGATTCTCTGGAAATACTTCATGTGAAAACCTTTTCATCTCCCCTAGAGCCTCCTCCATTACCTCCTTCACCCTCCCTCTCCCTCGGTAAAGGACCCCACCTCCTTCTTTGTCAAGAGAATAGAGAATATTCATCCCATGGTCCTTCTTCCCAATTCTGCATCTCTAGGACCCACCCACCCCCACGCTCATCCCTCAATTTCTCCCACTTTACACTAGTTTCTTTGTTTTTTTTTTTTTTGTTTTTGCTTTTTGGAGGGCAATTGGGGTTAAGTAACTTGCCCAAGGTCACACGGCTAGGTTTTTGTTTGTGTGTGCATTAAGTGTCTGAGGCCGGATCCGAACTCAGGTCCTTCTGACTCCAGGGCCAGTGCTCTACTCACTGCGCCACCTAGCCACCCCCTTTACACTAGTTTCTGATTAAAATGACAACAACCTCCCCCCACACACACCAGTGTCTTTGGTCTAATCCATTCCTTTATCCTCTGGGAGATGGTACCACAAACCACGTCCCCCACCACTCTGATTTCAGCTTCTATCTGCTGGTTCCTTCTTTCTACCCTATAAACAATGTTCTCCATGACAGAAATTTCACTTGACCACACCAAGCTCTCAAGTTATCATGGCTCCTTTCCAGAGCCACACTACTAGGAAAAGCCATGTACCATCTCCTCCAGGGGCTCACCTTCCTCTCACTTTTTCATCCCTTGACACCTTGCTTCCAACCTTAAGACTTGACTGAAACTGCTCCTACAAAGTCACTGGTGCTCAATCTAATGGCTTTTTTTTTCCAGTGCCAGTTAGGTGGCATAGTGGAGAGTTCAGTTCAAGTCTAGCCTCAGAAACATACTAGCTGTGTGACCCACTGACCTGAGATAATATGTGAAAGGTCCTTAGCACAGTGACCAGTACATAATAGGTGCTTAATAAATCACTGTTTCCTTCTTGACTTCTCTGAAGTTTTTGCCCTGTTGGGGTTACCCCTAACTCCTAAAAACTCTTTTCCCTCTCTGCTTTTGTAATCCTGCTGTTTCCTGGTTTTCCTTCAACCCCTCTGACTGTTTCTCTTTGATTTCCTTTTGGGGACCATGATGCATGTTCTGCACCCAAAGCATGAGGGTATCCCATAGCTCTGTCCCAAACCATCCTCTCTTCTTTTCCTCTCATTGATTTCATCAGCTTCCGTGGGTTCAATTACCATTCATACACAGATGACTCCTACATGAAGAATCTAGTTCACATCCCTATCCTAAACTCAGTCTGGCACCACCAACTGCCAACCTGACATTTCTTCCTGGATGTCCCATAAGTATTTCAGACTCAACACATCCCTGGTCACGATCTTAACCCTCAACCCTAGCCCTCATCCGAATTTCCCTGTTTCTGACTGTGGCACAGTGGTCCATGCAGTCATCTTGCCTTGGGGCCTATGCCATCAACAATCAGCTGCCAAGTTGTGTCCATTCTAGCTCCTTGATGTCTGGTATTTCTGCCCTTCTCTGCATTTGTGCAGCCATGCCCCCTCGTTCAGGCCCCCATCCACTGTCACCTGCACTATTGTACTAACTTTTTCACCGACCTCCTTACCCTGAGCCTATTGTGCCTCTCTGATCCACCCTCCACACAGCTGCTAGAATAAATTTTGCTAAAATACCCTGTCCTTCCCTGCTCTGGAGGGCACAGGGCTCACTACTTCTAGGAGAAAATCATTCAGCATCTACAACCCTCCAGCCTTTCTTTTCAGAAACTCCACATCATTCCCTCATGTGCTCCACGTTCTATCAAAACTAGGCTACTTATACTTCCTTATGGATGATGTCCCCATTTCCTACCTCCAGGTCTTTGGCCCAGCTTTAGTACATGTCTGGACTCTTCAACCTCTTACTATACTTCTTGGAATCCCTAGGTTCCTTCAGGGCTCATTCAAGATGCCACACAAAACCTTTCCTGAGCCCCCCAGTGCTCCCCTTCCCATTTAAAATTATCCATATCACATATATATGTGTACATATATACATGTGTATATAAATAGATAAATATGTGTATATAAGTACTTACGTAAACATATATGCCTTGTGTACACACACATGTGTGCATGTGTATATATGTATATACACACATATATAGTTGTTCAGTCATTTTCAATCATGTCTGATTCTCTGTGAACCCTTTTGGGGCTTTCTTGGCAAAGATACTGGAGTAGTTTGCCATTTCCTTTTCATTTTGCAGATAAGGAAACTGAGGCAAACAGGGTTAAGTGTCTCGCTCAGGGTCACACAGTCAGTAAGTGTCTTTTTTTAACTCAGGTCTTCCTTAAGCACATACTATGTTCCAGGCATTGGGGATATAAAAAGAGGCAAAAGACAGGCTGTGCCTTCAAAGAGCTTACAGTCTAATGGAGGAGAAAACAAACTCGTACATACATATATATATAGTATATGTGTGTGTATGTATATACACATACATATGCTAAATAGGAAATAAAGGGAAGTTACTAGAATTAAGAGGGGTTGAGAAAGGTTTCCTGTAGAAAATGGGATTTTAGTTGGTATTTAGAGGAAGCCAAGGAAGCATGGAAGGAGAGATAAGGAGGGAGAGCGTTCCAGGCAGGGTACAGCATATGAAACATCTCCACTGTCTTGTCTCTGCTGGGCTTTCCTGCTGGTTTTAGGATTAGGGAACTGCTGCGCTCTGCTACCATCTGCTGGGCTTCAGTTATCTACCCTTGTCAGAGCCAGCTGCTGGTCTCTACTACCCCCACACACACACTCTCTCTCACACATACACACACACACACACACACACACACATATTCACACACATACATAGACACATACACATACACACATACTATATATATTATTACATATCATAAATATATTACTATATATACACTATTCTACCATATATATGTGTGTATACACACACACACACACATATATATACATATACATATGTTTATATATTTGTATGGATACCTGCAAGGCTCTATCCTCACCTCCCTACCATTAGATCTCTCCAGAGGCTGAGACACTGAAGTGAGCCCCTGTCCCAAGATGCTCCTTAACTTGTCAGCAAGTTAATTTAGGGTAAAAACAAAAGCTAAGTGAAGATACTACACCCATCAACCTCTGCCCCTTAGTTTACATTCCTGCTTTTATTAGGCTTAGCCCAGCTTTGTTCAGCACTTTCTAACACAGAGCTGTTTTCTCTTTTCATATACCTTATATCCATGTATCCTTGGAAACGTTTTATCACCACAGATAGCTGGCGTTTAAATAGTGCTGTAAGGTTTACACAATGCTATCTTTGATCCTCACAACGAACAACCCTGCTAAAGGGGATGCTATTATTATCCCTGTTTTACAGGTTAGGATACTGAGCCCGAGAGAGGTTAAAGAGCTTCCCTAGGATCACAGAGCTAAGACGTGCCCAACGCAGTATTTGAACGGAGGGTTTCCTGATCCCAGCTCCAGAACTCTATGCACTCTACCACCTTGCTGTTCCATGGAATGTAAGCTCCTTGAAGTCAGCGGCTTTGTGTCCTGGCACAATTTTTTGTTGGTCTAGACCTTAACTTAAGAGTCTTATAAATCTGCCAGAACCCAGTTGTTCACGACCTCAAGGCCACATTGCCTTTTACCTTGCACTTATGGATATTTTACTAAGACTGACCCAATTGTAGAAGAGCCACTGTTCTAGTTTTGTCCAATAGAATAGAAGCAAATTGATTTGAATGGAATCAGTTCAGGGGGAAGAAAAGGCATCTCTTCAAGATCTAGAGTGGGGATTTCTTTTCTTTTCTTTCTTTTTTTGGAGGGTGGGAAGGCAGGGCAATTGAGGTTAAGTGACTTGGCCAAGGTCAGATGAATGCCTTTGACCCACTATGGAATAATTACATTTATTTCATGTCAGAACAGAAATGAGAGCTCTCAGTAGAGCACTGCAGGGGCCGTCACACACCCATTGCCTGCAAGGTGTCCAAAAGAAAAGGGAACTGAGCTCCACGGGGAGATCCCCACCCCAACAATCTTCACAGGAGCAGAGCTGTCCAGCCATGGCGCCTCAAACTTTGCCTATGCTAGAGCAGAAGGTCAACCCTCCCCCCATGCCCACCATATTGTAGAAGGAACTGGGTTAACGTATAATTGGGAAAGATCTAACAGAATAAATAAAAATACACCAGAACATAAATAATGTGATATCTGGTTCTCTAAGTCCATGGTTTGCAGGGATCCTTATCTGTGGTTCAATGGCCCATTTTTACTAGACTGTGATATCTGCTTGCTAGATTTGAAATAAAGGGACCTGGGATCGATTCCTGGCTGTCCTCCTGGATACTTTTGTGACTATGGACAGGTAACAACCTCTCTGGGTGTCATTTTCCTCACCAGTATAATGAAAGGTCTGGACTAAATGAGATCCATTCAAGCTTAAGATTATGGGGGCAATTAGGTGACTGAATGGATAGAGCACTGGGCTTGGAATCGGGAAGAATCATATTCATGAGTTCAAATATGGCCTCAGACACTTATTAGCTGTGTGACCCTGGGCAAGATGTTTAACCCTATTTATCTCAGTTTCCTCATCTGTAAAATGAACTGGAGAAGAAAGTGAAAAACCACTCCAGTATCTTTTCCAAGAAAACCCTAAATGAGGTCACAACGAGTCAGACATGACTGAACAAGAACAACAGCATAAGCCTCACAAATAAACCTTTAGGTTTGAAAATGGAAACATTTGTGACTTTTTCTTTTGAAAAGGTAAACAACAGATCAATTAGTCTCTTTATTATCTATGTTGAATCGTAGTATTATAGGATCAGAGTTTCATAGATGGAAGCCCATCTAGTCCAACCCTCTCATTTGCAGGTGATGAAATTGAGGCACTGGGAGGGTAAGAGATTTTCTCTGGGTCACACA
This sequence comes from Gymnobelideus leadbeateri, assembly GCA_011680675.1. Taxonomy (NCBI): domain Eukaryota; kingdom Metazoa; phylum Chordata; class Mammalia; order Diprotodontia; family Petauridae; genus Gymnobelideus; species Gymnobelideus leadbeateri. The sequence continues at coordinate 737,769 of WOXC01007249.1, read as the reverse complement.
GCTAGTAAGTGATTAAAGCAGGACCATAGTCATAGATGCAGAACTAGAAGTGATCTCAGAGGCCATATTAATATTGTCTAATTTTCTCATTTTATAACTGAGGAAACTGAGTCACAGGCAAGTTAAATGATTTGCCAAGGGTGATGCAGGTTGTAAGAAGCAGAGCCAAGGGAGCAAAGCCAAGATGGCAGAGTAGAAGCACAAACTCGGTGTGGGCTCCAGCTCTAAACAATTCCAATACCTGTAAAAAATGACTAAACAAATTTTAAAGCTACAGAACCCAGAAAGTGGCAGAGAGAAACAAACCTCCCTCTGAAGATAGCCCAGCAGGCCAACAGGAAATGTCTATCACAGCACTCTGGGAGCCGGTGCGGTTCTGCAGGAGCAGGGTGGTCCTGACCAGCAGTGGCCAGAGCAGACTTCAGGGGAGTGAATCACCAGCAGCTGTGGTGGCTTCCAGACTTCTCAACACATAAATGCCAAAGACAAAGTAAAAGCGCTGTGTGGAACTTTGTTGGAACTGGGGGAGGGACTGAAGAGCTCATTCCGGCTGCTGCCCCTGGAGCAAGAAGAAGCTGAGATGTAGTGGCTGTGCCACATGGCTGCCTCAAGAGCTCCTGGCCTGCAGAGTGTAGGGAGACCAAGCGACCATTCAGAGGGTAATCACTCTTGCTTTAACCTGCTTAGATCTGGATCATGGTCAGGGGTGGTGGTCCTGGGTGTGTGGCCAGTGAGCCAGAGCTTGTGGGGGCTGTAGAGATGGCGCCCTCCTAATAGCTCCAGCAGCTGCAAAAAACACAGTGATTTGGGACATTCTGGAAGCAGAATTCTACTGTAGAAAAGAGCTCAAGGGTCAAATAATTGGCTGACAATATGAGCAAGCACAGGAAGCACAAACAGACCATACAATCCTTTTTTGGGGGACAAAAAGAATCAAGGCATGGAGCGGGAGGAAGACAATAAAGTCAGAACTCCTTCATCAAAAGCCTCCAAGAAAAATATGAACTGGTTATAGGCCATGGAGGAGCTCAAGAAGGATTTTGAAAATCAAGTGAGAGAAGTGGAGGAAAAATTGGGAAGAGAAATGAAAATGATTCATGAAAATCATGAAAAGCAAGTCCACTGCCTGCTAAAGGAGACCCAAAAATGAACTGAAGAAAATAATACCTTAAATAGACTAACTCAAATAGCAAAAGAGGCCCAAAAAACCAATGAGGAGAAGAATACCTTTAAAAGCCAAATTGGAATAATGAAGGGGTGGAGCCAAAATGGCAGCATAGAAGCAGGAAAACTCCATATGCCCCCTCAATAACCACCTCAAATACCCATAAAAAATTAATCTAAACAAACTTTAGGGCTACAGAATCCACACAGTAACAGAGACAAACAAACCTCCCACTGAAGCAGGCCAGCAGGAAGGGTTCATCATAGCAAGCAGGGAGCCAAGCCCAGCGCCTCTTCAGTCCCCGGTTTTAGCCTCAGGGTGCCCCCACCAGCCCTGGCTGGACGGACTTCAGGAGAATAAATTACCAGCAGCTGCGGGGATTTCCAGAATTATTAACCCATAAATGCCAAAGGCAAAGTAAAAGGTCACTGTGGACTTTGTGAACAGGAGGACTGAGAGTGTAGCCAAGACTCTACCTCTGGGGTGAGAAGTTGAGAAGAAGCAGAGGGGCTGGACGCCACATGGCTGCTTCAGAGCTCCTGGCCTACAGATTGTAGGGGGACCAAGCAACCAGTCTGAGGGGTAATTGCTCTTGCTTGAACCTGCTTGGATCTGGACTTCAGTCTAGGGTGGAGGTCCTGGGGTGCATGACCAAGTGCCAGAGCCAATGGAGGCTTCAGAGAGGGCAGCAAACTAATGGCTCTGGCAGCTGTGAAAACCCCAGCAATTTGGGACAAAGCTCTCCTCTCTGGAAGCAGAGTTCTAATATGGCAAAAAGCTCAAGAGTCAAATAATTGAGTGGCAATATGAGCAAGCAAAGGAACCAAAGCAAGCACAGCAATCCCACTTTGGATTTCTTTTTTGGGGACAAAAAGGATCAAAGCATGGAGAAAGACAGCAAAATCAGAACTCCTGAACCAAAAGCTTCCAAGAAAAATATGAATTGGTTACAGGCCATAGAGGAGCTTAAGAAGGATTTTGAAAACCAAATAAGAGAAGTGGAGGAAAAATTGGGAAGAGAAAGGAGAATGATGCAAGAAAATCATGAAAAGAGAGTCAACAACCTGACTGAAGAAAATAACACCTTAAAAAATAGAATAACTCAAATGGCAAAAGAGGCTCAAAAAGTCAATGAGAAGAATGCCTTAAAAAGCCAAATTTGCCAAATGGAAAAAGAATCTCAAAAGCTCAATGAAGAGAATCATTCCTTCAGAATTAGATTGGAGCAAATGGAAGCTAGTGACTTTATGAGAATTCATGATACTATTAAACAGATCCAAACAAATGAAAAAATAGAAGGCAATGTGAAATATCTCATTGGAAAACCACTGACCTGGAAAATAGATCCAGGAGAGATAATTTAAAAATTATTGGACTACCTGAAAGCCATGATCAAAGAAAGAACCTAGAAATCATCCTTCAAGAAATTCTCAAGGAAAATTGCCCTGATGTTTTAGAACCAGAGGGCAAAATAGAGATCGAAAGAATCCACTGATCACCTGCTGAAAAAGAGCTCAAAAAGAAAACTCCTAGGAATATTATAGTCAAGTTCTGGAGTTCCCAAATCAAGGAGAAAATATTACAGTAGCCAAGAAGGAACAATTTGAATATTGTGGAAACACAATCAGGATAACAGAGGATATGGCAGCTTCTACACTGAGGGATCAAAGGGCTTAGAATATGATATTCTGGAGGTCAAAGGAGCTGGGATTAAAACCAAGAATCACCTACCATGAGTATCACATTTCAGGGGAAAATATGATCATTCAGTGGAATAGAGAACTTTCAAGAATTTTTGATGAAAAACCATAGTTGAATAGAAAATTTGACATTCCGATACAAGAAGCAAGAGAAGCATGAGAAGATAAATAGGGAAAAGAAATCATAAGGAACTTACCAAAATTGAATTATTTACATTCCTACATGGAAAAACGATAATTATAACATATGAAACTTTTTTCAGTATGAGAATAGTTGAAGGGAACATAAATGTGTATATATATATATATATATATATATATATATACACACACACACACACACACACACACACACACACACACATGCATATATATACACACACATACATACACACATACATGTCTACATAGGAAGGTATATTCACATACATATGTGCATGTGTGTGTATATATGTGTACAGGTATATATAGACAGAGGGCACAGGACCAATTGAATAGGAAGGGATGATACTTAAAAGGTGAAACTGAGAGGTGAAAGAGGAATATAATGAGAGGAGATGGGGAGAGACAGAATAGGGCAAATTATCTCATATAGAAGAAGTAAGGGAAAACTGTTACAATGGAGGGGAAGAACAGGAAGGCAAAAGGGAATGGGTCAACTTTACTCTCATTGAATTTGGCTTAGGGAGGGAATGACATACACACTAAATAGGATATCTCACCCTACAGGAGAGTAGGGAAAAGGGGATGAGAGGGGGGATGAAGGAGGGGAAGTCAGGTTGGGGGGGAGGGAAGTTAGAAGCACACACTTTTGAAAAAGGACAGCGTCAAAGTAGAGAATAGAACAAGTAGGGGGCAGGATAGGATGGAGGGAAATATAGTCAGTCTTTCACAATATATCCACTATGGAAATGTTTTGTGTAGCTACACGTGTACAACCTATATTGAACTGCCTATCTTCCCAGTAAGGGTGGGTGACAAGGGAGGAATGGAAAGAAGCTGGAATTCAAAGTTTTAAAATTAAATGTTTAAAAAAATATATATATATATATTTTACATGTAACTGGGAAATAAGATATACAGGCACTGGGGTATAGAGATTCATCTTGCCCTACTGAAAAAAAAAAAAGCCCTGATGAAAAAACTAGAGCTGAACAGAAAATTTAACATTCAGATACAAGAAGCAAGAGAAGCATGAGAAGATAAACAAGAAAAAGAAATCATAAGGAACTTATTAAAATTGAACTATTTATATTCCTACATGGGAAAACGATAATTATAACTCATAAGACTTTTCTCAGGGGCGGCTAGGTGGTGCAGTGAGTAGAGCATTGGCCCTGGAGTCAGAAGGACCTGAGTCCAGATCTGGCCTCAGACACTTAATGCACACACAAACAACAACAACAAAAAACCCAGCTGTGTGACCTTGGGCAAGTTACTTAACTCCAATTGCCCTCCAAAAAAAGCAAAAAAAAAAAAATTTTTTTCTCAGGATGAGGATAGTTGAAGGGAATATATATGTATATATGTATACATACCATATATGTATGTATAGGATGCTGTATGTGTATATAAATATATATATATATATATGAGTGTGGTCATATGTATATTTATGTATACATAGACAGAGGGCACAGGATGAGTTGAATATGAAGGGATGATATCTAAAAATTAAATTAAGAGGTGAGAGAGGAATTTATTAGGAAAAGGAGAAAGGGAGAGATAGACTACGGTAAATTTCATATAAAAGAAGTAAGAGAAAACTGTTTCAATGGAGGGGAAAAGCAGGAAGGTGAAAGGGAATGGGACAAACTTACTCTCACTCAATTTGGCTTAAGGAGGTAATAACATACACACTCAATTGGGTATCTTACCCTACAGGAAAACAGTTGGTAGGGGATAAGAGGGGGGATGATAGAAGGGAGGGCAGATTGGGGGAGAGGGTAGTTAAAAGCAAACATTTTTGAAAAGGGATAGGGTCAAAAGAGAAATTAGAATAAGTGGGAGGGGGCAGGACAGGATGGAGGGAAATATAGGTAGTCTTTCACAATATAACAATTATGGAGATGATTTGGGTAACTACACATGTACAACTTATACTGAATTGCTTATCTTCCCAGTGGGGGTGGGTGAAGAAGGAAGAAGGGAAAAAATCTGGAACTCAAACTTTTGAAAACAAATGCTTTAAAAAATTGTTTTTTATATGCAACTGGGAAATAAGATATACAGACACTGGGGTGTAGAAATCCATCTTGCTCTACTAGAAATTTAGGGGGCATGGGGGAGGATATAAGAGAGAACAGATTGGGGGAAGGGGTATTCAGTAGGCTCACTATTTTGGGGTAGGGGTAGGAGAAAGATGGGGAGAAAAACTGTAACTCAAAATTTTGTGGAAATGAATGTTGAAAACTAAAGATAAATTAATTAATCTTAAAAAAAAAAAAAAAGCAGAGCCAAGAGCTGATCCCAGGTCTCCTGACACTGTCTTCACCCTCTTTTCCACCAACACATGAAGCAGCCTAGAGTAGTTTAGGTGCTAGGCTTGAACTCAGGAAGATCTGGTTTCAAATTTCACCACTCACACTTACTGGTTGTCTGAAAATCTGTCAACTCTTTAAGACCTTCTTAGTCAGTTTGCAGACTTGGTCATTTAGGTCATTGGTTTTCAAAGACTTTAAGATTTTTCATCAACAAGCCTGTGGATGAAAGTTCTGAGGAGTTGGTCCATGGGCATCAGAAGCAAAAGGATGAGGTGAGTGAAGGGAAGGAGGAGGAATAATTCCACCTGCTTTCTGGCCTCCAGAGCAGCAAGGATGAATATGGAGGTCATGGAAGAGCAAAAAGTGGTGGGGACATCCCCAAATTGCCCTTGTTCAAGTACAGGCACTGAGGAGCAGCTAAGTGGCATAATGAATAGAACACCGGCCCTGGAGTCAGGAGGACATGTTCAAATTCGACCTCAGACACTTGACCCTCTTTCTATCTGTATGACCTTGGGCAAGTCACTTAACCCCAATTGTCCTGCCTTACTCAGGCTGCATATCTTTTTATTTTCATCCCCCAAATGTCTAAGAATTTGAAATGTTGCTTGAAGTCACTCCTACATTACATGAACTAACAATCCTCTCCTCATCCTATAGCCATCATAACAACAAAAAGCTTTACATGGAGCTTTTCATATGTTATCTCATTTGAGTTGTATGACAACCCTGTGAGGAAGGGACTATTTTTATCTCCATCTTAAAGATGATGAGTGAATTGTCTTTCAAAAACTTATTAATCTTTTACTATCTATGAAACACCAGCGAGACAAATACAAAATCAAAGATGGTACCTGCCCTCAAGGAGCTTACCTTCTTTTTAAAAAATTATTTTGCTTTTCCCCAATAACGTGTAACATTTTTTACATGTTTTTTAAATTTTGAGTTCCAAATTCTTTCCCTACTTCCTTCTCCCCCCTCCTCATTGAGAAGATAAACAATTTAATACAAGTTAAACATGTTCAGTCATGCAAAAGATGTCCACATTAGTAAGTGTTCAGTGTCTGAGGTTGGCTGGTGCTCTATTCACTGTGCTACTTAGCTGCCCCATTATTCAATTTATTTTAATTGAATCAAACACATTATAATCATTGTCCAACCTGGCCAGAAAGGCCCTGTCAGCTGCAGAATTTATAAATCTGTCATGGGTGAGTAGTGTAACTGAAATTGACTGAAATGTTTTGGAAGGTTCTATACTTCCCTGTCTAACTAAAAAGTTGAGATGTCTTATTTGATCTGCGCTCATCCCTTCAGTGAAAATTTGTCCAAATCTAGAACATTCCATTATTTCACAGTTAAGAATGAAATGCTGAATAGTTTTTCATTCTGTTGGGTATTAGGGAAATGTATCAGGCCCAGACATCTCCAGTTTCACTATACTACTAAATTCTAGACTGAATTTAATCCCTGTTAACCAAGAAAAAATGTAATACATGTTTTTAGAATCATAAAATCATAGATTTAAAACTAGAAGTGACCATAAGGTGGAATGAATCAAATGGTAGCCACTGAAAAAAGAATAAAACCTTGGAGGGCAGCCCTCAAACATGAATAATTTACACATGGCTTTTCATTCAAAATTTGATCCTTAGTTTCCTATCTGGGGGACAGAGGGTGTTTGATAAACCTGCCTCTAAAGTCCCTCCTAGGTCTGCCAAAAAGAATCTAGATCAATCAGTCTCATAAAGTGATAGATTTAGAGCCAGAAGGGACCTTAGCAGCCATCAAAACCAACCTCCTCATGTGACGGATAAGGAACAGGGATAGATGTTAAGTGATGCCCAAAATTACTCAGGCAATAAGTGGCAGATGTGGTATTTGAACTCAGGTCCTCTGATTCCAGAACTCTCATGCCCTTTCCACTGTGCCATGATTCAGTCTATACCTCTGTGAGTACAGAGACCTTTTCCTATGTCTCTTCATAATGCCTTGTTCAATCAGTCCTAAATGATACTTATCCCTGAGGATCCAAAGACAGATAGATGGCAAGGAAGGAAGGAAGGAAGGAAGGAAGGAAGGAAGGAGGAAGGGAGGGAGGAAGGAGGAAGAGAGGGAGGAAGAGAGGGAGGGAGGGAGGGAGGAAGGAAGGGGGAGGGAGACAGGAAGGAAGGGAGGATGGAAGGAAGGGAGGGAGGGAGGAAGGAATGGGAGGGAGGGGAGGGAGGGAGAAAGGAAGGAAAGAAGGGCTAATTGTATGAGACTTGCTCCTAATTGATTGATTACTCAATGCACCACTCCTAAATGAGGGATGGGCAGAGTTGGTGAGAGCAGGAGAGAAAAGAAATGCTAATTCTTTTGACTTGTAACTTCAAGATAGAAGATAGCCATTCCATTGTCTCCTCAGGTTGCTAAATAGAGAAGGGCTCTGGGGAAAAGTCAGTATGAGAGAAACTGGCAGTTCCCATCTGTATTAACAATGCAATATTCACTATGCCTATGGCAATTATAAATAGGCTTATGTGGTTATTAATCACAAAATATATCAGGCTCTCTATATGGGGGATAAAGTCAGAACATTTATTAAAATACCAAATAACTGAGTCCCAAAACCAGAAAGTCAAAGCCATCAGAGTAGTTATGAAATTGGCACAAAGTAGTTAATGTAGTAACCAACCACATTCTTAAGCCTTCAAAACAGAACAGGCTATCTCAGGCAAAGGTCCTCTCCCCACTCACAGCAACTGCTCAGCATCCAGAAGTGTGCTCACAACAGCTCGCCCCCCCCCCCCCGCAGTTCCAGTCCCCCGCAGTCCCCAACAAGAGTCCTTAGCAGAAATTCTGGCTGGCTCAAAAAGGGGTTTGCCCCTCCACCTCTACCTTGGCCGTTACTGCCGTTGCTGCTGTTGCCAGGGCCACCAACAGTCCCCACCGGAACTCTAGCTTTTCTTCCTCTTCCTCTTGCCCCGCCCCCTCCTGCTATGTCAGCAAGTCCAATGGGGCATGGAAGATCTTTAAATCCCATAACCCTTACACCATCATATCCCTATACCTAGCTTGCTATACTAAAATCTTCAGTGAATTTTTCCCTTGGGTGAGATCTGAGACTCTCTTTTGGACGGACTGAGTTAACTGGCTTCCAAAGAGAGAGCTTCTTTAATCTGTATTATCTGGTATATATTCTTCTATGTAGACTTTGATTTCTGTTTTGCTATTGACTTGGATAAATGGGTTTCTTTGCTATTTGTGCTCTCTCTCCATATGTATATGGTTTTTATGTGTATATATATATATATGTATGTATATATACCCAACATCTACCACCTCCATGTCTTTGCACAGGCTTCCCCCATGTCCGTTTCCTAACATTGGAATTTGATATCTGTCCTCTGAAACAATAAAGTAGGGTGTGTGTGTGTGTGTGTGTGTGTGAACTTAGCTGTGTTTGATGTTTGTCCAATTCATTCCAAAATTTTATCTTCTTTCATGACAAGGGATTCAAATATTCTGAATATATACAGTTCTTTCCAGAATTAAAAAAAAATCTTTTTATAAAAGGAAAGTACTTACTTTTTGAAAGGCTGAATTTAATTCCTCCCATTAAAAGGAGGGGCTAAATGAGTACCTTTTCTCAAACATCTACCTTTCCCCCTTCTACTTCTTCCCTTGATGTATTCAATTCATCTCAACAAATACTTATTAAGCCCCTTCTGTGTGCTAAGCACTGTACTAGGCTCAGAATGAAAGGATGCCTGTTTCCTCAACTGTAAAATAGGGATTAACAGTAGCAGGCGTTTGTGTGAGGATCCCATGAGGTATGTGTAGGTCCTTGGCACAGTGCCTGGCACATGGTGCTTTATAATGTTGATTTACTTCCTATTCCAGTGAAATCAGAGTTGAGTCTCATTCCACCTAAAATATATATGTGTATATGCACACACGTGTATATATGTATGTGCATGTATGTGTGTGTACATAGCCATGTATAAGTAAGTATCTAGCGCAAAGCACAAGCTTATTTGTAGACTCCAAGCTTTGGGAAAACTCTGCCCCCCACTCGGAAACATAGCTTCAGACGGTGAAACTTGTTCTGTCCCGTGGCAAACAAGCATGCTGGGCCATGGGGAAGCAGGGGAGGCGGACAGTGCTTTGGCAGACCCCGGGCCTTTCTAGATCTGCCCAGCGGGGTGCCAAGGCGGGCGGCCCTGCGGAGAGGCGCTCCAAGAACCAGCAGCTGCAGCCGGGAGCTGGCAGGGTTCATGCCCGAGGCTGCGTCTCCAGCGATGGAGACAGGCATGCCTGTTTCTTTCTGGTGCCTCTTCTGCCCCTTCATGGGACTTCTCAGGCATCCAGAAAGGATCCCCGGGCTAACTCCGAGGTCCGGGTTTTATCACCCTCCGAGGCGGCTGAAGCGGCCTTCCACGTGCTGGACACAGGACGTCCCTCCTTCCTCCCTCAGCGGCCTCGAGGCCTGACGCCGTGACCAGCCTCTGGTGGCCACAGAGCCCAGTGTCCGGTCCAGCTCCTCCCAGGACCCCGAGCCCTCCCGCCCCTGCTGCGGGGGTCAAAGGGAGTGGGAGTGAGAGTGCCGGCCCGGGAGGAGCACAGGGCGGTGCCGAAGCAGCCTGTCCGCGCCCTGCCCTCCTCTGGGCTGGCTCAGTTGGGCAGCCCCGGGTCCTGCTCCATGCCTGGCTCTCCCGGCGTGACCGGCCTGGAGAGCGCCCCTCCTCCTCCTCACCCCCTGGCCTACAGGGCTTCCTTAAAGTGCCGGCGGAAACCACCCGCCTTCCCAGGAAAGCTCCCCGGAACCCTCTTAATCCTGGCGCTGTCCCCCTTCTGTCCAGTCATGTCCCATCTGCCCACTATAAAGCTGGCTTTGTGTGCGGTGAGCTCCTGGAGGGCCAGGGGAGTCTTTTGCGTCTTTCTGTATCCCCAGCTTAGTACAGTGCCTGCACACAGCAGTCACTTAATAAGGGTTTACCAGTGCTTCCAGTGCCTGGCTACAGTAGGCGTTTAATAAGTGTTTATTAATTAACTGAGGATCCAGCAAAGGAGGCAGAGAAGGAGCGGTCGGAGAGGTTGGAGGAGAACCAGGAAGTGGAGGGTGGGGCGAGGAGTAAGTATCTTTAAATTTAGAGCAGGGATATCCAGGAGCCCAGTGGCTTGGGGATGCGCCTCCTTGCGGCAGGCTCGTTCTCCCCAGATCCAAGGTCACTAAGCCCCACCCTACTGACTAGGTCAGTAACCAAACACGTTGAGGGATGTGCGCGTGCGCACTTCCACAGTAGGGAGGGGGGGGCCTTCACTCCGCGCATGCGAATCCCTCTTTTTCTAACTTTCTCCGCCTTTCGGAGGGCAAGGGCCGGAAATAAGCTTGCGCAGAGGAGTTGTGTGTAACCCGGTGTGTGGCCACTTTTTTTTCTGGCAGACAGCTGGGGGAGTCCATGCTGGATGAAGGCATCAGCCAGACTGACGTCCGCAGACATGGTCTCTTTGTCGCAAAACTCCTTTTCCCTCCATTATCTTGCTTTCTTTTATTCTCTCACAGATGTCTAGTATTCCAGATGCCGTTTCTTTGCCCGTGAGCTCGTTTGTGGGCTGGATTCCTTCAACGTCCTCCCCTCCGTTCCCTGTGGGTGCGCCCTTCCGGACAGGAAGTGACGTCCTCATTTCCTGCCGGGCTATTTTATTAGGTCGCAGCATCAGCAGCACTGAAAGAGAAAGGTCCAGGTGTTTCTGTGCTCTCCAGCCTCTGACTTTGTGTCCTTATCCCACATACGACCCTCACTGTCTGTGTGCAGTTCGGGTCCTCGGTGATCTCTGGACTTCAGGACCCCTCGTCGAGTTCCTTCTGGTTCGACAGGCAGCGCCTGCTGTGTGCGCAAACGATACAAAAAGGGCTTGTGTAGGAGGAGGCTCCTGAGTTGAGTCTTCTTTTAAGAGCTGGAGGGGCAGGGGAGAAGGACAGCGTTACAAGCATGGGGCACAGCTTGGGCAAAGACATGGAGGTGGGAGCGGGCCAGTAAATTTACTGTTTATTAAACAGGGATCCCTTAATTGCCAAGTCCAATGGCCTTTTCTCAGTCCTCTGCTTCCTAAGCTTAACTTCTCTGAAGCCTTTGAGGCTCACTCCTCTCCTGGTTTTCCAGACATCATTCTGATAGCTAGCATTTATATAGCACCACTGTATGCAGGTGCTTTACAGCGATCTCCTTTTGTTGAGCACAACTCCACCCTTCCCTCCCCCAACTGATCTGTGAGCAGGAATTTCAGCAGCTGGAGATTTCTCCATCCTCCCCCAGCCCCTGCCACCCTGGAGATCATCTGATCCAGATATGTCTCCGTCCTCATCCCCTGCCCCCGCCTGATCACCCCATCCCTGCCCATCCTAGGCTTCCTGTCCCTCAGCCTAGGGTAAACTTCCTGAGCTAGGGAAATTCAAATAGATACTGACCAATCACTGATTGTAGTTTCAGCTTACATAACCTGGCTGTTGAATCTTTTTAAAAACCAGCACCCTGTCTGCCAGCACTGTGTCTGATTTGGGTATGTAACCCTGACAATCCCGTAGCAATAAAACCCACTTCCAAATTTTAATCTTGGGGATCTGTCTCCTTTAAGCTCTACACTTTGATCTTAAAACCATTCAGGGCAGGGATGATTTTATCCCTATTTTACAGAGGAGGAAACTGAGGTAAACAGTATTCAAGTATTTTGCCCAGGGTCAAACTGCTAGTCAGTGTCTGAGGCCGGATTTGATGTAGGTCTTCTGATTCCAGGCCCTGAGCTATATCCACTGCCCCACCCAGCTGCCCTTGCCCCGCTTGGCCCCATGACTGCTCTAGCAGTCTAGCAGTCTAGTCATCTAGCCTCACCTGCCTGCTGTGGTGATCTCATTACCTGATGATTGTCATCTCTCTTTATCCAGCCCTGACCTTTCTCCTGACCTTCAGAGTGTGTCCAGCTGCCTCTTGGTCATTTTGACTCCAAGTCCCATGGACAGCCTAAGTCCAGCCTGTCTAAACCCTCCTCTCTTCCATCATTACCTTGTTGAGGACATGTCCCAGTTACCCAAGTGTCATCCATGACTCATTCTCTCCCCCTCATCCCATCGACAATCTGTGGCCAAATCCTATCATTTCTCAAGTGCTCCCTTCCCTCCTTTGACACTGCTACTTCTTTAGTGCAAATAGCCTGGTGGCTGGTTGGTCTCCCACTGCAGCCCATCCTTCACTTAGCTGTCAAATAGCTCTTAAAAGACAAGTCTACATAAACTGATGCTGAGTGCAGTGAGCAGAAGCAGGAGAACATTGGACACGGTAACAGCCACATTGTGCAATGACTGACTTTGATAGACCTAGCTCTTTGCAGCAATGCAAGGATGTAAGACAACTCCAAAAGACTCATGCTGGCAAGTGCCATCCACATCCAGAGAATGAAGTCTGAATGCAGATTGAAGTATACTGTTTTTTTTCCCTTTTGTTTCTTCTTTCTCAAGGTTCTCCCCATTGGCTCTAATTCTTCTTTACAACATGATTAATGTGAAAATATGTTTAATATGAATGTATATGTAGAGCCTATATCAGATTGTATACCATCTTGGGGAGGGAGAGGAGAGGGAGGCGGAGAAAATTTAGAACTCAAAATCTTATGGAAGTGAATGTTGAAAGCTAAAAAGTAATTAATTATAAAATAAAATACCTGATCCATAACAAAATAAAATGAAATACAAGTCTGCCATATCACCCACCCCTCATCCTCATTCATTCAACTCCAGTGTCTTCTTATACCCTCCAGAATCAAATATAAACTCTCTTTGGCTTGCAAAATACTCCATAACTTTGTCCCCTCCCACCTTTCTTCTTACAACTTACCCCCCTATCCCCTGCCCCAGGTACGCTTGGGTCCAGTGACACTGGCTTCCTGGCTGTCTCTCATAAGACACTCCCATCTGCTAAAGGCCATCTCTGGCCATCTCTGATATCTGGAGCTCTCCCTCCTGGCTTCCTTCTATCTCTGCTAAAATTTGAACTTCTTCAAGAAGTCCTCCCCTGTGGCGTCTAGGTGGCGAAATGAGTAAGAGCACCTGTCCTGGAGTCAGGAGGACCCGGGATCAGATCCAGCCTCAGAAAATGAGCACCCACACATAAATAATGACTGGCCATGTAACCTTGAGCAAGTTACTTAGCCCCAATTGCTTTAAAAAAAAAAGTCTTCCCCAGTCCTTCATCTTGGATCCTTTCCTCTATGCCTCGTTTATACACAGCTGTTGGTATGCTCTCTCCTTCGTTAGATTGTAAGCTCCTTCACAGAGACTTTTTTTTTGCCTTTGTGTCCCCAGTGCTTAGCACACTGGTACACATTAGGTGCTTAATAAATGCTCTATAACCTGGCCCCTTTCTACCTCTCCAGGTTCTCAGTTTCCTGCACATACTCTAGTGGCCTTCCTGCTCTTTCTCACACAGGACATTCCATCTCCTGACTTCGTGCTCTCACTGGCTGCCCCCAAGCTTGGAATTCTCTCCCTCCTTTTCTCCTCCTGGCCTCCCTGGCTTCCTTCAGGTCTCATCTGAAAGGTGAGAAAGGTGGCAACCTTCTGCAAGATGCCTTTCCAGGTCCTCCATAATGAGATCCTTTCCAGGTCCTTCCCTCTGAGATGATTTCTAATTGATCTTGAATATTTCTTGTTTGTATAGTTGTTTGTCCTAGTAGAATGTGAGCTCCTTGAAAGCAATGTCTTTGTCTTTCTTTGCATCCCAATGCTTAGCACAGCATCCAGCACACAGTAGGCACTTAATAACTTCTTATTGAAGTGAACTTTGTTCACTTGACTTCCAGGTCTAGCACTCTGTCTCTGTCACATAGGCCCAATGGAAAGGAGAGTATTGTCTGACATCCCCAAAGTATGTTTGTGTTCTGGGAAAAGTCCAAACCCCGGGGGATGCAGCAAGCTGGGGAGGTGGATGGGGGGTGCTATAAGACCCAGGCAGAGATCTGGGGATTTCTTAGAATGTCAGTGCTGCTCCATTTTCTTCAGAAGGGAGCTGCTACTCTTAGTTATGGCTTTGTGGGCTCCTTCGAATCCTTTGTGCTTTCTGCATTTTTTATTAGGTAAAATTAAATCTGTCCTTTACCTGATACGTGTTTATTGCCTTTCCTGTTTGTCTGAGAACTGAGCCCCTTGTTACCTGCATTTGTGGAAACTTAGACATGGACTATTTATAAGTGATATTTGGAGAGTTTCCTTCATTTGGAAAGTCAACTCTGGGTGGAAGCAGTGAGCTAAAGAGAAAACCACCATTAGGGGTCAACCCTAGGACCTGTGAACCCAGGCTTTTGTGGGGGGAAGGCAGCTGGGCGCTGGATTGTGTCTGAGTTTGAGAATCAATGCCTTAGGCCACTGAACACCCCCAATTTAAAAGGAGAAAGATGGGGCAGGAGGGAGGACAATTTGTATGTGATACAGGGTAAGTGGTAAAAAAACACAGAAGAAAAACTCCAAGTGAACCAGAAATGGGGAACAAGGAGGAATTTTTGACCTTTTGTTCCCACTTTTGTCTTATCCAGTAAGAAAATATGTACATGCTTGAGTTGGCAACTTTGAAGGCTCAGTGGTCCATGGCCCCTTGCCCTGTAAGCATCATCTTCCTTTTCTCCATTGCATTGGATAACACAACCTCAGAAAGCTCAAGATTAAGACAGGCAAGAACAAAGCGGCCTGTTACAAAGCAGGTTCAGATGAGGGCGTCTCTTAGAGGGTGGTCATCAATCTGACTGGGCAAGTAGGTGGGAATATCATTGAAGGTAAAAAAGCCTGTGCTCAGATGGTGTCCTCTGCTCATGGTCAAAGAGCCATTTGTTTGAAAAAGTGTAGATTTCGTGCTTGGCAGGAGTCCTAAGGCAGCCTAAAAAACTAATTTGACCCTGAGCTGCATGAGTAGGTGTGGTTTCTGGGAACAAGGAGGTGACAATCAGTCTTTTTTTATACAGCCTTGGCTAGGCCCCAGCTGGACACTTATGTTCCATTCTGGGCCTTCATCAGCAGGCAGGATGGACAGCTACGGATGGTGGGGAGGCCTTGGTTCCATGTCTCATGAGGATCTGCTAGGAAAATGCCATGTTTAACCTGGAGAAGAGAGGGCTTGGGGGAGATGAGAGCTTTCTTCAAGTGTTTGAAGAGCTGGTCTATGGGGGAGAAATCAGATGTGTTCTGCATGGCCCCAGAGGCAGAACTAGGAGCAGTGAATGAAAGAGGCAAATCGAGGCTCGATACAAGAAAACATTTCTAAGTTCAAGCAACCTCAAAGTGGAATGGGCTGCTGCCTCCATGCCCAGAGGTCTCCAAGCTGAAGCTAAGACAGTCATTCACCTCCTATGAAATCAAGAGGAATCCTTCTGGGATAAAGATTGAGTTAGGGGGCTGCCGAGCTCCCTTTGAACTTGAACATTCCAGGATTCTCCCTTTCCTCTACTTTTCTCTGAAGTCTTCT
The DNA here is from genome assembly GCA_011680675.1 of Gymnobelideus leadbeateri. Taxonomy (NCBI): domain Eukaryota; kingdom Metazoa; phylum Chordata; class Mammalia; order Diprotodontia; family Petauridae; genus Gymnobelideus; species Gymnobelideus leadbeateri. The sequence goes on along the minus strand of WOXC01007249.1, from coordinate 721,934 downwards.
ATGACCTCCCCTGAAGCTGAATGACACCAGGCTGATTCCATCACTCCAAGTAAATCCAGCTGGCACTGGCTGGCCATGTGGCCCTGGGCAACTAAGTGAAGTGCTAGGCCCTGGGATTGGGGTGGCAGGGAGTAAAGATCTAATTAAGATTTAGAGATGCCCAGAAACCTGGGATTCTCTACAGAACCAGGTAAAGGGGAAACTGCAGATCCAGGCCAGAATTTCAAAGAGCAGAGACAACCTGACATTCATTCCATTTATGGGGTTTTTATTGTATGCAAATGAATCTGGTGGAAAAAGACCTTGAGATCCCATGCATGGTGATCTCTCCACTCCTCCAGGTTGTAGTTTGTCTGGACTTGAATGGTGAGGCAAGGCCTGAAGAACTGTAGTCTGAGAGGTCTTTGTTGTTGTTCAGTCATTTTCAGTTGACCCTATCTAGGGTATTCTTGGCAGAGATACTGGAGTGGTTTGCCATTTCCTTCCCAGCAAATTTTACAGATAAGGAAACTGAGGAAGAGTTTAAATGATTTGCCCAGGGTCACACAGCTAGTAAATATCTGAGGCTGAATTTGAACTCAGGTCTTCCTGACTACACCCTCTTGCTCTGTCCACTGTGCCACCTAGCTGCCCCCTTTACCACTGTAGCAGTCTAGGAGAAGCAGACCCTGTGCATTTTGCAATACATCAAATACAAGTAGTCTAGATAAGGATAAATAGAGACAGCTTTCATGTTGTGTTCAAGAGCTATTCCTATGAATTCATCTGTTCTTCTAGCTGTTTCTGTCTACTGGTTACTTTGAGTGGCAGGTCAGGCAGTCACTGGTGGAAACATGTCATGTGCCATCATATGCTCCTCCTTCCTCTTCCTTTCCTTCCCAGTCGGTATCAATGAAGAGCTTATTTTGTATGCAGGCCTAGGAGGGGCAGTATAATTGGGTATGTAGGCTGACTAGACCCAGGCCTCTGTGCCTGGAGCAGAGGCATTGTTTAGTACAAGATTTCAGAATGGCTGATGAAGGTCTGAACCTGCAGCCCCTCACTACCAAGGAAGCCTGCCTGCCAATCTCTGTGCTCAGCCTTATCTGGTCAGCCTAGGATCAGGGCATTCAGTGAAGACTTCCTCCCTCTGTCTACTTCCAGATAAGAATCCCAAAGCCCTCTAACAGGGGTGATCCAGAAGCAGTCCACGGCCCAGACCAGCACCTTCTGCCTTCTGTTCTTTTCCACCACACCAGAGGAGAGCAGACACAAAGGGGTGGCAGCACAGTGAAGAAAGTCTGAGCATTGTACTCTGAGAGGAGCTGTCGCTAGTGAATCCCTTTTATAATGACAATAAAATCTAGAATTTAAGTAGCACTTTAAGGTTTGTAAATTGCTTTACAAATATTATCTTGTTTGATCCTCACAACAACCCTGCTAAGTAAGTGATAGTTTTACAAATAAGGAAACTGAGGCAGACACAGAGCTAGTAAGTTCACTCCTGGGTCCCTATCAATAAACCCTGTAGTTAGATCAGCTTAGTGTGGGGATGTTTGTGTTCAATCACCAAACCTTATTAGTACTGGTGTGGTACAAAGTGTGGGGATTCAAATGTTGAGCTCTGTGACCATTAATCTTCCTGAACTTCAGTTTCCAAATCTGATCAATGGGGAAAATGTCTGTAGTATCTGCCTCAGGGTTGTATATGAATAAAGGGCTTTATAAACCGGGAAGTATCATTGTTCTAAGGAATGACTTACCACCTTCTTTCAGTCTCTTTCCTCTTCTTCCCTTATTGGCTTTGCTTTTCCTGTCCTCTGCCTTTTCTTCTCATATACCTACAAGCTTGCCAGCTGTCCCTCTTGGTGGGTGTAGACATCAGCCTGCTTGGGGTGTTGAGGGCCATCAGATTGCTGTCCCCTGGCTGCAGTCTACTGCTGAAATCAGAGCCAAGGTGGCCAGGGCTTTGAACTCATAAACAACTATTTCCATTGTTCCTCAATGGAGCAGGGGAAAGCATCTTAATAACGATCATGGTCCTAACAAAAATAGCCTACATTCTTGGCCCCTTCTTCTCTCTGTGGACTGGGCCTTCTTTGCCCTGAGCCATGGCGTTGGCATCCAGTGGAGGTCAGGACAGCTGCTGATGCCTGCCTACACTTAACCACACTGCCTGAAGTTCTTGGGGCTCTTTGTAAGACCACTCCTTGACCTTGATCAGAAGGAACAATTTGGGACTTCACCCCCAACCTGAAAACAGGAGAGTGCCAGCTCTGCAAGCAAGAGGGCAGCAATACCCTTTTTACTGCAATGCCAAGAGTCCCCAGGTTGCCAAGTGTGGGCACCGGCCTTTGAGAGTGGTGCTTTTTTTCTGCAGTCCAGAAGTTGCCATGTCAACATCATTGGATTCCTAGTCCCTTTCATTAATAACTCCTCTATTTTTCTGCCACAAGAAGATAAATGGCCTGTGGGTGATTGTAGCTGCTCACTTCTACAAAAGCTTCATAAACTTCAGAAGCAAAAGGGACAGTGTCTCTAGCCTTCTGCAGCCTTCTCTGCCGATGGGGGGGGGGGGGTCTGGGCCAAACTGCCCCAGAACCTTCCCTCAGCCTTCTTTGTTTCAGCCTCCTGCCTGAGTGTCTTGTTCCCACCCAGCTAGACACAGGTCTCCAGTTAGTGGAGGAATCTGATGCCGTGGGTTAGGACTATTCCCAGAGACTCGAAGCCTTAAGTGGCTTGTGAGGGGCCCAGTTCGGGCTCAATTTTGAGTTACCATTCTCCGAGCCCCGAGAAGTCATCGGCCCTTGTTTTCCTCACATAAAGATGGGACTGTTTCCATATAAACTAAAATCTCTTTTAGTATGTTCACATTCTCTGAAGTTACGAAGAATATACCCACAGGATGATCAGGCAGGCACCAAGAGCCATTAGGAAGTTTGGCTACTTCCCGAGGCCTCTTCTCCCTCAGGCTTGGAAGGGGGTCCAGGGGCGGGCTTTGGTCCAGAGAGGAGGGCTAGAAATAACCGCGGGTGCAGCTCGCACCTGGCCCTCGGGAGGAAAGCATTCCCTTCCCCTCCAGGGGAGGCAGCTGGGGACACTGTGGACGTCCAAGGGAAAGATAAGGCTAACGAAGCGTTGTCTTTAAGGTACAAGAGAGTTCAGAAGGAAACGGACAAGCCAGCTAACCCAGAGACCACCCCGTGAAATGTATCAGATCCCAGACAGGGAGGCGGGGCTCGGGTGCCTTGTTCCGATTGGCCCCAGGGATCCGAGCTAGGACCAATTAGGAGGTGTTGCGGCGGGACAGGGAGGCAAGTTTAGACTAGCTAGAATGGCGAATGCCCAGCGAGTAGGGGGTACAGAAGAGCGCTTTCTCCGACCCTCCCCCCGCCCGCTCTGGGCTTTGGTGAGAGAGGCACGCGATGCTCCCTAAAGTGTCCAGTAAATTTCTCAGTCGTCGGTGCCTGAGCCGCACAGCCAGCAGCGTGGGGCGCAGACCCGGAGCGAGACACAAAGAGCACCTGCACATGTCGGGAGAGGGACCAGCGCATGCGTTCTGGTGTTGCTTGGTCCTCCACGAAGCCATCTTTAAGGAGGGCTCCAGGCGGGTGCGGGGCTTAGGGGAAGGTGGTGATCGGACCACGAGGATTTATTGAGCCTTCTTTGTTAAGCGCTGGAGACATAAAGAAAAGCAAAAGTACGGCTTGTCCCAGCCCTACAGGGACAGCTGATCCCCTGAGGATCTAAGGGATCCCATGGGAACACCTCTCCCGAATCTGACGCAAATCCAGGGAGCTAACGGCCTCCGGGTTCGGGCGCCCCTCCTCCACCGGAAGTGACGTGCCTGCTCCCGCCAGGCTGCTCGGTGGCGGGAATCGGGAGCTGCAGCGCCTAGGGGTGAGCCGAGAGTTTAGGGACCTGGACCAAGAGCGGGCGCCGGGCTCCTGACGGCGACCCCCCGCCCGGCTGTGCAGCGCTTCTCCAGAGAGGACCGGAGGGGCAGCCGTTGCCCCCCTCATCCCGCGCGCGTGACCCGGCTCTCCAGCTCCAAGTCCGGGGCCCCGAGCGTGACCCACTTGTCTCGGGTGGCCCCCCCCCGGGAACCTCCGGACCGATCCCGCCTCCCGCCCTTCCCGGGCAGGGTGAAGCGGCCATGCAGGCCTTCCTCAAAGGGCCGGCCTCCATCAGCACCAAGCCGCCGCCCGCGAAGGAGCGAGGACCCGCGATCCCGGCCGGCGGCAGCGCTGAGAGCCGAAGGGCCAAGCCTGTACCGTGGGTGGAGAAATAGTAAGGGCCCCGCCCCCCGTGTCCCTGCCACTCGAGGGTGCTGCCGGCCTCCCCTTCCCCCAGCAGCTCCTGCCACCCACCTAATGCCGCTTCTCTTCGCTTTCCAGCCGCCCCAGGTGCGTGGATGAAGTCGCTTTTCAAGAAGAAGTCGTTGCGGTGCTGAAGACGTCCTTGGAAGGAGCGGATGTGAGTGAAGCCCCTTCCTTACGCCAGAGAGGGACGCGCAGGTCCGTGCCGGTTATCTGGTCCGGGCATCGGTGGTGATGCTGCCCCCCCCCCCCCAGCCCAGGTGCCCCGCATCCCACCTCCCCCGCAGGCGGGCTGCAGGAGCGCCCACTGTGTGCCCGGAGCCCCGGCCCAAGTGCCCCCACCCCCACCTTCCCCGTCTGCAGGGCTCCCTCTGTTACCATCAGCGGTGAGGATACGGCAGCCTCAGTGGTGGTCCTGCCCTGCCCCCCCCAGCCCAGGACAGGTGTTCCGCCTCCCCCACAGCAGGGCTCCAGCAGGGTCTGTGCAGCAGCGCCCACTGTGTGCCCAGGCCGGCCTCCCCCTGCCTGCAGGGCTCCCTCCTTATCATCAGTGGTGAGGATGCGGCAGCCTTGGTGGTGGTCCTACCCCCCCCCCCCCAGGACAGGTGCTCCGCATCCCGCCTCCCCCACAGCAGGGCTCCAGCAGCCCACTCCGCCCGGAGCTGGCCAGGCTCCCCACCCCCTGCCCCCATCACCACCGTGTGTTTATTCACTAACCTGGAGAGTGACAGGCCGCACTTCCTGGGAGTCTCCACCAGCTGACCCCAGGATTTGGGTGGGTGATTGGCTGCCCAGGCCTCTTACAGAGCCAGGGCGGGGCTTCTGGGGAGGACTTGGAGAAGTTCAGGCCATAGTGACTTCCCTTAAGAACCCTTCCTTCTAGTTTGGGAGGCAGGACCCTTGGAAATGAACTGTGAGGTCGGAGAGGCGGACTGAGTGGCCAGATATCATTAAAGCCAAGGCCTCTGAGACCTCGTGCAGGGGGCAGATGAGGTTGCTGAGGAGACAGGAGCTGAAGGTCTGTCTGCCTGCACTTCCTGGGAGCCCATCATAGACCTCAGTCTCTTAAATGGGCTCGGTTTAAAAAAGCAGAATTTCTTTGGACCAGTGATAAAATACAACTGAAAAGTACAAATAAGCTTTGCCTTATGTAGTTTCTACTTATACAACCTGTGGGTGCTATTTCTGAATAGTACAATGTGAGGCCCAAGTGGGAGATTGGGCCCCTGATAGAAGAAGTCAGTGAGTGTCTGTTTCCTACCCTCCTCTATCACCACACATGCTCACCTTCCACAGGGTAGAGCAGGCCAGAGAAGACCCAGATGAGGAGCTGGAAGGTGTGTGTTTTGGACTCACCTAGAGGACAGGGCACTGGAATTAAAGAGGACAAAGGAGGCAGAGTAATGCCCTTCTTCAGGCTTTCAGGCCCCTCTCCAAGCATTGCATGGAACATCTTGAATTGCTTCTCAGTGAAGAAGCCTTGAGTTACTGTGAGAAATACGTTTCCTTAAATTACCACTTCAGAATTAGAAGGGATGACAGCCTCCATTTAGTCCAGCCTGTGCCTGCTGAGGGGAGCACTGACCTGGCTCTGCTGCTTTACCCACCCTCAGGGTCATCTCCATATGTGTCTTCTGAGTGTGGCCTGTGCCATTGAACTCCAGCCTTGTGTTTCCACAGCTCCCCAACCTTTTATTCTATGGACCACCTGGAACTGGAAAAACCTCTACCATTCTGGCAGCTGCAAGGGAGCTCTATGGGTAAGCCAGTGCTCTTTGTTTCTGTATTTGCAGCTTATAGCAGGTCACTCACTGGGAGGTAAATTCAGGAAACATTTATTAGGTGTCTGCTGTTGTACAAAGCACTCCTTTAGACACTGGGGATACAAAGGCATGGAAGAGGCTGCCCTCAAAGTGCTTACACTCCTTGGGAGAGTGGAATGAATGCAAGGAAAACTGGGAAAGGTGGAAGCACTGCTCTGGGGTGGTAAGATAAGACCTCATGGAGGAGGAGGAACCTCAGCTGAGCTTAAGAGAATGGTTCTGAGAAATGGGAGATGAGGGAGGGCATTCCCAGCATGAGCAGCTTGTACGAATGCATGGAGAGGAAATGGGAAGTTTGGGGATCAGCTAGTAGTCCAGTTTGAAAAAGTTTGAAGGAAGATAAAAGGCTGAAAGAGTGGGTTGGAGCCAGAATGTAGAGGGCCTTAGGAGCTTGTATTTTACTCTGTAGACAGTGAAGGATCACTAACCAATATTGAGCAAAAGGAGTGGAGATTGGACCAGTTTGAAGAAGGAAGCTAGTGCAGAAGTCCGGGGAGCAGAGATGACCTGAAGGAGGGGCTGGTGGCCATGTGGAAGCAGAGAAGGGAACTGTGGCATGTGTTATGCAGGGAGAATTGAGCAGAACAGCCAGTAGGTTGGATCTAGGAGAGCAAAGGAAAGAGGAAAAGTAATGGATAAGTTAGAAGTTACAGCCCTGGATAGCAGGGAATGACAGTGTCCTCAGCACAATTAAGGAAGGCTGGAAGATAAGCAAATTTTGGGGCAAAGATAATGCTTTATGCTCTGGACATGTTATATTTTAAGATGCCATGAGACATCTAGTGGGGGGGTACTAGCAGGCAGTTCATGATCACAGAAATACAGGCTTTCAGAGTTGAAAGGGACCCTAGGCCACCTAGCCTGACCCATACCAGAAAAAGAATCCCCATTATACCATGCTCAATTCATAGCCATCCAGTCCGTGCTTGAAATCCTCTAGTGAGGGGTAGCAGGAACCTCCTCTCTATCTCTGGTGATGGTCCAATCCACTTTTGGAAAGCCATTATTGTTAGGTTTTTTTCTGATAGTAAGCCTAATTTGACTTCTCAGTATCTATCCATTGCTCCTGATCCTATAGTATGAGGCCAAACAGAACAAATCTAATCCCTCTTCTGAATGACAGTTCTTCAGAAATTTAAAGATTGCTATCACATCTTTCATGAGCCTTGTCTTCTCCAGGCTAAATATCTCCAGTTTTTTCAAGCAGTCCTCATATAGCATAGACTCAAAAGACTTTTGCTATTCTGGTTGCCTTTGTATCCCATATAAACTGGTGCCCATAACTGGACACAGTCTACCAGAGGTAGTTCAACCAGTGCAGATGACAGCTTCTCTATATAGCCCAAATCTCATTAGTTTTTGGGCCACCATTTCAGACTCTTGGGTCTTACTTCACTGTAGTCCACTGAGAAGATAATAAAGACCCATAATGGAAAGGAAACACCCATACTAAGGATGCAGTATATAGACACTGATCCAACAGAGGATACTGAGAAGGACCAAGCAGATAGGTAGGAGGGAAGCAAGAAGATGTGTGTGTGTGTGTGTGTGTGTGTGTGTGTGTGTGTGTGTGTGTGTGTGTGTTTGTTTTAATTTGAAGTTATGGTTTGAGAGGTAGTGTTTACTATCTAATGAGAACCATTATAGGGACACTGGAAAGAAACAGTTGGGAAGATCTTGGAGGTCTGCATTCTAGTCCCACCTCAGCTGCTGATTATGGGTAACCTTAGGGGAGGCATTGGAACTCCTCAGGTCATCTAAAATGTAATGGTCAGATTAAGTAATCTCCAAGGTCACTTCCAGCTCCAATGATCTGGGTCTGCCTTTTTTGTTAAAACTATTATTTGTGGGGCAACCAGGTGGCACAATGGAGAGAATATCAGCCCTGGAGTCAGGAGGATATGAGTTCAAATGTGGCCTCAACACTTATTAGCTGTGTGACCTGGGCAAGTCACTTAACCCCAATTGCCTCCCTCCCCCCAAAATGTTATTCACTAGGTATAGCTTTATTAAACTGTCACAAAACATGAAAATAGAAAGAAATGGATTGAGTGGACTCGATCCTTAATTTTCTTCATATTACAGACCTGAGCTTTTCCGACAAAGAGTTCTTGAATTAAATGCATCAGATGAACGTGGAATACAAGTTATTCGGGACAAAGTAAAGACGTTTGCTCAACTAACTGTGTCAGGAAGTCGATCAGAGTAAGTAAGCCAAGTTTTTCCTTCTCTATGGCAGGTCACAGTCTGCCTTAAATACCCTTTTGTTCCAAATATAATATACCAATATTAATGAATCTTTTCTAATTTTGAATCCAATTTTTGTACAGTTTAAACTTAAATTTAGGTGGTCATTCATTGTCTTTTTCCCTCAGAGATTTTTGTTACTATTTTTCAGAGATCGATATTGGTGAGGATAGGACTTGGTAGTTCAGGTGAAAGGGGCGAGGATCATCTTATTCTTCCACACCTTTAAACTTCTGATTGCTTTTGTTTTAAATATTTTATTTTCTCCCAATTACACATAAAACAATTTTTACCATTCATTGTTTTTGTTTGTTTGAGTTCCAAATTCTGTCCCTCCTTCCCTTCTCCCTAAAATGGTAAGTAATCTGATAGAGGTTATAGCAATCATGTAAAAAACATTTCCATATCAGTCATTTTGTGTGCATGCACAAGAGAAAAAAATGTTTCAGACTGTACCAGTTTTTCCCAGATAAGGATAGCATTTCATTATGAGTCTTTTGGGCTTGTCTTGGATCATTGTACTGATGAGAATAGCTAAGTCATTCACAGTTCTTCATCTTAAGATGTTGCTGTTACTGTGTACAGTGTTCTCTTAGCTCTTCACTTTGCATCAGTTCATTTAAGTCTTTCCAAGTTTTTTCTGAAATCATCCTGCTTGTCACTTCTTTTTTATTTTTTTTTTTTGAGTCAATATGAAGTGTTTTATTAGCAAACTAAGTCTTTTCACTCAGATCCCCCAGTTTCCCTTTGTCTTCTTGCTCCTCACGCCTTGTGCTAGTGTCTAAAACTGGGCCTTCAGAATATGAGGTATTTGGGCTTCCCTGGCTCTGGAGGGGCCTGGGAGCTTACCAGTTGCTAAGACCACATGAGTACCAGCCTCTCCATCACTTGGTCTTTAAGGATTTTGTCTTTCAGCACAAACTTGGGTGTCCCAGGTATCAGGAGCGCCCTGTGCTCCCTCAGTCTTGAGCACTGGCTTTCAGAGCAGCTTTGTACTTACCAGTCATCTCTTTGGGTAAAAGCACAATGGCTGACCAGGGGACCTGCTCCCCACAATCTAGATAAAACCACAGAAACGGTGATGGCGTCATGCTCTTGAACATCATGATCTTCACCCAGGGGTTTTTGTACTGAATCTGAGCAATGTTGAAAAACACAAATTTCCTGGATCTGTCGCTCAGCAACCTGGGTGTTGTAATTCATGGTCATGACCTTGACCGAGCTCTTAAACACCATATCGCCCTGGCTCAGGTACTGCAGGGTCCGGTGGATGGGGAAGTGTGCCTTCATTGGCATCGAGGCGGCAGCAGCAAAGCCCGAGGGGCCGTGAGACTGGCAAATGCTGCTTGTCACTCCTTATGGCACGCTCATCTATCACAACTTGTTTAGCCGTTCCCCAACTGATGGGCATCCTCTCAATTTCCAATTCTTAGCCCTTCTCTTCCTCCCTCCCCCTTTTAAAAGATACATACAGACCTAGTATTGGCATTGCTAAATCCGAGGATATACATCGATTTATAGCCCTTTTGGCCAGCTCCAAATTGCTCTCCAGAATGGTTGGATCATTTCACAACTCCACCAGCAGTACTTTACTGTCCCACTTTTCCCACATCCCCTCCAATATTTATCATTTTCCTTTTTTGTCATATTAACCAATTGGTGGCACCTCAGAGTTGTTGTAATTTGCATTTCTTAAATCAATAGTGATTTAGAGCATTTTTTGATGTGACTATAGATAGTTTTGATTTCTTTGTCTAAAAAATCTCCTATTTATACCCTTTGACCATTTGTGAACTGGGGAATGATTTTTATTCTTATAAATTCGAGTCAGTTCTCTTATATTTGAGAACTGAGGCCTTTACTTCTGATTGCTTTAGGCATGAATTAAATTAGAATAGCCCATCATCTTTTTCCTTTTGCCCAAGTCAAGAGTTTAATTTTAGGGATACAGAGTGGTATTGCTGGGTCAGAGTATTGTTGTTTCATGATGTGTTGTGGGGGTCATTTCAAAAGAATTCATACTCAGACTATCTCCATTCCAAGCAAAGGCATTTTTTGGGGGTAACGCCTTTCAGGAAGTGGGCTGGGTTCCAAGAGGAACCGGCAACTTCTGTAAGACAAGACAGGCGGTTTTATAGTGTAATGATACTGGTTACATAACAGAAATTATGAATTTTAAAAAGGAAGGTGGGGGTTGTCAAGAGATTAGGTAATAGGGGTGGAGTCCTAGCCTCAGTAAAACTGCTTATGCGATTACCCATAATGTATACAGAAAAACCCCAAATCAGGGAGGGGACCTGCATTACTATGTGATAATGATATTATAATGAGCCTCTCTATGTCATAAAGTTCCCCTAAAGTACAGCTTTTGCTGTTACTGTACAGGTGCCTACTTAGGGAAAGTCCCTTCTATTGTTTTGGGGCTTGGGGTCCACATCCTTCTCAGGCATCCTGGTGGTTCCCTTTTCTGATTGGCTGGCTATTGTGGTCCATGGACACACCTGGTGTGTCTGTTAAGAAATATGAGGAATGGGTCCTACTAGCTAGGGACAGTGGGCCTGCTCCTCAGTGAGGCCTATGATTGAGTCTGGGGCCTATGGTGTGGTTGAAGCCAGATTGTATGGTTGAATTGGGGCATGCCTGCTGTTCAGTGAGATCCATAAAGAAGTGAGAATAATGGGGCTGGTGGCACTTTGATTAGGATTCCATAAAAAGGACATGCACAATTTTATAGCTCTTTAGGCATAGTTCCAAATAGCTCTCCACAATGATTGGATCAGTTCACAACTCCACCAACAGTGCATTAGTGTTTCATTTCCAATATCTTCTCCAACATTTATCATTTTCCTTTTCTATCATATTAGTCAATCTGATATGTGTGAAGTGATACTCAGAATTGTTTTGAGAGCATTTTTCATATGGCTCTAGATAGCTTTAATTTCTTCATCTGAAAACTTCCTGTGCGTTTCCTTTGACTGACTTGTATTCTTATAAATTTTAGTCAATTCTCTTATATTTGAGAAATGAGGCTTTTACTTCTGATTACTTTTAGGCATGAATTAAATTAGAAAAGCCCACCAACTTCTTTTGCCCTTGGATATCACAAGTCAAGAGTTTAACTTTTTGATATCTGGAAATATCTTAATTTCATAGCAAAATAGATTTTTTTAAATGTTACTGATTTGGGATAAGAGTGCAGGGATATTTTAAAGACAAATCAGCAGCCAGCATGTGTATGTTCATCTTCCTGAAGTCAATTTTGCTAGCAGTTGCTTGGACAGAATGCTTTCAGCACAGTGCTTCAGGACTCAGGGTTGTTATACATTTGTGAGAAGTATCTCTAGGTTACAGTTGCCGTCTTCTCTTTGATATAGTGGGAAGCCATGTCCTCCTTTTAAGATTGTAATTCTGGATGAAGCTGACTCTATGACCTCTGCAGCCCAAGCCGCTTTAAGACGTACAATGGAGAAAGAGTCCAAAACAACTCGATTCTGCCTTATCTGCAATTACGTGAGTCGGTATGTGTGCTCTCCTTCTAGGCAGGAGAATTTGGTCACAGCCTTCCTTGATAACCAAGTTAAATAACAAGCAAAACAACTTTTGGAGATGGTCAGGTTGCTGATGTGCTGGGATTTCTTCTTAGCTGAGGGCTCAACCTGTTCTTGATAAACCCATATTCTGAGAAATTATCTTTAGACAGTCACCACTTTTTCAACCTGATCCCTTTTTTTCTTACAGGATAATTGAGCCCTTAACCTCTCGATGTTCCAAATTCCGCTTCAAGCCTTTGTCAGATAAAATTCAACATCAAAGATTACTAGACATCTCTGAGAAGGAAAACGTGAAAATCAGTAATGAGGTAGGGTGACTGTGACCTAATTGCGTTATTTGTGTGTTATTTGAAGAAGCTGTGAAAGCTGAAATGCCTGATTTGCATTGTAGTCCATCCTACAAATGGAGATCAGGTCATTTGGCAGTAGCTGGAACACAAGAGGACACTTATCGATGTCATAGGGTTGCTGGAGTTTCCTCTGCTCTTATTAAGTAAGAATTTAGATCATTATGGAGCAGGAGTTTAAGCCCTCCAGTCTGAATGGGGTTTATGGTTGCACTCGAGTGCATTCTTCTTCCTGGTTATTGGCCTGCTTGATGTACTGACACTCTAGTGCAGGGAAAAATCCTGTAGTCCCTAGACTTTTGTAATGGGATTAAAGTTTCTTTTTTATGTCTGGCTCTACCTAGACAGTGAGGTGGCTCATTGGATAGAGTTCTGGGCCTCGAGTCAGGAGGACTTGAGTTCAAATCCAGCCTCAGACACTCATTAGCTGGATGACCCTGGGAGACACTTCTGTTTGTTTTAATCCACTGGAGAAATGGCAAACCCACTCTGGAAGTGGGTTTGCCAAGAAGAAACCATGGACAGTGTGGTCTGTAGGGTCACAGTCAGACACAGCTGAACAAGAGCATCCTCTTTTTAATTCATCTAGAGAATGACTGACACTTCTCCCTGCTGTCTTATGTAAATTGAGCTCTCGGGCCAGGCTGCTCATACCTTTGTATTCATCTGCTCCATTCACATTTATGCTGTGATTGGATTTTCTCCCCATATTATTTCAAAGGTAAACAAGTGTCTACAAAACTAAGGTAGCAGGAAAACAAGAAAAAAAATGTTTAGGAACTGGAATTTCATGGCTGTAGTTTTTTCTGTATGGATGAATCTTATTTGGATGTTTAGGCTTAGTATTTGCCAAGGTTGCTTATTCTGAGAACAATATCTTTGTTTTTCCCTTTTTTAGGGAATATCTTACCTTGTAAAAGTGTCAGAAGGAGACCTACGAAAAGCCATCACATTTCTTCAAAGTGCCACTCGATTGACAGGTGGGCAAGAAGTCACAGAGAAGGTGATCACAGAGATTGCTGGGGTAGGAGCACTGGTCTGTTGTTTATATATATATTCTCAGGGCCCTTTTTTGTGGGCAGTAGAAAATACTGGGGGAGAAACTTTCCTCTGAATGTTGTCCTATCCAGGGAAACTTTATTATGGCTGCTGGTGATTCTGCTGAACTGCAGCCAACAGGAGGCAGGGCCCATGTCTCAGAGAAATAACATGAGGTAAATGATAGATGTAGTGGGATACTCCAAGATTGTATTCACCCTATCTGCTAAAACTGAGGGCATGTAAGCTCTCCTGCTGTGCATGGGCAGCTCCTTGGGGCTGCTCTGTCCTATTCCCACTGCCCCCACCCCCCAAAAAACAAAAAGACAAGGGATATCTTTGAGCGCAGTAACTGCCTTGAAAGCACTCCCAGTCCAGGAGGGCAACAGTACCTGGGACAGGTAACCCATTTCACTCTTGGATGGTTGTCAGTCTTTGCTTAAGTCTGTATAGCTGCCAGTACAGAATATGGAACCGCTTCCTATACAGCTTAGTTGAGTAAGAAAGCCATCTGATTAAAACCATTACTCCAATCTTCACTTTTTTTGTTGCCAACAGTAACGTGTCAATATTCATCATGCTTTTGAATCTCATTTGATGGCTCATCCTCACTATATCCTAAGGAGATACAAGGGAAACTAAAACAGAGGGGTGGATCTGAACTTGCCCTTCCTCAGGGCTCTGGCCACAAAGGCTGCCTTCTCCAGAAGACCCTGTCTCACCCTGAGCCAAGCCACATTTAGAATGCTTCTCAGTGGACAGAGCCAGCAATCATTTGTGCTGCCTCACCATGAAGTATGTTTTATGAAGTAGTAAAGTTACTAAGTCTTTCTAGGATTTGGGACTGAGAATTTGCAAAGATACATTAAGCATCCTGTATGCCTAGTTAGGGAAAAGTAGTTTCAAAACAAACTTGATTGATCCTATTTTCCTTCCTAGGTGGTACCTACAGAGACAATTAATGGCATATTCTCCTCTTGTCAGAGTGGTTCATTTGAAAAACTAGAAGCTTTTGTTAAGGTTTGTTTCTTTTTTATGCACATTTCTACCATGCACATAAGAATTTTGGGTAAAGAACCACATAAAACAACCTTTATGTCTCTAATAGGATTTAATTGATGAGGGATATGCAGCAACTCAGCTTATAAACCAACTCCATGATGTGGTAGTAGAAAAAGATGACCTCACTGATAAGCAGAAGTCCATCATCACAGAGAAGCTAGCAGTAAGTAAAATCATTAAGTGCTTCTAAATATGGATATACCTGAAGACCTAAAAAACCAATTTTCTTGTCTTTCAGGAAGTAGACAAATGCCTAGCTGATGGTGCTGATGAACATTTACAGTTAATCAGTCTCTGTGCTACAGTGATGCAGCAGTTAACTCAAAATGTGAATTGATAAATTTACAAAAATTGGCAATAAAGTTGTTTCCCTTACTAACCTTATGGATTGCTCTCCTAGTTTACTTATGGGGAGGTCTCCATTTTAAGGTCAAATCCTCTGAGCCCTTTAAAGGACTGACCACACTACCCATGTTTATTTTTCTCAACCCACCTAACAGCTGGCAATAAGTTAAACAAGAGCAATCATTTTGAATTCAAAGTGAATATACAAGTAATTTATTGAACATTCAACTTCATTAAGACATGTGCAATATGGCAATTTTACTGGGTTTAACCCTACCTAGTTTGATTGCTTGCTGGGGCTTAGCAACAGGGTCCAGTTCACACTTAGCACTAATTAAATACTTTATTGAATAAATACAATACCAAACAAAACGCATTCAAATGCTTTCTTAAAAAAAATTAGTCCATTTGAAAAGCCTTTCCTATTCAGTCTACTGACTAACACAATAAAGGCAGATATGCTAGTTTAACATAATTGGCTGATTTTATACAGCACTTATATCTTTTAGTCCACAAGTAAATTATTAAATGATAGAGAACATCTAATACAACCATTTCTACAGAACTAGGAAATAAATTTCTAATAAAGAAAGATTTTACAGACCCCATATCTTTTACACCCAACCCCAACAGTCTAACTCTAAAGGAGAAAGCCAGTAGTAGCTCTTTCTCCACAAGAGCTCACGACTAAAGTCGCTTTGCTATCAAAAATCTGTATTTCTGATCCGTTATGAGCATTGAGACAAGATTCAATATTCCCAAAGAAAGAAGCACAATGCACGTTGTGAATCGCCTATTCAGCAACAGCGAGCACTGCATTCAAAACCATCTCATCCCAGGGATTAAATAAGATCCGCCACATTCATTGGCATCTCCTCCACTGTAGTATTGTAGAAAGTCTCAATGTCACGAAGAATCCTCTTGTCTTCTTCAGTAACAAAGTTTATAGCCACACCTTTCCTCCCAAATCGACCACCTCTGCCAATTCTGCATAGAAGAAAAACAGCAATAACTATAGTATATTCCTTAACCCACAAGGAGATGAATCCACTTGTTAACCAGCTGCTGTTTATTTGCCAAGGTAATAGAGTGCTTCTATTTGGAGCACTAGCTGCTAAATCAGAGTATCTAGATGAGGGGAAAAAGAGCTTCCTTAGCAGTTAGTGCCAAAAGTAAGCAGATCAAGGCTTGTGTCTGGCTGCAAAATGAGATCTCAGGTCTTGAGCATTGTGATTTTAAGCAGATGACAGTATTCTGTTTGGGGTAGTGAATTAAGCCCATACCAAAGTGGGCAAAGATCGATGGTCAGCCTGGGACAGATGTAAACTCCAGGAATGAAACAGAAAAAAATGTTATATGCTCCATTTCGACGCACCTCTGGAACTGTAGACTGAAAATGTAAATAACTTGAAGGTTAACTATATTTCTAGGACTTACAATTCTTTTTCAGTGGGAAAACTTAACTCCTTATTCTCCAATATTTGGTATGGAAACCCAAACTTATCACTGCTTTTTGCTCAGTTTCACACACAACCACACTACAAATTACTGAAAATGTGGTTTAAACCCAACATCTGCCTTCCTTCATAGAAACCAGACAATACAAACCACCTAACATACAAAAGCTAATACACAACAAAAATGGCTTTGGCTAGGACGTTGGGAACTTAAATATCAAATAATCATGACAAAAGAAAAACAAATATATAAATACCGACTCGCTCTTTATTCAAACAGTGTGCTGTTTCGCTTATGAATCCACGTCCTAAATTACGTCACGCCGTTTCTGAGTGCCATCTCACGTCATCAACTGCTGCTATCGACTCCTGTATTTTTTAAAAAGTCTTTTTTTACATCAAGTAACAAAGCACAATTTAATTTATTTAGGGATCAAGCCACTATAACTATATGCCAGGGACACAAAACTCGGTTACTACCAGAACACCAAGAGAGAATCCCACTAGAGAAAAATCACCAAGAAAGCACAAGACACAGGAGCAATGAGAAACACAATGAGTCTTAAAAGAACTAAGGCTCAGATAATGCAACAAAGACCTAAACTCTGATTTCAATTTAAAGCGAGTCTTTTCCTGTCCTTTTACAAAACTTCAAAATTTGGGCCACGTTCCAGACTCAAGGTAAGTTTTCCCACTGTTTTAACTGACTAAGCCAAGAGCTCTTCCCCCAAAATAAACTGCATTTAGATAGCAGCACTGTCAGTTTCTTCCTGAAATCTATTCCCTAGAAATTTAAGGCTTTATAGCCTGAAGTAAAGATTTTAATTTGAAGCTACAGAATGCCAGTAAATAAAAGTAACGATATATATGCAGCATAAATCCAATCATATGCCATCTACTAACCTGTGAATATAGTTTTCACGATTGGTAGGTAGATCATAGTTTATAACCAAAGATACTTGCTGCACATCAATCCCACGAGCCTAGAAAAAAAGTAGTAACAAAATTAAGTTCAATACCAATAGTCTCAAAGCTAGCTCAACCCCATGTATTACTAATGCCATTCATTAATCTACTTCCTGTGCACCTGACTGTTGGCCACAAAATTAAGTAATGGACTACAACAAATGTAGTTCACTGTGGAGTGTGGTCTTTTCTCTCCCAGACAGCTTTTAATTGAATAAAGGTAATTAAAGACCTTCCTCAAATAAGCAGCTTTTGGGAGGTTTCTCTTAAGTATTCACCCTTCAAACGGTTATGGTTATGTGTAATTACCAACAAGTCTGTAGTGATCAGAACCCGGCTTGATCCTGATCTGAACTCCCTCATGATAACATCTCGCTCCTTCTGGTCCATGTCACCATGCTACAAAGCAAACAAAAAAACTTCAAATCTTAGTACCTTATTCCTTCTAGCTCATGTTCAACATTTACTTAAATTTTAAACTTAAACTACTTTACAATGTTTACTTAAAACATTTACATAAAGTACTTTCAATTAGTGAAAATTGATGAGAATTAAAAATGAGAATAAAAAATCTTGGTTAAGTTAACAATGTTTGAGATCAAGCGTCCCTGGCTGCTATGGCATTCAACAAAACAGACAGGGATAGTAAAAAAACATTTTAATTTAAGCAGGGGGAACGACAACATAGCACTTCACAGCTATATTGTAACTAGTTCCTGCAGCAATTAAATGCATCAAAAATGACAAAAATAATTTCTAAAATTACATATTGACAGTCAATAAAATAATCAAACACTAAGACTCTCTTACCAGAGCAGAGACTGTAAAATCCCTGGCATGCATCTTTTCAGTCAGCCAATCTACCTTTCGTCTTGTGTTCAGAAAAATAACAGCCTGTGTAATGGTCAGTGTCTCATACAAGTCACAAAGAGTATCCAGCTTCCATTCCTAAAAGAAAATTGCTTTTAAGTTGCCGTCTCAACAACAGTATCTTAATAAAGAGAAAGTCAAATCTCTATACGTGTTCCAGAAAGTGAAATTTGAGGTCAGTTTACCCATGTATATGGTTCATGTATATATTGCACTAAGATCTTAAGACACAGGACACTGGACATTAAGAAAGAGGTCCACCCAAGTCTCTTTTCAATCTTGTGCATTTGTTCTTCTTCTTGTATATACTGTGCTAGCATTATTACAAAAACCAAAGCATTGCCTTAATTTCTGCAATTTTAGCACAGTGCTTTTGGACAAGAAGGTACAACCTTGGCAACAAAATTAAATTTTCCACAAAACAATTTTTAAGTTACCTCTCTTTCAACATTAATGTAGAATTGTTTAATTCCCTCAAGGGTCAATTCTTCCTTCTTCACCAGAATTCGAATAGGATCTCTCATGAACTTTTTGGTCACTTCTAACACATCAGTTGGCATTGTGGCAGAGAGCAACACAACCTTGGGGAAAAAAAGGATAAGAACGTATTTTTTAAAAAAACCGAGCTGCCTAATTCAGAACCTTTGATTCCAATGGTACATCCAAATGTTTGAGACCAAGCGTCCCTGTCTTACTATAAACAAGTTAGACAGGGATAGTATGAAACATTTTTGTTTTGAGCAGGGGGAACGACAATATAGGCACTTCACAGCCATATTGTAACTTGATCCTGCAATACCCCTTAAAGTAAAATCCACATATTTGTACCTGAATATTTGTACTTAATTTCTGGAAAATCTCATAGATTTGATCCTTAAATCCACGACTCAACATTTCATCAGCTTCATCCAAAACAAACATCTTGATCCATTTTGGAGCTGTTAAGAAAAAGAAAAAGTACCACGTTGAATTTTACTTCTGGCTAGTAACTTTTTAAAAAGCTATATCCCTTCTATCCCACAAGTACACTATATTTAAGTTTGTTTCCCTATAAAAATTTATAACCTAGAAAGATCAGACCTTAATCTAACCACATCTTACAAACTGTCTCCATTTTTGTATTACTCATTCATTACGTTTAATAAATGGAAACATTATTATCTAGAGTATTAAAACCAAGAGCCATCAACACAGAATTTCAAAACTTACAAAGATATCTTCTGTTTAGCATATCAAACACTCGCCCAGGAGTTCCTACAACAATGTGTGGTGCCTCAGCCTGCAGTTTTTGCATTTCATTTCGAACATTGGTTCCACCAATGCAGGCATGACATGTTGCTCCCATATAGTCTCCAAGGGCTAAAATTACCTTCTGGATCTAAGTTTAACAAAAATATAAAAAAATTTATTTTCGCAATATTGTCAAAACAAGAAAATCTAATACCTAAAACTTAACTAAATGTGTAAGTCAAGCCTGCAATCAGTCTTTCATGCAGTGAAGTATTTTAGCTAGTCCAAAATTGATGTGACAAATGCAACATTTAGTTACTTTGCACTTTTTTTAAATTTGCAGTTTTGTAGCACTTGTGCCTGTCATTCCGTATCAGGTAGTAGTTGTAAGGTATAGCCTATGGAAATACCTGCATCTTCCTGAACAAATAATTCTAATTACATAAGCAATTGCACTAAGTACTTTAATTTTCAACATAATTTTTCAAAGCACTTTGCTATGTGGTTACACTAATGAAACCCAGATTTTGTTTCCCAGTTATATCTTCTTCAAAATAAAGACTACACTACAGCATTTAAGATCTAGCCTATACCATAATGCTAATTGTAGCAAGCAAGCCTTAAAGGAAATGCAAAGGAACAAACAAAAATTAGAACTTTAAATCACACGTGCACAGCAGTTTTCATGTTACACAACTGCATTTACAATCTGTTTATCTTCAAACCCCTCAAATCTTCCATATGACCTTGGAATTTACCAATCCCTACAAATCATACCCAAACCCACGCCCTGTAGCTATTGCTTAGCTCTATTAAGGCCAGCTGCTTTCACAGAACAAGAGGAGCAGCTCTCACATACAGTTGTGAAACCCAAAACTGTGCCACAAGCAAGCAGCTCCTTCCCACTACTCTCAATACCTGTTGAGCCAGCTCTCTGGTGGGGGCCAATACTAGTGCCTGGGTCTCCTTGAGCTCAATCTCCAACTGTTGCAGGATGGAAATAGCAAATGTGGCTGTCTTGCCAGTCCCTGACTGCGCTTGGGCAATCACATCATACCCTAAAAAAAGTAGGACAGTGTTTACTGCTCCCACAAAGAGCCGCTGGTTCCCGGGCGGCACCCTCTTCCTTTTTTGGCCCCCGGGCTGCGATCAGCGGTGAGGCTTCTCTCCATTTCAGGTCAGTCCCGAAAGATGGTAGGCCATCATGTCGCGCCCAGGCGGTGGCACCCCTCCCCTGCCCCTCCCCCATGCCAGGCGGGCGCGCACCTTTGATGCAGGGGATGATGGCTCTCTGCTGGATGGCAGAAGGCTTCTCGAACCCGTATGCGTAGATGCCCCTGAGCAGAGACTCCTTGAGATTCATATCATCGAAGTTGTCCACGATTTCGTTCCAGTTGCTCTCGATGACACCATCGGGGTCCATGCCCTCCGGGCCGCCATGGTCTCTGTGGGCCACAGGACGAGCCGTGAGCCACCCCCCCGCCCGCACGAGGCCCTGGCCGTTAGCAGCCCTGGCCCGGGGTCGGCAGGCTCCCCCGGCTCCCCGCCCCCTTCGGGCAGCTCTCGCGAGAACGGCGCGCGCAAACCGGGCTCCGCCCATCGCACTGCGCCAGGCCCGTGATTGACAGTGGCGGCGGGGGAGGGAGGGAGCCTCAGGACGAGCGGGCTGCTAGGCCAACGGCCCGAGCCTAGCCGTCGCGGGGCCGGGAGGGCCGAAGCTCCGCCGCGTCCTCCCCGCCAGAGTAAACCACCCAAGCACACACGAATACGCAAACAGGGCCCGCGGCCTTCTCGGCACCGCCCCGCCCGGAAAGGGGAGCGGCCCGCGGCCGTTATAGCGAGGCCAGGCCCCGGGATGAGCCGCAGCAGCGCCCCCTCCCCCCGCCTCCGCCCCGGGCAGGCCCGGCCGGGCCGGGCCCCGCGGCTGCGCCGTAGAAGCTTCTCGAAGCGGCGCCGGCGCAGCGGCCCCGAAGCCGCCCGGAAACCCGGCGTCTCCCCCGGTGCCCGCAACACGGCCTAGTCCACCCGGGAGGCCCGGGCCCCACCACCGCCGCGGGCACGTACCTGTTATAATCAGCGGAGCTACCAGACATGATCCGAACCAACGCTCAGAGTCCGACTGAAAAGACAGCGGCTCCGCGCCACCCGCCTTTTATATGCGCGCCGCCGGGACGCGTTTCTCGCGGAGGGATATATCCCGTCCAACCCGCCCGCGGTCACGAATCCCGCTGCTGAGGCGTCGTCTAAGGTAAAACCCTTTCCGAGGGACCGGAAAGTCGGACACCGATGCTTTTGGGTTATTTGTGTGGCACGAGAAGCCCCAGGGGTTTAATGAGGGCTAAGGGACTCTTTGGCCTATGGCGGAAGGATATTGCAGCAATTGGAGCGGCGAGCCTGTCCAAGTTCCCTCCTCCCTCCTCCCTCCCTCCTCCCCCTTCCCCCTACGGGGTTTCTCCTCCTAGTCCCTGCCGCAGAGCCCAGGGCTGGGGGTGGGGGTAGAAGGAGGCGGAGAAGAGAGGGGTGGGGGAGGGGGGGAAGGAAGAGAAGAGGGGTGGGGGAGAGAGGAGCGCTGGGCTGAGGCCGGAAAGGGGAAGGGGGACAGGGAAGGAAAGTGGGGGGAGGGGAAAGGGAGAGAAAAGGGAGGAAGGAAAAGGAGCGAGGAGGAGAGGTAAAGGAAGGGGGAAGAAGGAAAGGAAAGGGGGAGGGGAGGGGGAAGGAGGAGAGGGAAGTGGGGGGACCAACCCTTCCCCCTCCCTGGCCATCCTTCCAAGGACCTCCCCCTCCCAGGGGCGCGAGCCGCCTCCAGCTGTGACTGCTCAGCCCCCTCCCAAACCAGCAGGAAGTGGGGGGCTGGGTCAGAGGGCCCCCGGCGTGTCTCTGGGACTCTGGGGCCCTTGCTGCGCGTGGTGCTGCCCTCCCGCACCCGGGGGTCCCCGGGGGCGCTCCGTGAGCCGCGGGGTTATAGAGGAAAGCCCCGGGGGAGTGGGCGTTCGGGGGAACGGGGGCTCCCCCCAAGGCGCTCCTAAATTGAATCGCCCTGTAGCCCGCAAACTGTGTGGCCCGAATGGACTTTGTAATGCTCGGCTCTGGCGGGGCAGCTCCGCTCTGACCCTGGCTGGAGCCGCTGATGCCAGCACACGTGCCACATGCCTCTGTGTACGGTCAGCACATCCGCGCCCCAGGGCCATAGGGAGGCTGCCCGGGCCGCTCCCCCGAGGCCTCCTCCCTGCTCAGCCCCCGCTTTTCTCTTCCAGGCCGGCAGGGTTTGCAGTTAGGTGTCCGGCAACTCCTGGACACGCCGGGGGTTCTAGACTTGGGTTCCAGCCCGCGCCAGGGGACTTAGTGCAGTTTATGCCCTTCTGCCCCAAACCTCATCCCAATGTGGCGCTAACAAATAGTGTGGACTTTAAGGGGCGGACGGAGACCTTAAAGCTTGAAATTCGGCTCAATGAACGTTTATTGTGCTCCTGCTGTGTGCCTGGCGAGGCAAGCCAAAATGAAAGCTGGGGGCGTGTTCAGAGGAGAGATTCTGATGGGAGGACCTGGGGAGAACTGGCGGGAGAGGAGCTTTAAGGGTGGCGCTAGGCCCCTGGCGCCCAGGAAAGGTGCTGGATGGAGCAGGGCCTGTCCACCTGAGTCTGAATCTCACCCCGAGGGTGCTGGATCCTTCCGGAAGCTTGGAACCACATAGCTGGTGGAGAGTGGATAAATTCGAGATTGGCTCAGGAACTTGCTGCCTGTGAAATGTTTGGCAAGTGTGTTAAACCTCCTGGGCATCGGTTTGTTTCTGTCTAATTAGGGATTTCGAGGAGATGAACTTTCAAGTTACTTTCCACCCAAAAACCGTTATGGTGCATTGATGTAGAATTACCATAGTTTAGGGGAGAGTTAGGCAACAAAGGCCAGACAAGTTTAGGAATGGTTGGGGTGAGACTCAGAGACTTTAGAATCCATTATAGGTGCTCCCTTTGACTAACTTGGGCCACTGCTCCTCCTCCATGCCCTGCCCGACTTCAGTCTTAATCAGCTGATACATACAAGACCTCCCTTCAACAGGATAGTCTAGTGGGACTGTGAACTTTGTGGGCTGGTGTTTGTTTTTTTATTTGTTTGGTTTTTTTTTTTTTTTCATTTAAATACATCTTATTATTTTTGTCACCACTTGCGTTTTGTTTTTTTTAACCTTTTGGGGACAATTCAGTTAAAGCTTTTCAAAGTTGGCAAGTGTGAAATTGATTCTCATTGAGGTTTCCTAAAACCTGGCAGCCATAAAGTCTTATAGGTAATAGGTGAAGGTGTTGGTACTGATTCATGGCTTTGTTAATTCTGTAACTTAGGGTTGAAAATTGCCCGGGGGACGAAAGTTGTCAAGTGACTTGCCCAGAGTCAGGTAGCCTGGATGCCAGTGCTTATGAGTCAGATCTTCTGGGCCCTGAGGCCGGCTTTCTGTTCACCAGATCATTATGCTTGTCTAAGGCTATAAGTTTCAGAACAGTTGCTGTCTGCATGTGGTAAGACCACAAATCAATGAAATTGCAGAGCAACATGGTCCACATGTCCCCCTCCCTTAAGGCACCTAAAACTTATTTAATTGTCTCAGAAACCTAAATAGAAAAAACCCAGAAAAATAGAAACTGAAATTCAAGAAAAATAAGGTAATTCTTTCCTTGTAATAGCTAAACTTGTAGCTTAATCCTCTTTTAAATTCTTATTTATTAATTTGCAACTTATTAAATATTTAGGACTCAATTTGAAGGTGGAGTATGTGCTGTATTTTTGATGGGGTTAACAACTTAGTATCATGAACTTATAACTGGAAGGGACCTTTGACTTCATCTCACTTTATGAATGAAGGAACTCAGGCCCAGAGGGGACTTATAAAATGAGTTATAAAATGAGCAAATGAGATAACATGTAAAATACAAACCTTAAAGACTAATTGAATGCCAGCTGTCATTGTACAAAATTGCAAAGGTAGGGGCGGCTAGGTGGCGCAGTGAGTAAGAGCACCGGCCTCGGAGTTGGGATGACTCGAGATCAAAACCGGCCTCAGAAAATGAGCACCCCCACATAAATAATGACTAGCCGTGTAACCTTGAGCAAGTTACTTAACCCCAATTGCTTTAAAAAAAAAAAAGATTGCAAAGGTGGCTTTTTGACACTGAATAGTAATGGCAGAGTAAAAATTCAAACTCTGGTCCTTTGATTTCAAATCCAACAAATATTCTACAAGAGGAGGTCGGGTGGGGGACAGGGTTGGTTGGGACAGGATCACCCAACATGTACATTCCCAGATGAGGTCAAACAAGGTAACATTCTGCCATTGTTTTCTGCTTTTATACTGTAAACAAGTGTCCTTTTTGTGGTCTAGTGTCATGTTTTCCCTCTTTTTTGTGTTTTTTATTAATGACTTAAGTGTTTAAAAGACTTGCAAGTGTTGTGCTGAAGTACTGTCTAGGTTTCCTAAACATAAGAAGGCTGCCATGTGCCTTACAGAGAAAATATATGTTAAATAAGCTTATTTGAGAACTAAGACTTAAAAGTGAACTAAGTCAACCTGTATAATAAATCATGTAATAATATGTCATAAAACCATGATCATATCAATAGATACTGAAAAGACTTGACAAAACTCAATAACCATTTGTAATAAAAATCTTAGAAAGCATAATAATAAACGGATCTTTCCTTAATACAATATATAATATTTTAAGTCTAAGAACAAAAAATATGAGAAAAAGAGGCCTTCCAAAGAATCAAGGTTAAAGCAAGGATGCCCATTATCACTATTACTTCTTAGCATAAGGTTAGAAATTTTAGCTATAGCAATAAAGGCATTTAGTGAATAAGCATGGGTAAAGAGGACATGAAATTATGGTTTTTGAAGATTATATGATAAGTTACTCAGAAAATCCTAAACCAAATAATTAAAATGATAAATTTACTAAAGTTACAGGATATAAAATATATCCACATATACAATCAGCATTCCTGTATATTGCTAACAATATTCAGTAGGAAGAGCTAGAAAGAGAAATTTCATTGAAAATAATTGTAGAAGCTATAAAGTACTTGGGAGTATATCTACAAAGATATACTGAGGGTCTATATAAAATCCAACTATTAAAACCCTGTACAGAAATAACAATGCACCTAAGTAATTGGAGAAACATTAATTGCTTGGGGGCAGATCAAGCCAATAAAGTTAAAATGACAGTCCTACCTAAATTAAATTGCTTATTCATTGCTATGCCAATTGGACTACCAAAGCAATATTTGGTAATATGAAATTCACATGGAAGAAAAAAAGTCAAGAATCTCAAGGGTAATAATGAAAAAATAAGTGAGAAGCAAAGAGTCTATCAGCACTTGATCTCAAATTGTCCTAACAGAACAGTGATTATTAAAAAAATAACATGGTACTGGTTTTTAAGAATCTATAGAACAAATTAGCTTCACAACATATAGAAGGAAACACACAGTAATGTAGTTTGGTTAACCCAAAGATCTCATTTACTTAGGGAAAGCCTCACTATTTCACAAAAACTGCTAAGAAAACTGGAGAGCAGTCTGGCAGAAAATAGGTTTAGATCGACTTCTCTTCCATATACAAAGATAAACTCCAAATGTCTTCAATGCAAATGTCTTAAACATAAAAAGCAACATTATAAGTTAGAGGAGCAAGGGAAAAAATATCTTTTAGTTCTATGAACAGGAGAATTAGTGACTAAACAAAAGACAGAGAAAAATCTTACAAGATAAAATGCACAATTTAAATTATTTAAAGTGAAAAGGAGTTTTCACAAACCAGTCTAACATAATTAAAATTAGAAGGAAAACAGGTAACTAAGGGAAAATTCTTTTTGGCATATTGATAAAGGAATGTCTCACATCCAAAATATTTGTGGAAATGATTCAGATTTATCAACCATTTCCAAATCAATAAATTGGAGAAGGAAATAGCAAACCCCTCCAGTATCTTTGCCAAGAAAACCCCAAATGGAGTCATGAAGAGTTGAATGCAACCTAAAATGACTGAACATCAACTAATCAATAAATGGCCAATGATATGAACAGCAGTTTTTAAAGAAAGAAATCTAAGCTATTGACAACCTTATTTTTCAAATTCTTTAAACCACTAATAATTAGAGAAATGAAAATTGAAACAACTTTGAGGTTCCACTACACATTCATTAGACTTGCAAAGATGTCGAAAGAGAAAAGTAGCAGATGTTGGAGAGGCAGTGGGAAAACACTGGTACATTGTCAGTGGAACTGTGAATAGGTCTTGCCATTCTGGAAAGCAACTGGGATCTGTGCTTAACACTAAACCTATATCCCAGAGAGATCAATGAAAGAGGAAAAGAGGACCAAGATGTATAAAAATATTTATAGAATCTCCTTCTATAGTAGTAAAGAATGGAAACTAATTAGGGTATCCTGTTGGAGAATAGTAAATAAATTGATACAATGAACATATTGGAATATTAGTATGCCATAAGAAATTATATAATAGAGAGTTTGGGAGAAAAATAGGAAGACCTCTATGAACTAATGCAGAGTGAAGTGAGCAGAACTAGGGGAACAAAATATAATGACTAAACATCATAGAGAACTTTGGCTTTGCCTCTTCCCCTCCCCTCGGTGGGCACAGGGAGCCAGCCCCAGCTGAGATGCTCTCCACTGCCATGTCCTACGAGAAGATGACTTCTACTTCCCTGTCTGTCAGCAGGTGTTTAAGAGCCCGGTGGGGACCGCTACCTGTCAGCCCAATTTTTTGTAGAAAATGTTTCCTGACTGCTATGAGAGAAAGTTAAACACACTGTCCCTTCTGTTGTGGAAATGTAATAAGAAAGGAGTGAGCACGTCCTGAATGGGCCTTAGTCATTGAAGATGTCCTGAGAAGTTGTCTGGCAGCTGCAGATGCTGTGCAAAGCAGATCAAATTTTATCTCATGAGCCATCATGAGATAATGCATTCTTCTATCTGCAAGTGCCATCTTTGAGGGAAAAGTTACGTGAATTCATGTTTCAATAACCTGATGTATATATTAATAAAGAGGAATCCAGTCGACACTTTTCTTTTATTATAAAATGAGGATTGACTTTTAAAAACATTGTCTTTTCATCCTTGAAAAATGGAAGTTATAGTATTGCTTAAAAAGCATAGAGAGGAACTTCCCTGCAGTGATGGTGAAAAATGGAGTCTGCTGATGTAAATGTTGTACCTTATTCTTTTCTATGTTCAGCTTTCTTGAATTTCTCATTTCTCAATTTTTAATTTGATGCAGTTTTCCCACTTTATTCATTGTGCAGTAAATAATAGTAACCGTTTTTTAAAAATGGATTAAACCCTTCTAAATTTGAGCCAGTTATTACTATCAAAATGGAAATTTTGAGAATTAAATGGAAAGTCATCTTTTCATGTGATTTGTAGCTGAAAAATTAATCTTAAAATTATATTTCTAGATTTTAGTATTTTGAAGAGTAGTGAGATTTCTTTAGTAAGAGTAACACTTAAAGAAAGGAAGGTGAATGTTGCCATTCTGTTTCCATATGTTAAAAATGTGGAGTATTGCATAGCTGTGTGACTTCCTTTTTGTCATTGGGAAGAAATATGCTATTATCAAAGGAAAATTAAGTTTTATTTCTGTGGAAGACAGTTAAAAGTGGGATACCCTTCTTTGACTGTCAATGGCCATTAACACTGAAGAAAGTTACTTGAGCAACCCTTGGTCCCAGAATTTTAATAGTAGTGATTCTAATTAGTAATGACAGTGAGTTTAATGGAATGTTTTTAGAGTTGGTGGTATTACATGCTGATAAACAGGTATTTAAAAGAGGTATATCCTCTTCTATGTATATAAGACATTTTCTTTTATTTATAAAGGCTAAGGTGTATGATACATATTTTTGGCACTTTTGCAGGTGATATACATGCACCATTATCTGCTAGATATGGAAAAAAAATGGAAAAGCAATATGGAGGTCAAAGGGGTTTTATTGGATTAGTTAAATATTGTATAGTCACCAAACTTTCCAAACATCCACTCAGAAACCAAATGCCAGGTTGTCCAGTTGGCAGCTAGTATTTTTTTGTGGGAGACAGGGAGGAGGGGGGTGAGTTTACATGCATGTTTAGCACTCATGGTTTATGTCATGAGAAGGAGATGATACTAAAGCAAAGAGAACAAATTCTTAAGCCAGAAAGTCTGTCTCAGAACTTTGTAGTGACAAGATTAGTTTTTGTATTTTTTTGTTTTGTTTTCACTTTTGGGAGTGAGTGCTAGTACAGGCATCATAAATTACCTTGCACTGCAAGGCCTAAATCACAGAACTAGGATAAAGAGTAGACATTGCATGCTAATGTATATTGTTTACCTTATCTTGAAAACAGCAGAAAATGGAAACCTCAAAAGTAGATTGCTGCTAATATACATATTGTGTAAAAAAAGTCTATTTTGGTTTTGTTAAAACCCTCAATGCTAACTTTTCTACAGTGAACATTTCTTAACTGATTTAATAAAGATGTTAATTTTGAAAAAAAAAAAGACCTTTGGAAGACTTTAGTACTCTGATCAATAAAATGGTAAATCATTGGTCCAGAAGACTAAAAATAAAACACGTCACTTACCATCTGTCAGAGAGGTGATGAACTTAAAATGCAGAAAGAGACAGACATATTTGAACAAGTTCAATGTGAGAATTGTTTTGTTTTGGCTGTACTATATATGTTTGCAAAGAAAGTTCCATCTTTCTCCTTTTCTTCCTTCCTTCCTTCCTTCTTTTTCTCGTTTGGAGGGGGTAATGAGAATCTCAGATTATAAATGCTTATAAAAATAAAATATATTTTTAATTATGAAAAAAGAAAATAAGATAACATTTTAAAGAAAGACTATTGAACTGATAAGCACGACCAAGTACTATTTTATTTTATTTTATTTTTTGCTTTTTGGAGGGCAAGTGGGGTTAAGTGACTTACCCAAAGTCACATGGCTAATTTTTGTGTTAAGTGTCTGAGGCACGATTTGAACTCAGGTCCTCCTGACTCCAGGGCTGGTGCTCTATTCACTGTGCCACCTAGCCAACCCCCAAGTACTGTTTTTATAAGGCTAATAAAATAAAAATCAATAAGATATTAGCTAATTTAATTTTTAATTTTTTTTTTTTGCTTTTTTGGAGGGGGAATGCAGGGCAGTTGGAGTTAAGTGACTTGCCCAAGGTCACATGGCTAGTAAGCATTAAGTGTCTGAGGCCAAATTTGAACTCAGGTCCTCTTGACTCCAGGGCCAGCGATCTATTCACTGTGCCACCTAGCCACCCCCTAGCTAATTTAATTTTAATAAGAGGAAAACTAAGTTATTAAGTTAAAAATAAGAAAGGAGAACTCCTTTGGAAGGAGAGGAAAATTTTTAAATGGATTGCTATACTTAATTATTCTCATTGAAAATTTAAACAAGGGGCGGCTAGGTGGCGCAGTGAATAGAGCGCTGGCCCTGGAGTCAGAAGGACCTGAGTTCGGAGCCGGCCTCCGACACTTAATCCCTACAAACAAAAACCTAGCCGTGTAACCTTGGGCAAGTTACTTAACCCCAATTGCCCTAAAGGGGCGGCTAGGTGGCACAGTGAGTAAGAGCGCCGGCCTCGGAGTTGGGATGACCGAGATCAGATCCGGCCTCAGAAAATGAGCACCCACGCATAAATAATGACTAGCCGTGTAACCTTGAGCAAGTTACTTAACCCCAATTGCTTTAAAAAAAAAAAGAAAATTTAAACAAAATATAAAATATCCGAAGTAATAATAACATGGACAACAGAGAATCTAAACAACCCAATCTCAGAAAGTAAAAATCAAAGAAGTGATAAGTGAATATTTCAGGGAGGGGGAGGGCAGAACACCAGAGAGATTTAGCTGTTAATTCTTTCAAACATCGAACAAACAAGTAATCTTGATACCAAACACTTTTTTTCCCCAAAAAATAGAAGTAAAGGACACTATACCAAAATTGACACATTTGACTTAGATGGTAGAAAGTGTTGCTATTCATCTCTTCTTGTGATATTTTGCTGCTAGAAGATGCCCAGTGGGAGTAAGTTATTGGGCAGTGTCTGCTGGAAACCATCTGGGAGGGCAGCCTTCACTGCCACTCCTCTGGGTCAAGTGTCAGGCTGATGATAGGACTAGAAACTGAAGGCCAGCCTTTATCTAGGGGGCTGTAACAGGAGGAGCCGTTCTCTGCACCTAACTGATTTTTTAATCTCCCCCCGTACCAACTGTGGTTAGCAGGTGCTAAATGAATATTTTTCTAGTGGGTAATCAGTTTTCCTTGCATTGCCTATCAATGAGCTTCAGCTAAGCTTCTGAACCGACAGTGAGCTGCCTGGTCCTCATCTAATCCGCTCTTCATGAGGTGTAAAAGAATTGGTGTTACACTTGGAGACAGGGCGCTTTGGTAGGAAATCCTGGGCTGGTCACAACCCCCCTGAACCCTCTATTCCCTCATATTTAAAATGGGGGTGAGGATACCTCTAGTAACTACTTTGCAGAGTTGTTCTGAGCTGGCCAAATAAAATAATGTATGGAAAACATTTTGCAAGTCTTGGAGCACTAGAGACCTATCCACTGTCATAGTCCTATCATCATTATCACTGTTTTTCAGTCACCAGTCAATTCTATCCCTGCCCCTTGATGTTCTCCTTGAGTATGAGCTCTTTGAAGCCAGGAACCCTGACCTTCTCAGCTTTGTGCTCCCCTGTGGCACCTAACTCAGGCCTGGCACGCAGTGAGTACCCAGTAATCTTTATTGAGATGAGTGCTGGGAGAAAAGCTCAAAGTCCGCTGTGGCTAGGATGTGGGGAGTGAAAATGAGAGTAATAAAAATTGGGCTGGAGCCAGGCCTTACAGGTCAGCGACGGTCAGATCTATGCCTTAGGAAACTATTCTGGTAGCTTTGTGGAGGAAGAATTACCGAGGACAGAGGTTGATTGAAGGCAAGGAGACCCGTTAAAGGTTGTGGAGGTATAAATGGGGCTGTAATTAGGGTGGGCTGGCTAGAGCTGTATCCCAGGGCAACACCAGGCAGGGGCTGTGCCTCTGCCCTGGAGGTGTTCTTTGCTAGCTCCACACCCAAGACTCTGATCCCTCTCCAGGCCCCAGCTTCCCTCCCTGATGTTCCTCGCCCCATTACCCCAACATTTCAAATACACCTCTCCCACCATTATTGTTCTCTCCTCTTCCCCTCCTCCCATTGCTTTCATCCACTTGGCAGATCCAGGGTCATTGGAAGTGTGGACCCTGCTAAGTGGACTGTCCCTTCCTGAGGGTTACTGCACCCAGGGTATTTGATGTACCCAGCCCTAACCTCCGTTTGCATTTACCCCCAAGGACCGAAGTTATTTGTTAGGCTGTGGGTGGAATTGGCACCACTTGCCTTGATTCGATGCAGAGGAGAGGGAAGAGTTACTGACAGGGATGTTCCCAGCCTGGGAATGATGAGGTACAGGCTCTGGGAACCCCCTTGAACTCTGATTAAATCATCTCATTAGATGAGGCAATAAGCCTTACATGGTGGCTGGGCCCAGACCTCTAGCCTAGTTACTAACTACTAGTCTAGTTACTAACCTATCCCTCCATTGTTCATCTACTTCCCACCCTTGAGCCTTTCAAGACGTCAATACACCCTGGAACTGGCCAAGCCCACTGTTGTCTGTAGCTTCCAGCTACTTCCCACCCTTAATCACTCATTGACCTCATTAACTCCTCCTGAAAGCCGTTCCCTAGACCACCCCTAGATTCCTCCCACAACCTTCTATCTATAAGACCCTATCCTGTCTTCATGTTTGTGAGAGCACCATAGAATGACTTAGCATCTAATGCAAGGGGATGTTTAATAAAATTTTACTTTTCTTTGGCTGAGAAGACTTGAGTCGAGTTCATTCAGCAGGACCCGGAGTGTTGGTATTTTGGGATATCCAGAGCAACCCTAACCTTCTTAGTGGGTAACCTCTTCAGGAAGACCCTGCCCTTAGCAGAAACAGGAAAGATTGAAGGAGGGGTGGGCTTATAAGGGAGGCTGATATTTTCTCTTCTGGACTGATGAATGAGTGAATGTGAAAAGACAACAGAGCAAATCAAGGTGTACTTCACTCAGGGCCAAGCCAATTAACTACATAAATAGTTAGACTGGGACAAAAGATATGAAAAGGCAGGATTATTGGTCTCTGCCTTTCAGAGGGATTCACTCTGAGATTCTGTAAAATAACTAGCCTTTCTAGGGCAGTGCAAATGCCTCTATTGATACACATTTGATCTATGCAGAGCTTTTTCAGGAATACACCTACTGCATGAAATAGGGGTGGTGGGTGGGTGTTTGTGTGTGAGGTGATGGGATGTAAAAGAATGACCCATTGCTCTGTGCTGAGAGTCAGACAGGAAGCCGGTATCAGTTACCTCCTTGCTACAGATGGGACATGCCTCAGTTACTTAATCCCCTGGACCACAGGTTTCTTATTAGTAAATGAAAGGGGGTGAATTAGATCAGAGGTTCCCAGACTTATTAGGCCTACTGCCCTCTTTAAAAAAATTACTCAGCATCCCCCTGTAAATCTACTTTTAAAAAACCCTTCAGTGTGTGTTTGTTTTTTGAAATTTGCATGATTTAAAAAAATGTAAAATATTTTTATAAATGATACAGGGGCAGCTAGGTGGCACAGTGAATACAGCACCCGTCCTGGAGTCAGGAGGACCTGAGTTCAAATGTGGCCTCAGACACTTAACATTTACTAGCTGTGTCACTTAACCCCATTGCTCTGCCTTCCCCCCTCCAAAAAGCAAAAGAAAAAAGATACAT
The DNA here is from genome assembly GCA_011680675.1 of Gymnobelideus leadbeateri. Taxonomy (NCBI): domain Eukaryota; kingdom Metazoa; phylum Chordata; class Mammalia; order Diprotodontia; family Petauridae; genus Gymnobelideus; species Gymnobelideus leadbeateri. The sequence continues at coordinate 688,851 of WOXC01007249.1, read as the reverse complement.
CCTAAATTTAATAATTTATTGTAAAATTGTGGATTTTTTTCCTGCATTGAAATTTTGATGATGTAATAATGCATTGTGTAACCCATAGTATGATGTTATAAACAAGTTATTGCATGCACATATTGCTGTTGATGCGTGGAGTTCCTGACAATGTGCAACACACTTGCCCACCAACAGTTGCTTGTTAAGACCTGTTGGTGAACTTGACCACTGATCTGTTATAACTTATATTTTGTGTGTTTATTTGGAAAATAATGTAGTCACTACCACCTTCACTCTCTTACTCAAACGATAAAACATGCATGTACCACCCCTTGTTTTTATTTAGCACTTGAGGCTATTGCATTGTCCCAGCACGAAGGCCCCAGGGGCATCGGTGCCCACTCTGGGACCCTGTGATCTCTCTAGCTCCTTCCAGCTCTCAATCATCAATAAAAGCAGAGTAATCATTCCAGCAGCACTTAACTCATAGGTGGCCCCAAAAGAGGGGCTGGTAGACTTCAAGTGTATCTGACTGTCAGCTAATATTCATGATAAATGAAATATTTAAATAAGAAAGAGAGGGACCAGAATGGAGACTGGCTCAGCAGGAAAAGATGTCCTTGAAGAGTTTAGAAACAGGATACTAGAGTGGGAACTGCCTGGATTTTGATTCAAAATGATCTGGGTAAAACTTCCAGCTCTTAACCTCTCAAGACCAGGGTCACCTCATCTTAAAAAAAAAAAAAATAGAAGAAAAAAGGAAACAATGAAGGAAGGAATGAAAAAGCATTTATTAAGTGCTCACTACATGTCAAGTACTGAGCAAAACTACATTGTGGAGATATAAATACAAAAAGAAAGTCAGTGCCAGTCCTCAGGGAGTCTGAGGGGAGTCAGCATACATAGAGAAGTGGGGAGGGCCTTTTTTTCAGTCTGGAAATTTACTGGGACTGTCAATTGGGCCTTAAGGGAGTTGATTGACTCACCCTATCCAGGAATAATGGCAAAGCTGATTTGATCATGGTTCTAGAACTGGGATTGGGAAGATGGCAAACCAGTTGACAAGGCTATGGAGGAAATAGCAGAGGGTAGAGAATGAAACGAAGCCTGGCCAAACTTTTCTGAAATAAATGAAACAGGGGTGGTGGTGGAGATATTGGGGTACAAGCCAGAGAATGGTCTCTGTTGGACTAGATTGCTTCTAGGGTCCTTTTCCAACTCTGAATCTATCATCCTATGATCTGTGCAGTTACCTACCTCACAGGGCTGCCCTGAAGGAAGGACATTATCAACCTTAGCACTACAGAGGTGTAGGTAACACCTAGGCCAAGGACATTGTCAACCTTAGCACTATAGAGGTGTAGGTTAACACCTAGGCCAAGCTAGGTGATTTTGGAAAATTACTTAGAAAGTAATTATAGTTAAATTTTAATTGTTTGTAGAATGGGAAGGGAAAAAGCATTTATATAGTGCTTACTAAGCAGGAGGAGGTGGGGAGGGAAATACAAACAAAAAGGTCTCTACCCTCCAAAGGGGGTAGGGGAGGATATCTGTTCTAGTTCTGAAGTTTGGAAAGGAGAATGAGGAGGGGAAAGAAGCTTCTTTTCCTGGCACTGTTTTCCCTATCCATTCAGGTTACTACTCCCCAGTCTCTTTGCCTCTGTCCTCCTTTCCGCCTTTGTCCTCTGAAACTCATTTGGAAACATTCAGCATAAGCATCCTGAAGAGGGGAGTGGTAACTTGCTCTATCCATGTCTGGAATTCTCTTTTGGCTACCACATTTTAAGGACATTGATAATCTCAACAGTGTCTAGAGAACAGCCACCAGGATGGTGAAAGACCTAGAAATGCTGCTTTCAGAGGATTCCTTGAAGAAACTGAGGATGTTTGTCCTGGAGAAGATTTAGGGGTGAAGAGGTTACCTAAAAAGAGGGTTAGTAGACCCCCAAATACCAATGCTCTGGGTCCAGCTGAATGAATTCAACAAGTCTTCTCTCAGCCAAAGAAAAGTAAAGTTTATTAAAAGTTTGTTTTGTATTATACACAGAGTAAGCCTGTGCTAGGTCATTCTGTGGTACTCCCCATTCTATGGAGCTCTCCCAAACATTAAGACAGGATGGGATCTTATATATAGAAGGTTGTGGGAGGAATCTAGGGGTGGTCTAGGGGAGGAGTTTGGGGAGGGTCTTCAGGAGGAGTTAATGAGGTCAATGAGGGATTAAGGGTGGGAAGTTGCTGGAGGCCACCTGGAGACCACAAACAATGGTGGGCTAGGCCATTTCTAGGGTGGATGACACTTTGATAGGCTCAAGGGTGGGAAGTCTATTAACAGAGGCTTGAGTTCAGCCACTATGTAAGGCTTTTTGCCTCATGCAAATGCATGATGATTTAATCAAATATCAAGAGCCTATACCTCCAGGACTCTAGGAGAGCCAGAGGGAGCTCCCAGAGCCCATACCTCATCAGGGGGACAGGAAGAGCTGCTTTCTGTTTTGCAAGGTGGGTCTGTCCCCAGGAGATGGAATTCAACTTTGTCATGCCTGGCCCTGATGAGGTATGGGCTGTGGGAACCCCCTCAAGCTCTCCTTGAGTCCTTGAGGTACAGGCTCTGGGAACCCCCCTTTACTTTTCTTTGGCTGAGAGAAGAATTGAGTTGAATTCATTCTGCAGGACCCAGCGTGTTGGTATTTTTGGGTCTCCAGAGCAACCCTAACCCTCTTTATGGGTAACCTCTTCAGCCCCAGAGGGCATAGCCAGCTGGTCAAAGACCGAGGTAACTGTACTTTTTTATGCCTGAGACCAAACCACAAAACATACCCAAAACTAGCTGGAAACGTCTCTTCCCAGAGTAGGGAAGGACCCTGTCCTAAGACTTGTAGGTAGAGACCTCAGTACACCAATACAGGGCCACTTAGAGGTGGGGTTGGAAAGAGCATGGCAGAGCAGGGGCTCACCTTATTTATATATAGTTATAATTCCTGGTAGTATCCTATATTAGATTATTTTTCTTACTAAGTAGATGCTTAAACTCTATTGTTTTTATGTTGCTGAAGAATTTCAGGTACTCTCAGCTTCCTCTAAATGCAATACCCTCTCAGTTTGATTCCCTGGGGACAAAGCCCAAGTCACCCTACCTTAGTTATGACAAATCATTAAGTGTTTATTAAATTGGATGTGTTGAATTTAAGATGTCTACTGGACATTCAGTTTGAGATGTCTGAAAGGCAATTGGAGAAGAGAGATTGGCCATCAGCGGAGAATTTCAGGCATGATGGGTAGATTTGAGGGCCATCAGCATAGAGATGGTAATCAAAGCCACATGGAAACTGAGGAGATCACAGATGGTGACAGAGACAGAGCCCTTTGGGCCGGCTCTGGTTAGATGGCATGATCTGGAGGAGGATCCAGAAAAGGAGACAGAAGGAGCAGGAAGAAAAGCAGGGGAGAGCCGTGTCCCAAAAGCCTAGAGAGAGGAGTATTAGAGTGGACAACAGTGTCCAAAGGCTGCAAAGAGGTGGAGGAGAATAAAGGTTGAGAAAATCCCTTTGGATTTGGCAATTAGATCATGAGTAACTCTGAGAGAGCAGTTCTGGTGGAATGATAAGGTGAGAAGGCAAATCACAAGATCAAATTAACCTTCCTGGAGCATGAATCTGACTCAGTAAACTCCAGGACCTCCTTGTTATCTTCAGGATCAAATACAAAATGCTGTGTTTGACTTTTAAAGCCCTTCCTGCTTTTCCAGTTTTCATGCACTTTACTCCCTTCCACACACTCAGTGATCCAGTGACATTGGCTTCCTTGCCATTCTTGAACAAGGCATTCTATCACCTGACTCTATGCATTTTTTCCTGGCTGTACCCCATGCCTGGAACGTTCTCCTTCCTTGTCTCTGACTCCTTGATACCTTCAAGTCTCAGCTCAAATTCTACCTTCATCAAGAAGCCTTCCTCTGTTCCCCTTCATGCTAGTTCCTGCCCTCTGAGGTTACCTCCAGTTTACCCTTGTATATATCTTGTGTGCTTATTGTGGTTTGTATGCTGTCTCCACAATTAGAATGTGAACTATGATTGGTACATAATAAATGTTTAATAAATACTTAAGGGGAGGCTAGGTGGCACAGTGAATAGAGCACAGGACCGGGAGTCAGGAGGACCTGAGTTCAAATGTGGTCTCAGACACTCAACACAAAAACTAGCTGTGTGACCTTGGGCAAGTCACTTAATCCCAATTGCCCTGCCTTCCCCCCTCCAAAAACAAACAAACAAACAAATAAATACTTAAGATAACCAGTGTTTGTGAAATTTAGGCCCGTTTTCTTCTAATGATATGCTCTAATACAATAAACTAAGGAAACCTTTAAAAAAATACTTGTTAAGGGGCAGCTGGGTGGTACAGTGAATAGAACACTGGCCCTGACACTTACTATCGGTGTGATCCTGGGCAAGACACTTCCCTCCCATTACCTCCAAGAAAGGAAAAGGAAAAGGAATACTTGTTGACTTGACTAGCAGGTACTCAATATTCCTACACATGGATCATTCCTGACTGCCAAGGCTCTGCTAAACACCTGGGATTTGATGGTTATCAAGACTCCTGAAGTTAGTCTAGGAGAAAAATGGAATATCCCTCAAAATGCTGAAGTATGAACTCTGCTGTCTCTGGTTCATGAGCCCGTACTCCACCTGGGTTCCATTCTCTTGTTCACTGCTCAGTATATCAGTTACAGGAACTTACCATGTTGTTATCAAATGATTTATTGTAGAAGGAGCAAATTAAAGAGGGAAATCCACCTAACAGTCCTATATGCAGCATTCAGGGCTGGTCGTCTTTTCACCTTCCTCCTTCCGGTTGCCCTGCCCAATCTTTAGATGAGGCCCGAAGAGGAATACAAACAAAAGCACCCATGACTTGTAGAAAAGGCGTCTATGGAGGGGCCTTCACCTTCATCTCAGGAATGTAGAAACAAGGGAAAATGGGGAAGAGGAGGAGGGGAAGCCCCTTGCTCAGCTCTCCATCCTGATGGATTTAGGCTAGCTGGCAGTCTCAGTGACTCTGCTGGCTCCCAGGCCTCATCTGTGCCAGAGGATCAAGCTGTTCTTTAACTGTGCTGGTGTCTGGTCATCTTGAACTGGGCTCCAGACCTGTATTTCCTAGCTGCACTGGCTTCCACACTCTCGTGGGACTGTAGCTTCCAGTGGGTGCTGGTGATCTGCTTACTAGTCAATCCCATCTTCCAGAAAAGTAAATCCAAGGGCAGTGGAATGAAGACCAGAAATGAAAAGGTTCAGATAGCATTCATGTATGGTAGGGTAGTTTCTGCCATGGCCTTTTTGTTCTGGATAGTGAGGGTATCCCCACTTTGGGGGGGAGGGGGAACACTCTCATAGATTCTGCTCTAGTCGTCTAGCTCTACAGAGAATCTCCTGAGTTCTCAAGTCTACACAGAGATCAGGAAGGGGGCCCAGATGCTACTTATGTCACATTTCGAGATGTGAAGGCCTGGACTTTAGATGGTTTCAGGGGTGAACAAAATGGAAGGAAGACATGGGGGAGAAGACAACAAAGACAGATGGCATGGTTCACAAAGTAGGAGGTGAGCTAGGAGACTACAGAGTCATAGAAACCAAGGGAGAAGAAGGGGTCCAGAAGGGAGGGAGCGTTAATGAGGTCTTCTACTATAAAACAAAATTGTGGAGGATGAGAACTGAATAGAGAGACGTTGGCTTTGGCAAAGTGGTGATCATTGATGTCTGTGCACAGTGCCATAAAGAAGTCTGCTAGAAACCGGGAAGTGCCTGATGCCACATCTTGACTCCAGAGCTCACTTTCTGGGTGACTGTGGGAAAATCAGATATTGTCTCTGAGATACAGCTGTAAAACATTCTTATACTACATATCTTACACATGGGGAGATGTTATTATTACCTTTGTTGTGATTGAAGAGATCAGTACCAGTGTAGTGGTGGAGACAGAAGCCAGATTCCAAGGGAATACAGAATAAATGAACACAACATGACTATTATGGACGGGTTTTCTATGACTATACGTGTATAACCTATATTGAATTACTTGCTTTCTAAATGAGGGGGCATGGGGAGGGAGAAAGGGAGAGATTTTGGAATTCAAATATTTAAAAATGAATGTTAAAATTTTTTTCACATGTAACTGGGGAAAAATAAAATTCTAAATAAAATAAGACAATGCATTAGTGTCCCCCCCCCAAAAAAAAGAATAAGTGAATGTTGGGGTAGTGTCAATATCTCTTATCAGCTATTCTTTCTAAAAGTTTCATAGTGAAGGGAAGGAAGATGAGTCTGGGGTGACCCTCAGGATAAACTGGGACAAGGGATTTTTTTTTTTTAATTTTAAGGATGGTAGATCTGAACTTATTTGTAGGCAGAGGGAAAGAAGTTGGTGATAAGGCAGAGAATGCATTTAGATGGCTGTCCTTGTAGTTACCTATCTTAATTTGTGTCTCCTGTCTCTGACTACACAGTTTAAGAAGAGCTAGTAAAATTTTACCTAAAGATACGTATTTTAAACCTTCGTTCTAAATACATATAGATCATAAGAGTTAGAACTAGAAGATTCCTTAGAAATATCTTCTGCCTTTTGCCTCTTTTTATATCCTCAGTGCTTCCCACAATGCCTGGCACGTAGTAGGTGCTTAATAAATGTTTGGGCCAGCTAGTTGGCGCCATAGTGCATAGAGCACCAGGCCTGGAGTCAGGAAGACTCATCTTCCTGAGTTCAAATCTGACCTCAGACACTTACTAGCTGTGGGATCCTGGGGAAGTAACTTCACCCTGTTTGCCACAGATTCCTCATCTATCAAATGAGCTGGAGAAGGAAATGGCAAAAACACTCCAGTAACTTTGCCAACAAAACTCCAAATGGGGTCATGAAGAGTTGGACAAGATTTATTGATTGACCTACAGACTAGTCCAATCCCTTTGTTTTCCAGATGAGGAAACAGGTTGGAAATAATTTGAAGGCTATTTCCATAATTAACGTCTTCTCATCTTGAAAAGAGCATATTATCTGAAAAATGTTTGGATTTTTTCAATTGTCCAAAAACAATATTGCTTGTTACCAAGAGATTTAATTTGTGGGAATTAATCCTGTGACAAACCACCTTGACGCTGAGGTTCAACAAACTTAATCAAAGGAAGGACCACCTTCTCATAGCTACTGTTGCCATAGGGTTTCTGTTAAAAAGGAAGTGGGTCATGAAGGTACCATGAGACACTGACATCAAGAGACTAATGTCCTGATGTGCAGAACCACAGAATCATCATAAGGGATTCTTGTACTGGGGGAAAAGTCACTGGATTAGGCCCTCAGAGAGCCTACCACATCTTGGGCGGAGGAAGGTGTGGAGACAAAGGAGGCTGGGTCTCAGGGGAAGGCCATGGGCCCTGGCAATCACAAAGCATCCTGGCTGGGACTGGTAGGAAGTGATGCTCTGGGACCCAGCAAAGAGTCAACTCAGGGAAGAAGCATGTGCCCTGGGAGAAGGTCCCACTTGCCTCATTCTAGTCCCAACTCTCTCTGCTGATGCATAAAGGCAAAAGTTTAACTAGCTGCTTAGTGAGCATGGCTGTCAAGCAAACATCAAATTCTTCTCTGCTTACTAAAGAAGAATAACTATATGAATGTGCTTCACATTTTTTGTTTGGGGAAGGTTTTCTCCCATCTTCAGGTGAAATCTATACTTTGGGCCATATCAAACTCTCACTTAGAGAAAAAAACAAAGGTTAAAATTTAGTATGGCTGTTTCTTTTCTCCAAGTGTGTCCTCCATTTTCTCACATCTTTGTCTTTGAGAACCTGGAACTCCCTCTTCTCCAAACTTTGTCCTGTCCTTAGAGCGTAATATAATGGGAGCAGAATGAGGGGACCTGGTTCCAAAGCCTAGTTCTTCCACTTGCTAGCAAAGCCCTTAACTCCTCTGTTTTAGTTCCCTCATCTCTGAAAAGAGGGGTTGGATTAGATGATCTCCAAGGCCTCTTCTGTTTTAAATCTGTCATCCTGCAATAATCTGTGTAATGGGGACCAACAGTCCTCCCTTTCTTCTCCTCCCCTCCCCCCATTTGATCTGGGTAAGACACACCCCATTGGAGTGTATGTGGAAGTGAGCTAGGCTCCTCTGGCCACTTTGGGAGCACAAGCTCAGCAGGGAGGGATATGAGGATGATTGGGCCATCTCTGGGTCTCCTCGGTGGCAGATTGACGTTAAAGGGAGAGACAGCTTCTGCTTACCTCTCAGCTTCCCCTTATGTAAACCTGTGTGGCTTGGGCTCATCTTACTGATCTCCTAGCTTGCATCATCCCTTGTGTACCTGTTTGTAGCCTCTACTGCTATCATAGAGTTAACGCCATACTCTGTATATAGTAGGCACTCAATAAATATTTGATGGGTGGGATATACTTTAAAAAAAAATCATAATGTAAAAAACAAAACACCTTCATAATCCTGAATTTTAAAATGAGTCATGTTTCAAAAGTCCAATAAGTCAGTTGTTTGGAGTTGGGAATACATTTTCCCATAGGAAAATAAAATGACCACACGTTCTAGAGTTGAAAAAGATCTCCGTAGCCATTTAGTTCAATTCTTACCCAAAAAGGATCTGCATGAGGTGCCCCTTCCACTCTAGGACACTCTTATGGTTGGGAAAATTTTCCTTGACATCCCACTGAAATTGGCCTTTTCGAACTTCCACAGTGCTCCCAGGTCTGTCCCCTGGGACTGTGGTATGGGCTCTGGGAGCCCCCTTGAGCTCTTTTTGAGTCCTTGAGGTACAGGCTCTGGGAACCCCCCTTGAACTCTGATTAAATCTTAAATCGTCCTATTTGATGAAGCATTTGCATGAGGCCATAAACTCTGCATTGTGGCTGGGCCCCAAACCAAATTTCTGTTTACTAGACTTCCCACCCTTGAGCCTACCCAGCAACTTCACACCCTTAATCACTCTCATTGACCTCATTAACTCCTCCCTAGACCATCCCTAGATTCCTCTCACAACCTTCTGTATATAAGACCCCATCTAGTCTCCATGTGTATGTGTATGTGTATGTGTATGTATATGTGTCTCTGTATGTGTGTGTATGTGTATGTGTATGTGTATATGTGTATGTGTATGTGTATGTATATGTGTGTGTGTGTGTGTGTGTGTGTGTGTGTGTGTGTGTGTGTGTGTGTGTGAGAGTGTGTGAGTGTGAGTGAGTGAGAGAGAGAGAAAGAGAGAGAGAGAGAGAGTTCATTCGCAGGACCCAGCGTGTTGGTTTATTACGCCTAATTCCTCTTCCACATGACACTTTTTGGACATTACTTAGCATAGTACCCGGCACATAGTAGATGTTTGATTTGAACACAGCCACTAAGTCCCCACTGACTCTTTTGTTCTCCAGTCTAAATATTCAACGGATCCTTGAAAGCACCCAGCATTAAAATCTTGCCCAAGACACCAGTTATCATATGGGCAAGTCCCTGCAACTCTCTGGACCTGTTTCCTCTTCCATAAAATGGAGATAATCCTGCCTAGGACTGGGCTCTTGGGGCGGTTGGGAGGATTATATTAAAGAATGTAAACACTGCAAATCTAAAACCCAGCTAAGTGTCTGCTGTTATTTGACTGACAATGGCTAATGGAAGACCAGTGTGGTGTCCTCACCCAGAATTTTCAGAGACAAAAAGGAATGTTCTCATTCATTTAATTCAGCAAGCATTCATCCAGCAGTTGCTATGATAGCATTCATCCTGGGTCCTTTGGAATTGTCTTGATCAGAGTAGTTAAATCTTTTACCATTGATCATTCTTACAACATTGCTCTTACTGTAATCTTCTCCTGGTTCTCCTCACTTCACTTTCTGGAGAAAAGTCTTTAGATTAAGATCTCACATTCCACCTGGAGGTTTTGTCCTTAAAAGGAGAGGTTCACCAACAAAAAGTCTTTTGGTTTGGGGCCACTTTGAGAGTGCTGAGAACTTGTTGAGAAACAGGGCTGATGGGAGACTAAGAAAAGAATTAACTAGAGATGGGAGTGAATTAGAGGTGGTGCATTAACTAGGGATCAGATTGTCAGGATTTAACTCCCCCTTCCCCCCCCCCACCCCTTCTCCCTGGCAGCATGGTGACCTGCTATTCCTTTCAATGAATTTATTTCCTCTTAATTTCTCTTCCGCTCAGAACTGTTGACAGAGGGGATGCCAGACCCATAGCCTCTATGAAGGTCTTTGCACCCTCGTGACCAAGACGTATCACCCTCAGCTTCTGTTTTGGCATCTTGAATCAGGGTTAGAACCTAATATACACTGAGCCCTAGCACCCATGTAAATACAACAAAATTTGGTGAAGTTGACTGGTTCTTTAAAATTAAGGTATAGTTTGAAGCTACTGCCATTTCCCAGGAGACAAAATGGGATTTCTCCAGCCACCTCCCCCACCCCCTTTCTAGGTCTCTTCTTTCCAGATGGAGGTCTGAATGACAATGCATTAGGTAACATGAACTCCCCAGGTCGCAGAAAACCACCAGTTCCTACAAAAGTTACAAAAGACTTTCTCTTTTTCCCTGCAGAAATAAAGCAAGAAAAGTGTTAAGTTTAAGGAAACCAAAGTCACAGTGGAGGGCTTATTGAGACAGTCACTGAACCGAAACAAATTTCTTTATTTACAAAAGCTAAAGATTTCCTGGTGGGTGGACCAAAGGTGAGCTGGGCGCTGCCCTCTCTAACTTTCACCCTTTGGCACTGGGATTGTACCCAATCCCTTGGCTGGTTTTATCCAAGTTTTATCACTTAATTTCTCCCTTAGTCCCAGTTCTTTGAAGTTTATGCAAACGAAGTTACTAAGCAAAGGCTGTTACGGATAATGATACTCCACCCCATTCCTAATCCATTGTTTGAAAAACCAGTTGCTAGTTGCCTCAAAACAAATCTACTTCAGTCACTTTCAATCTCCAGGGGGGAGCTTGGTTGCCTGGACTTTGCCAGAAGCTTTTCCATAGTTCCTTGAGACTCCTAACTAAGTCCAACACCACATCTAAGTTGTTCTGAGATTTCATGTTTTGTTATCTATTGTGTTTAAACTTTGAGATTTGGACAGGAAAGTGAACAGTGGGGTGGTGATATACCAAGAGGAATATCACTGGTTCCCAAAAGAGGGCCAGAGAAATCAATCATCAGTCTCTCTTCCTTGGTTAGGTTCATTACATCAGTCCATTCCTGATGAGGTATGGGCTCTGGGAGCCCCCTCGAGCTCTCCTTGAGTTCTTGAGGTACAGGCTCTGGGAACCTCCCTTGGACTCTAGACTAAATTGTCTCTTTTGATGAGGCATGAGGCATGAGGCCATAAGCCTTACATTGTGGCTGGGCCCAGACCTCTAGCCTAGTTACTAACTGCTAACCTCTAGCCTAGTTACTAGCCTAGCCCTTCATTGTTCATCTACTTCCCACCCCTGAGCCTATCAAAGTATCAATACACCCTTGAACTGGCCTAGCCCCCCATCGTGTGCAGCCTCCAGCTACTTCCCACCCTTAATTACTCATTGACCTCATTAACTCCTCCTGAAGGCCCTCCCCAAACTCCTCCCCTAGACCACCCTTAGATTCCTCCCACAACCTTCTATATATAAGACCCCATCTTATCTCCATGTTTGTGAGAGTGCCATAGAATGACCTAGCACAGGGTTGCTCTGTGTCCAGTACAAGCGAACTTTTAATAAATTTTACTTTTCTTTGGCTGAGAAGACTTGAGTTGAATTCATTCAGCAGGACCCGGTGTGTTGGTATTTTGGAGTCTCCAGAGCAACCCTAACCCTCTTAGTGGGTAACCTCTTCAATTCCCATGGGTATCTGGGGCATTTGGTAGATGGTGTTCTGGGGATTCAGGTATTAAATGCATCAGTAAGGTTCTTTTTGGCTTGAAAGGGATAACAGGGATCCCGGCCTCCTCCTCCTTCCTCCTTCTCTTCTTCTTCCTCCTCTGTCTTCTCTCTTTCCCTTTCTCCTCCTCCTCTTCTTCCATTGTGGGATCACATGGGTGGTTCAGGAGATCTGAATTCTGAAAATAAGGCATAAGAGCTACCCCCAGCTAGGATACCCTTGAGGATAGGGGTGGTCATGGACCTCATGTCTGGGAAGAACACAGTCTGTTGTCCAGATAGTATGCTCATTTTTCCAGCCAGTGAGTTTTCTTTTGTTCTTAACTTTATTTTTATATTTCCTGGGGCCATGACCACCCTCACTTTTGTGTCTCTGGCCAAGGTCACGTCCTCTCTGAAGTTCCTGACTCCTGTGCTCCTATTTTTTCCCAAGGCCAAGGCCAGAATGGTTATCCTTCCCTTCCTGTCATTTTGTTGCATTAGAAGTTTGGAGCTCACCTGAATCCTAAATACCTTCTCCTCCATTGGCTTCTGTGACAGTGTTCTCGGGGCTTCCTTCTGGACCACCTCTCATTGTTCTCATTGTTCTTTGCTGGTTCTTGTCCTCTATCTCCTACTCCCTCCGCCCCCCCCCCCCTCGTCTCTGGTGAGCTCATCCATACATATATGTTCAAAGATCATCTTTTTTGGGAAGGCAATTGGGGTTAAGTGACTTGCCCAAGGTCACACGGCTAGTTTTTGTGTTGTGTCTGAGGCCGGATTTGAACTTAGTTCAATGATTATCTTAATGCCGACTCCCAAATCTATACACTAGCTCTAATCTCTGTCCTGAACTCTCCTATTTATGGGAAGGATGACCGTCTCATTCCAGAAAAAAGCTCCACATCCACACAAGCACACAATTAGCTCTTAGGCTGTATGTACAGTGCAGGAGGAAGGCAGAAATCCATGCTGCTTTCTCTTGGCCTCTAAGGTGTGATTCAAGTTAAACTTTGCATCTTCCTGAACTGGCCCAGACCGAAGGACAAGGCGGCCCCTGCAGAGCCACCCTTCATCTTAGGGCCCTTTTCAGCATGGAGCCTTGTGCCTCTGAATTGTCCCGAGTCACACAGGTAGGCTCACTGCATCCCAGATAGAGAGCCGAATGGGGCTTCAGATGTCAGGTAGTCTGACCCTGCCCCCCTCTTTTTATAAAGGAGGAAACTGAGGATGAGTGAAGGAAAGCCCCAGGTCGCAGAGTTAGAAACAGAGCCCAGATCTTAGCTCCTTCCATGCCCGGCTCATGTGCCCCCCCTCCCCCCAATTTATCTGGTATCCCCTCCTCCAAGTATATATATCTCCCTGGTGGAATATAAGCTTCATGAGGGCAGGAACTTTTTTGTTTTTTTTAATCTTTGCATCCCCAGCACCAGGCAGAATACCCTGCACATACTGTCACTTATCAGGTAGTTGTTGACTTAGATGGAATTAAATAGAAATAAAATAAAATAAAATAAAAATTAAATACCACACAGCCAGATGGAGTTTTTCTGTGATGGTCTAAGTTCTAGACCAGAGGCAGCCTGAATTCAGGAAGATCTGAATTAAAACCCAGCTTTGGCTACTAACGAGCTGTGTGGTCCTGGGCAAGTCATTTAACTTCTCTCTGCCTTCCTTTTCTCTACTGTAAAATGCGAATAATGAAAGCACCTACCTCTCAGGGTTGTTGTGAGGATCAAAGGAGTTACTTGTAAAGTGGTTATCATGGGGCTCGGCACATGGTAGGTGCTTAATAAATGCTTTTCCCCTTCCCCTCCTTAACCTTTTTATTTTTTAAATGGATCTCTGGCAGCCTATTGCCCTCTCCTCAGAATAATGTTTTTAAATGTATAAAAATAAAACACGTTGGATTGCAAAAGAAATAAATTATATCAAAATGCAATTGTCAAATTAAAAAAAAACAACCACCAAGTTTGTGGACCCCAAGTTAAGAACTTATGGTCTAAAGTGAATGTGGACATTTGGGTCACGGACTCTAGTCTACCTCAGAAACGTGTAGAAAATCGATCCCATAGTGGCTTACTACAAGTTCCTTAAATGCCTAGGCTTCAGAAAAACCATAGTTTTCGTAGGAGCATTCAGTATTTCTGATGGCAAATTCACTGATGTATTTAATTAGTTTCAGCCCCTGCCTGCAAAGTCAATTAGATGTGTTTTGGGCTTTTTGTTCTTATCCCATGAATTTTACCCCATGGGTTTGTAAGCAGATAATTTCCCAAACAGGAAATTATCTACTGGCCAAAAGAGGCTTGTCCAGAAAACAAATAGTGCGCAAGAAGAGAATCCATAGGATGGCTGAACGTCTGACTCTTGTCATTCACATTGTGACCATCGGGACAAGGAGAGGAAGATGGAACAGGGTGAGATCCCCAGGTCTGTGTCTTATCAGGCACCAGCCAGCTCAGATGTCACCCATGAAAATAAAAGAAGCCTTTTATGAGAAGGCAGAGGTGGGGGACTAGGATGTGAAGTCAGACTTTTTGGATCTGTTAGTTTTGATTAACTGGTGGTTTTACTTTTTGTCATAACGGTTAGCTGTCTGGAAGAGGTAGGAAAGCGGCATATTAGGAAATGTAAAAAAAAAGATGCTAATAAAATTTTATTTATAAATATTTCAAAAGATGCCATGGGACATGCTTATGACATCCCCGTCCTCCTAGCACATTTCTGTACCTTTTTAAGGGTGACCGAGAACGTAAATGCATTACCTCATGTGATCCCCACAACTCTATGAAGTGGGAACACCTATTTTATCCCCACTCTATAGATGAGACGACTCAAACTGAGAAGGGTTAAATGACATTCCCGTGTCACAAAGCTAGTAAGTGATTGGGGCAGGATCTGAACCCACTTATTCTGGATCCAAGTCCAGAGCTCTGTTCGCGATGTCATATATGTAGTCATTTCTCCTTCCCCCCTTTGTCTAGTTTATGTGTGTGTGCATACATAGACATACATGCCTTATCTGAAGCAGGATATAATTATATATCTTTAAATATGTATTATATATGTGTTTGTACATATATGCATATATGGATGTAGATATGGATAAAGTAGCACTTACCTCCCAGGGTTTTTATGAGGCCCAAATGTGATAATCATTGCAAAGGGCTTAGCACAGTGTAGTTGTTGTTTGTCCTTTGTTTTCAAAGATGTTATCACCGAGACATCTTGTCTGTGATTTGGATTTAAGTGAGGCAGAGTTGGACAATGTCTTCAGCCTTACTCTCTCTTCCAGAGCCATGTAAGTCCAGTGGCAAGAGAAAAATCAAGGTGACTGGTGATGGCCTCCAAAGCCGTGGATGACCTTGGCATGCCATCCTTGAATGTCTGGTCAAGCACCAAGCTCTCCACAGCACCTGCTTCAGATGCCTTCATGGCCTTTGGAACAGATTGTTCCCATCAGCCCATTTTACTGGGGAAGTCTTCACATGCTTGGGGTAGACATCCCCCTACCTCACGGACGGTTTGAGGCCTGCTGGTTTCCCTCACCCTGGATTAGCTAGCTGTCTTCCAAGCTGATTTCTTACCAGGGTGTGACCTCTTAACATGATGCAGCTTCTTGGAGCCACAGGTGAGAATTGGGGGATAGGTGGGCTTGGCAAGCCTTCACACCAGAGGTGCTCGCCATCCCTGATACCCCATAGATCTCTGTAATGGAAATGCAGATTTAAAGATCTTCCCTGCCCCTAGGCCCTTTGATTGGCTTAAGAGACTTTGATTGGCTTTAAGAGTCTCTGAAAACCTTCCTTGATTTGAAAATATGCTCTGCCTCCTAATAGACTGAATGTGGTCACATGGAGCCTGTGGTGGGAGGCTTGGTTTTCAGGAATGACCACACCTTGATGCTGTGTGATTGGGCAGTGGATCAAAAGGGTGGTTACATTCTTTGAGCCAGGAGAAGGCTATATAAACTCTGATGAGGGGCTTTGCTTTGGGGCTCACTTTGAGAAGTGTTGTGTGATTTGACCAGATGAGACTCTGGGAAGCCGTTGTTGAGAGCCCCCCGGCTTTGAAAACCCAGATGTTGATGCTTCCCTCTCTGGTAACTGTGATTTGGTATTGATATAATGGTAGGACAGTTTGGAAGCCTGTCTGTTTGATCTGTAAGTTCTGTAACTCTGAAGTTCGGGGTGCTGACCTTTTTCCCCTGAACTAGGTAATGTATGTTTGTTTGATTAAAGTAAGCTTGTTAACCCATTTTGAGTTGCTTTCCTTTTGAAAAGCAGATCTAAGAACCTGTGTTGGCAGCTACCCTGGGGATATTGGGGTGCTTGCTGCTACAACCTCCTGGCACATAGTAAGTACTACATAAAGGTTAGCTGTGATTATTGTTAACAGCAAAATAAGGTTGTTGAATTAAACAGATTTCTAAGAACCTTCCCAGCTCTAAATATGGGAACCTTTGATCACATGGCATCAACCATGTCTGATAGTAGGTTTGCTATTTCACCCTCATAGTCCTGTACCTCTGCAAGGACTGGAGGGAGCTGCGTTTTCTCAGCTCTTCTCTGGGGTCACAGCTTGCCTCTTAAAAAACAAACATACCAAGAATGAGATGCAGAAAAGCTTAAAAACTAGCATGTCAAATTTCTCGTATGTTTTTAAGCCAGTGGTTTTATCATAGGGACTCATATTTTCATATACAGTCTTCTTTTTCTTCATTCTTCTTTGCTTTCTCTCCAGACTTTTTTCTACCATGCCATAGCAGGCTTCTTGCCCTGGAAGGTCACTCGACCTGTGGGGCCCCTTCCTCTGAGACCTCCATTTTAAGGGCCCATGCCAGCTATGTTCACTTCCTCACTTCTCTGACACATAGTGGGCACTTAATAAGTGCTTCTATTTTATTCTGTATATGGATATGTTTGTGTTAGTGTTTGCCAAGTACAGAATAACAAAAAATGAAAATATTTTAAAATGCCAAATTCACAGGATTTTAAACTCCTAACATAACTTTGATTATGGTTTATGGTTGACCTTGTGATGTTCTCTGATAAGTGCTTCTATGTTGAACTGTCAACTAACATCTTTGGTACTCAGTGCATAGGATTTAGATTAAGGTAAGGACATTGAGTCCATTATAACATCTTCTTTTGGAGATCATGGGAAAAGACTCCCCTGTATGACTGGTCTGGAGAGAGCCTGGCAATAAGGAATACTTTTCCAACCAGGTCTGGTAATACATGTCTATGGCTCCTGCTTTTGCTATGGCTAAAAATGATGGATTGCTTAAGCTCTGGAGTTTTGAGCTGCAGCCAGTTGGGTGTCCACTAGGTCTGGCACCATTGTGGTGAGCCTTTGGGTGGGAAGCTACCAGGTTGCCTGATGGGCAAATTGACCTAGGTTGGAAATGGAGCAGGTCAAAATTCCCATGATCAGTAGTAGGGTCAGGTAGGTGAGTGGACATCGTACTTCTAGCCTGAGGATAAAGAAACCCAGTATTACCCCCTCCCCCCCAAAAAGAAACCTCTCCCTGCCACTGTAAAGTATTTAGAAGAGTTGATAAGTGAGGCAGCAATGAGCAAGCCCCATTTACATGTCATTCTGAGGGTCAACAAGTAAAAAAAGATACCTTTGGATGAACAGGGGAGAGGAGACTATTGCTTCTTTTGGTTGATGATGTCAGATTTTATAAATTCTGGGCACCTCCCTGAAGTGACAGGCTTCTCCCTCTGCTCAGTCCTGTGAGGGTCTGGGGATGACAGGGGAGCCAGAGAAGAATGACTTTGAGGGACAGCTCTAGAGCTCACTGGGAACCATGGAGGCAGTTTGAGTATAGAATTCAGAATCAAAATCCAGGCTCTGCATTTTTTTTTTAAAGCAATTGGGGTTAAGTAACTTGCTCAAGGTTACACGGCTAGTCATTTGATTTATGCGTGGGTGCTCATTTTCTGAGGCCAGATCTGATCTCGGGTCATCCAAACTCCGAGGCCCGTGCTCTTACTCACTGCGCCACCTAGCCGCCCCTTTAGGGCAATTGGGGTTAAGTAACTTGCCCAAGGTTACACGGCTAGGTTTTTTGTTTGTTTGTTTGTATGGATTAAGTGTCGGAGGCCGGCTCCGAGCTCAGGTCCTTCTGATTCCAGGGCCGGCGCTCTATTCACTGCGCCACCTAGCCGCCCCTGGGCTCTGCATTTTTGAGGAGAGTAATATTAATATTGGCCTCAATCCCTTGGAAGTAGGTCTGGGGCCTGGCAATTCTTGCCCTCAGCCTTGCAGGATCCAGAGCATCTTTCAAAGCATTGGTCAGTGGCAGTGTGCCATGTGAGGCCTTTGTCAATCACATAATTTACAGTGTTCTTCCTTTCCTGAAACCCCCCACCCCCCGAGGTTTCTTTTCTATTGACTTGTTTGTGTCCCTGTCACCCCTTCTGTGTCCTCCCTCTCACCTCAGCCTAGAAGTCTCACTGTCTGTGTTTGTCTGGTGATTCCCCAGAACCTCAGCCTAGTGCCTGGCACATAGCATGCCTCCTGGACATGTCCCCTGTAGTCTTAGGCTGCGTGTCTGTGGAGGTACCATTCAGGAATGTCTGCTCAGTTCAGTTAGGAGGGGATGTGGGAGCTGATGGCAGGAGTACTGACTTTCAGGCCTGTCCATTGGGACCTAAGTGTCTGAACGTCGATTTAGATGATGAAAGCATCTCCAGAGGCATCTACATGTTCCTTTCACAGAGCAGGGAAGCGAGGCCAGGGTGACACAAGTAGTAAGTAGCCATTCTGGGATTTGGACCCAGGTGCCCTCTCAAGTGCCTGGCACAGTTCCTGGCATTTAATATATGCTTATTCCATTCCATTCCATATCACCTCCCTAGGCCTCAGTTTCCTCCTCTGTAAAACAAGGGGGTTGGACTCTGGACACCTTGTGAAGCCCCTTCCAGTTGGAAGTCTGTGATCCTAAGATTTTATAAATTCTGGGCACCTCCCTGAAGTGACAGGCATCTCTCTCTGCTCAGTCCTGTGAAGGTCTGGGGATGAAAGGGGAGCCAGAGAAAAATGACTTTGAGGGACAGCTCTAGAGCTCACTGGGAACCATGGAGGCAGTTTGGTCTACAGGAAAGAGTATGGAATTCAGAAGCAAAATCCAGGCTCTGCATCTTACTATTCTGAGAAACCTTGGACAAGTCATATAATATTTCTAAGCCTCAGTTTCCCCATCTGTAAAATGAAAGATTTAGACTGGGTGAACTCTAAGGTCCCTTCCAGATCTAAATCTATAGTCTTATGATCAGCTTCCAATGGATGGGGTATGAGCCCCACAGTCAAGATGCCTTCCTTTGGAGACCTTGGCCTCCATGTCCACTCTGATGGAGAAGAGAAATAACTTTTACTGGATGCATATAAATTCAGCTCTTGTAAGGGGAGCCCTTAGCGCCCATGGAGAAACCAAAACCGTGATAAGCAACTGGTGTGGCTGAGTAAAGTAAGATAAAATCTAAAGAATCCAGGAACCAAGTCAGTGAGGAAGCCATGAGGGGGAGGACTGCAGCCCGAAGGCCAAGAGATCTCCTAGATAAATAGAGCAGTGTTGTAACTACTCTGTTAAACTTTGTATATACTTAAGCCCGAGGTATATGTAATACAATCACAGTGTTATATGCAATCTTTTTTGTTCTTTTTTTTTTTTTTTTTTGCCTTTTAGAGGGGGGAAGACAGGACAATTGGGGTTAAGTGACTTGCCCAAGGTCACACAGCTAGTTTGGTGTTAAGTGTCTGAGGCCGGTGCTGTATTCACTGTTCCACCTAGCCACCCCTTTTGTTCTTCTTTGTATAGGGAAGTGTATCTTTGTTGATTTTTGTCAGATTCATAATAATAAACATTTTTAAAACTTAAAAAATTTTTTTTACTAACTTTTTTAGTTTAAATTTTCCTTTAAGGAAAGGGAAAAGTCTCAAAGAAACTTTAAAACCAAAGTTTCCACTTTTGTATACAATTCTCTTTTCTGTTCTTTGAATATTGAAATGTTCATGGTTGTTAAGTTCATGATAAAAATAGAAAATTTATATGAAAACAAGACTCATTCCCAAACCTGATATTCTACTTTTAGCATAATGCCAGTCTTGAAATAGAAGTTGTGATTCTTTTTGCAGTTCAGTTTTTCAAGGGAACAGCTCAAAGGCTCCTTCAGCTCTGGGCTTTTGACAAACATCTTCTGGGGGGGCAGCCAGCGTGAGCCAGAAGAAGAGGAGGTATGGAGTCCTCCCTGGGAGGTGAGCGTTTAGATCAGAATAGGAGATTTCAGATTAAAATATGCACTTGATGGGCAGCTAGAATTCACTTACTTTGGAAAGACCACAGAACAGGGCTGAGAGCAAAGGCAGAGTGGGTCAAGTTTGTCTGGGAGGGGGTCTCCTGGTAGCTCTGGAGGAACCTTTTTTCCACTTGCTCCTCAGTGAATTTAGCCCCCATGCTTTCCGTGTCCTTGTCATTTTTGTACATCCAGCACAATGTCTAGGGCACAGTAGGTGATTTATGGATGCACATCCCTGGGCAGAGGTGTTCTGTTTAAGAGCTAACAAGGTCTGGCCAGATACCTCTGAGGTCCTTTGAACCTTGAGATGCTATGAGTCTATAAGTAGATACTTGCCAAACTGATTTTACACATCTTATAATGAATTGATGTGTTACCCCTCCCAGGATTATTTTCATTTTAAAGGGAGGCCAGGTGGCAAGACCCAATATTTAGGTTAAAGGAATACACCTCTGTGGTAAGATTACAAATGCCTGGGCACCTAGGATGCTTTCAGGCTGAGAGGGGCATCTAGGCTAACCACCTTATTTTATTTATGAAGGAACTGCAGTCCAGAGCGGTAAGTTTCTTGCTGAAGGTCATAACATCATAGCTCTAGAATGGAAGGGGATCTCAGAGGTCGAGTTAAAGCATTTATTTTAGAGGAGGAGAAAGAGGCCCAAAAAGACAAGTGACTCTTCCAAGATGGTCATGAGCAGAATTGGGATTTGAATACAGATCCTCCAGCCCAATTCTGATGTTTTTTCCAATACAGAATCCAGAGTTTCACACTTGGAAGGGACCTCTCTGGGTCCCACTCATACCTGAAATTAATCCCTTCTTTAACTTTATAGGTCTATAACCCTCATGCAGCCCACTTTACTTATGGGTAGATCTAACAGTCAAATTGCTGTTGTTGAGTTGCTTCAGTTGTGTCTGACTTTCCATGACCCCGTTTGGGGTTTTCTTGGCAGCAATACTTTAGCGGTTTGCCATTTCCTTCTCTTGTCCATTTTACAGATGAGGAAACTGAGGCAAACAGGGTTAAGTGACTTGTCCAGGGTCACACAGCTAGCAAGTATCTGAGCCTGAATTTGAACTTAGGCCTTCTGAATGAATCAACAACAACAAATTTGACCTTTTTGCAAATTCTGCCCATTGTTCTGATTCTGCCTCTGGGGTTGGGCAGAACAAAGCTAATCCTTCCACCTCCCAACACTCCAAATGTGCTCCAAAAATCGCTCTATTTTAGCTTCTCTGGGTTAAATATCTCCCAGTGTTTTTCCAGCAAATCCACATAGGGCACAAACTTGAGTCTCTTCAATATCCCTGCTGATCAGTGTCCTTCATAAAAGATTGTGCCTGTGACAGAACATGGTGCCTGACCAAGCAAGAGCAGACTAGACTATTCCTAGATGTCACGTTTCACTTACAGTCTCATTCACTTTTCCTATTGAGCGGCCATGTCATACTATTGGTTTATGTTGAGCTTGTGGTCCACTAAGGCCCCTACATCTCCTCTCCCCCTCACCCCCCTAGGCTGCACAGGTGATGTTGATTGTTCAAACCCAAGTCAAGAACTTTACATTTATCCCTAATCAATTTATCTTAGGTTCAGCCCAAGGCTCCTCTAACCTTTTATTTGTCAACCCACAGATGAAAATAAATAGGCCTGGCCATAGGCAAAATTGATCTACTGATTTTTTTTTCACCCCCTTCTCTCCATGCTAAAAGTAAAATGACTTTAGGATTTAACAGGGTACTGGACTTCATGATGGGAGGGAAGGGTATGAGAAACTGAAGAGGAGGGGAGGAGACCCAGAGGAAGTGCTTGTTCCTCTCATGACTGTCTGCCGCAACTGTGTCCAGGAACTTCCTTCAGCCTTGAAGGAGGGCCAAGAGTCTCTGGGAATAGGCCTGAGAACCACAAGACAGGCCAGAGAGGGATGAGTGAAAGAATATGGTCAGGATGTGGGGAGCTGCAGCGGAGGCCACTGAACCAAACTGATTAAAAAAGAAGCTGTTATGCTAACCATTTCTTCTTCCTCCAGACTTCCAAAGCCTTTCTTTCCTTCTATCAGATCAAAGGCTGATTAGATACCAGAACTACCAAAAGTCAGTTTTCAGAGATGCTGGCACCCAAGGCCTGGAAGGATGATTTGCAACAATAGAGTTGCAAACAGACAGTCAGTTGGTCAAGTGACACTTATTTTTTTTTTTTTTTTTTTGCCTTTTGGAGGGCAATTGGGGTTAAGTAACTTGCCCAAGGTTACACGGCTAGGTTTTTGTTTATGTGTGTTAAGTGTCTGAGGCTGGATCTGAACTCAGGTCCTTCTGACTCCAGGGCCAGCGCTCTACTCACTGCACCACCTAGCTGCCCCGAAGTGACACTTATTAAGCACCTACTATGTTCCAGGCATTGTGTTAATGCTGTTCCTCTGATCGTAGACTCGGCATTAGATGAGAGTTTAGAGGCCATCTCTAATCTACTCTCTTTACTTTATGGTTGAGGAAAATAGCGCCCAGAGAGGTCCAATGATTGGGGAATGTAGATGTCGAGTTGGAAGGGATTTTAGAGATCATTTATTCCAACCCCTTCGTTTTACAAATGAGGAACCTGGGATCTACAGTGTTGGGGTGACCAGAGATTTGGAGTGGAAAGGGACTTCAGAGGCTGTATAGTCAAACTTTACCCTTTTATGGATGAGGAAAGTGAGGCCTAGAATGATAGAGTGATTTGCCTAGCATCAGGCCTTTCAAAATCAGGGGTCTTCAGATTCCCTTATGCTGCTTCTCAGATGTCCAATTCACCCTCAAGTCAAGACATCACCTATGGTGTCTTTGGTCCTTTTCAAAAATGAAACTCTCCTTATTGGTGGAGAATGATCGCTCCATCTTCTGTGTCTACATGAGAAGTGGAATCAGTGAGAGTTTGAGAGAGGACAGATCTTGGTTCTTTTGCCTTCCAGTTTTGAGAGAGAAGACTCAGGATTCCAGATTCTCTTCAGAGAAGAAGCCAACATAGAGAGGAATTGGAAGCTCGATCTTGTGCCTATCTCCAGCTTACCACACTAGAGGCCTTGTGTGAGATCTGGGACTCTGTCTTTCAGTGAAGCTGAGATAGCTTGCTCCTAATGGGAGAACTTATTTACTCTGTGCGTTGTCTGTAATATTCTTTGTATAACTTCTCTGATTTCTGAATACTTTCTATTTGGATAAATAGCATGGGAGAAGTGGATAACCCCGCTCCCCCTTAACCGCAGAGACTGACCAGCATGTTTCCTGAGGTAGCTATTTTCCAATAAGTTCTTGCTGCCCTTGCCTTAATATCCCTTACCAAAATCCCCTGGTATTGCACCATGAATTTCTCTGTTGGTGTTTTTGTATGACACAAAGATCCCTTCCCTTTCCCTCCTTGGAAGCAGCCCTTTTTCAAAGCATACTGACCTTATATCTTGTCAGGGATTTTATTGTAAATGAGCCGAAGGACACTAGCTGCTACAGCTGAGGCCTTCAGCATCTCATTCTGGCCCCTTATCAGGACCAGAAAACTTAGTTGCTGAAGGTGCAGGATTCTAGAGTCCTGGGAAAGTTCTTCTCCCTGTCTGACATGATTGACAGATTTCTTTGATTTAGTGAGATTAACTATATTCAAATGATAAACCCCTTTTCTATCTCTTGTAGTTAAAGATCTCTCCCTCTCTCTTGTTATATATGTCTCCAACAATACTATTCTTTTTCTATAAAGACTTGTGTTTTATGAACAGATGCCTGCCTGCTTTTTTTGGTTTCACACAATGTTACTTTGAATAATTTTTACCTTATGAATGCTGTTCTAAAAATTTGTATTTAAGGAAGCTCTTACGTCAGGCTCAGGGTAGACTGCTGTCTGTCCTGCAATTTGCCCCAGCCAGCAGGAATGAATGGCTACTTGCCTCACTCTTATTTGACTGCTTGCTGCTATTATCTGACTCCAGGCTCAAGAGCCCAGATTGGTGAGTGGTGACTCTCTTGAGTTTCTAAAAAAATTTCACTACAATAGGCTTATTTGCTGTTCCCTTTATTTGGTCTTTGTATAACCACCATTTGGTGGGAAGAGAGTCAAACTTTGGATATAGAGCTTGAGGGGACTCCTTCCTTGTTACAGGATAGTGATCAGGAACAGAACTGGAGACTAAAATTATTGCCTCTGCATAGCATATGTGAGTGGGAGGGATAGGTACAATTCTAGTTTGCCACTTCCTTTCTGAGGAAAGCAGAGTGAATCCAATTTCCTGTTCCCTTTTTTTGTAGGAATTAAAGTCTCCCTTGAGAGAAGGTGGGTAGAGGAAACTCTAGAGATCTTTATTCATGCCTGGACAGACCTATGTGAACATGAATAATACACACACATACACACACACACACACATATATCTCTCTCACATCTCTTCTCCTCCCTTTGCATCTATTCCTTCTCCTTCCCTTTCCTCTTCTCCCTTTCTCTTTTCTCCCCTCCCCTCCCCTTCCCACTAGAAAGACTGAATTGTCCAATATTTGCACTTTGGGCCAAAATCATTGAAGCCACAGTGGTTTCCTGTTCAAACATTAAGTCATTTTTATAATAAAGCATCAATTAGGTAAAGATAGCTATCTGTTACTGAGGAAAATGTTTTGAGAAGTAGGAAATAGGCAGGTTTTGATAATGGAGAAAAAGGAATATTCTCCAGGGCCAGGCTTTTCTGGGCTGCAAGTAGTGAGTGACTCTGGTCAAAGAGCAGTTACTATATCAAGGTGAGGGTGAAGCTGGGGAGGGCAAGAAACTTGGCCTAACCCTAACCCTAACCTCACCTAGTCCTATGCCTGGATTCTGGCATTAACCTGTAAATGTTGACAGATCAGAACCATAGAGTAGAAGGGGTGGGATGGGGTCCTCCATCTACCAACTGACCCACTGGGAGTAGGGCACAATTCTGGACCACAAAAAGAATCCTCACTACAACATCTCTGGCAGGTGGTCATCCAGCCTTTGCTTGAAGAACTCCAGTGTGTGGTTAATCACCCATTCCTCCTTTGACCAGTTGTTAGGAAGCTTTTGCTGGCATAAAACCTAAATTTGCTTCTGCATCTTTCACCTATTAAGCTCATTTTGTCCTTTGAAGCCCAACAGAGCAAGTCCAACCTACCTTCTACATGATAGCCTTTCAGATCTTTGAAGGCAGCTACCTTATCTGCCCTCTTCATCCTTCTCCCCAGTCTTTTCTTCTCCAGCAAAACATGCATAGCTTCTTCAACAACAAATCCTCATCAGACTTGAAGCATCCTGGTTGGCTTTCTCTGGACCCTCTTCAGCTTATCAACATTCTTACTAAAGTGTGCTGCCCAGAACTGTCCATAGGATGGGCTCCATACTGATCAGACGGGGTGTGACCAGAGCAGAGTGCAGGGGATGCTATCACCCCTTTTGCTGCCTCCTGGTGCAGCCCAAGAAAGATCTCATTAACTCCTTTGGCTTCTGCTCTGTGGTCCCATTGTCTCAGAATGAGGAAATTATCCTAAGGGCTTTATAAACCTCAAAGTGCTATTTCATCTTCATTTAAAGTTATTCTTATCAATCACAGTGAAAACACTTCGACTCCTCAGCAGGCAATGCTCAGCAGATATTAAGTAACATCAGTAAAAATGATGCTTGAGTAGAGGCATTCAGGAAGCCACTGGACCAGTTGAGGTGTCTGCCCAATGTGTACATCTTTGAGAGGTGTGCTACAAAGATAAAGGCATTCTGGGAATGATTTTCAAGTTATGTCAAATGTTAGAAGATTCTCAGAGAATGGAAAATAGCAATAATAAATAGTTTATATTAATGTAATGGTTATTATGGCACTGTGCTAAGGTCTTTAAAATTACAACCTCATTTGATCCTCAGATGGGAGGTTGGTGCCATTATAATCTTCATTTTAATTGAGGAAACAGTTAAGTAATTTGTTCAGGGTCAGCTAGTAAGGTGTGGTCAAATTTGAACTTAAGTCTTCCTAGTTGCAGGCTTGGAGTTCTATCCCTTGTACCTTCTAACTGCCACCAAGAAATCACAAGAGGTGCCATTATTAAAAATGAAAACTGGATGGAAAATAGCAAATGAGGAGATATCAGCAACTACATTGTCATATATGCATGTTCATTTCCCCATGCTCATAAAATCTTCATGAGAATGGGTTAGGAGGAATCTTGGTTCAGTAGGAGAAGTGCTGGGCATGGAGTCAGGGGACCTTGGTTTAATTCTAAACTCTGACACTTTTCTTGCTTCCTGGGGCAAGTAACTTCCCCTCTTTAAGCCTCAGTTTCCTCATATGTGAAATAAGAAGGTTGGACTTAGTTGATTGAAAGATCCAGAGGATATGAGTCATCAGTATTTATTGTTTATCTCAAGAAGATTCCTTAAAAAAAAGCAAATATTTGCCCTAGTATAACAATTAAATGTTGACTTCCTAGGTGAATATGCAGATGTTGTCATTTGGGAACTCTAGCACTAGGTGGCAGTAGTGTCTCAGGCAATGATGCAGACCACAATGATTTCCCTTCCTTTCTTTCTGTGGTAGTTGTCTGATCAACCCCATACTGAAAAATGAACTTTCTGTTGTTTTGATATTAAAAATACCGTTTTCATTAATCAGAAAAAGATAGCAAAGTTTTCATTGTAATAAATTTTTACTTATATCTTTATTATTATTATTATTTTTTTATATCAGTGCTCCCCTGGCTCCCCAATCATTCTAACACCCCACTGAACTAGCCACTATAGCAAAGAATAAAAAAGAGGGGGAAAACTGACCAAAACCAACTGACACACCGAAAATATCTGATTTATGTGCAATGCTCTATAACCATAGTCTTCCATACTTGCAAAGATGTACGAGTATAGGAGAGGGAGGAAAGTTCCTTGCACATCTGTTCTTTAGGGTCAAGCTTGGCCATCTCAAATTCAGAGCATTCAGTTTCCACTTTCTTTTTTTTTTCTTTAATAATAATTTGTATTTTATTAATTTTGTAATAAATAGACTAAATTTTAGTCAGAAATATTTTTGAATTGTGAACTTGTTTTATTCCAGATAGAGAATCTTCCAGTGGTCACTGCAGTTGTTTTCTTGGAGGGGAGGGGGGCAATCACTTGTGTCCAACTTTCCGTGACTTCTCTTTGGGTTTTCTGGGCAAAGATACCAGAGTAGCTCCTTCTCTAGTTCACTTTACAGATGAGGAAACTGAAGCAAACGGGTCACACAGCTACTAAGTGTCTGAGGCCAAATTTGAACTCAGATCTCTAAGACTCCAGGTCCAACACTTTACTGAGCCACGTGCTTCTTCGCCAGTGCCATATCCAATGTCAAATCGAGATAGACACCTTGCTGTGGGTTAGTGTAGTCCAGAATTTGAAATTTCTTTAGTAAATTAATTGCTTTATCCACTTCATAAATCCGCCTTGGGAATAAGCGTTTTAAGTAGACATCATCCTCAGGCTCACCCTCCATATAAGTGTATGTCTTTAGCTTTTCTATATAGTCCATTTTTGCATCTGAAGTTTGTACTTTGGAGCCTTTTTTCTCCTTTTTTGCAGGTTTTGCAGCAACATAATATCTTTTGGCTGCCTGAATATCTACAATACAAGATGCAACAGAAGTATTATAAGTGATCCTGGACAAACACTGCCTCTGGTACTGAAAGAAAACTCTCCCGAAGCAGCTCATGGCCGCCGCCATCTTGCCCGACACGTGCTGCTCCGTCCAAATCAGTCCCCCGCTGCCACCAGGACACGAGGAAGAAAGGTTCCGGCTGAGGAGAGGCAGAAGGCGGGGACCGAAAAGAGACGAGGACCAAGGAGGAATGGGCGCCGGAGAGACTCACCCCGCCCCTTCCGCGGGGGTGACACTTTCTGCCTTCCCTCTTGGCTCCACCCCTTCAGGTTCCCAGTTTCCACTTCCTTTTCGGTGTTGATCTTTCTATGTACATTGCTGCAGTCAGTGCGTTCGTTATTTTCTAGGTTCTGCTGACTTGGCTTTGCCTCAGTTGTGCTGAGTCAGCATGGTGCGGTGGGCAGCGTTCTCAGTAAGCTCGGTCTTAAATACCTCAGAAACCTCAGACATTTACTAGCTGTGTGCCTGTTATAAGCAGGTTACCTTAACCTCTCTGGGCCTCAGTTTTCTGTAGTTTCATCTGTACAATGAAGTAGATGGAATGCATGACACCTCTTGAAAAATGATCTTTCTACATTTCTCTGCTTCTCCTGATTTTTCACAGCCATCATTTGTTTCTTAACAGCAAAGTGATTAAAAGACACTCCATTCCGAGATCCTTCCCAGAAGTCCTTATGTGATACTGAATCATAGTAGGGAGGTGACCAAAAGTCATCAGAGGCTATTCTAGGGAAAGGCAAGTGTTGTTAGGTTCTACAGAACTAGAGAGGTTTCACACAGGGCTCCAGTAACAAGTCTGTTCTGGAAGACCAGCCCAGCTAAGGTGAGAAAAACTCATACCCAGAAACTTGGCCTTCACCAGGGTGAATTTTGTTCCCAGAAAAGCTCCTCTAGCTGAACCTTAAGGTTTTGGAGCTATATTACTAGAGGTAGTAATCTCAGAGGTGAAATCAATGTCCCAAGCCAAGTACATGGCCTGGGCTTTAGTGGAGGTCACCTTTCATTTGATCAAAAAGAAAACTTAAACTTGGGGATAGATATTCCTCCTTTAGAGGAAATATCATCAATATTGCCAGTTGAGACTCAATTTATACAGTCAGCTTGAAGCAGCTTTTGGAAAGTTTGACTTAAGAAGGACAGTAAGAAGAGCTGATATAAAACATGTAATGCATTCTTCCACAGTTTAATCCACCATCCAGGGGAAAGTGAATTCCAGCTCAGAGAGCACATCCAGCAAAGGGGAAACTCACATCTTCCTGGTATCCAGAAGGCCTTTTCTCCCATTCATGGGATGCTCCAGAACTTCCCCTTAAGCATGATTAATCTTTGGCTCCCAAGGTACCTGGCTGCTCTCAGATCACTTGGGGACATCTCCAGTATTGCTTCTCTACTTGCTTGGTAATTTATCAAAATCCCAGAGGCACAACAAGTTAGGACCATCCTGACAAGATTCTTGTACAACTTCATTCCCTTTTTAAGAACTTTTCACATTTAATCCAAGACTTATATGAGTTTGAAACTGATTGAGCATATGATCAGTTATTTTATGTAGGGTGGGGCTGTGGAAATTAATCACCTCATCCTTATAGCAGCACAGTATAGTAGGCTGGGGTACATGGGGTGTTTGGTGTAGCAGCAAGCACCCCAATATCCCCAGGGTGACTGCCAATATAGGTTCTTAGATCTGCTTTTCAAAAGGAAAGCAACTCAAAATCAGTTAACAAGCTTAATTTAATCAAACAAACACACATTACCTAGTTCAGGGGAAAAAGGTCAGCACCCCAAACTTCAGAGTTACAGAACTTACAGATCAAACAGACAGGCTTCCAAACTGTCCAACCATTATATCAATACCAAATCACAGTTACCAGAGAGGGAAGCATCAACATCTGGGTTTTCAAAGCCGGGGGGCTCTCAACAACGGCTTCCCAGAGTCTCATCTGGTCAAATCACACAACACTTCTCAAAGTGAGCCCCAAAGCAAAGCCTCTCCTCAGGGTTTATATAGCCTTCTCCTGGCTCAGAGAATGTAACAACCTCCTGGACCCACTGCCCAATCACAAAGTATCAAGGTGTGGGCTTTCCTGAAAAACAAGCCTCCCACCACAGGCTCCAGGTGCACTTAAGCTAGGGGCAGGGAAGATCTTTAAATCTGCATTTCCATTACATTCAGCCCCAAGATCTTTCTTGCCCATAGCATACACAATTTACATTTGAATTAGCACTAAAACATCTCTTAGGTCACATTTTCCAGGTACATAAGAAAATCACAATATAATCTCAAAATACAATAGTCCAAGTCTTCCACTCATGGGGCAAATGTTAACTCAGTCCACTTATCCGTAAAATCAAAAAATAGTCACTCTTAAGTTAACTCAATCAGTTACATCAGTTTTCAAAGTACAAGTCTTCCACTTGTGGGGCAAAGTCTTGATTAGCTCAATTAGTCTCTTATCTGTAACAATATCTCAAAGTACAATCGGTTACTTATTCAGTAAAGTCTTACTAAGTATGCCCATAGCATAGACAATTTACATTTCAATTAGCACTAACCATCCCTTAAGTCATATTTTCAAGGTACATCTAAAGTTACCAAAGTGGCCACTGGGCCTCAAACACAAAATACAAAGTATTATCACATAAAGTTCTCTTGGGAGGAGGGGGGGGGGGTGTCCTTCCCCCTCGCACTGCTCCAGCCCCTGCTTCCAAGTCCAGAGAGGGAGCAGGGCAACAAAACCAAAGTGGGGTCCTTGGGGTCCATGGCACTTCACCCCACCCACCACAGTCACAAGTCCATCCTCCCCCTGGGTCCCAAACTGTGGGATGCAGCAAGGAAACACAATCAGTGCCCCTGCTTTGCCTCACAGTCCTTATCTTGTCCTGTGGCTGAACTCCAAACTCCTGGGTTCCTTCTCCTCCAGCAGAAGGCAGCAGCTCCAGGCTTCTCCACAGGTCTCCATGCAGGCAGCTCACCACTCCTGCTCTCAGCTCAGTGAAGTCAGCATGCAGGTCTTTCTCTCCTGCTCCATGGCTCCACAGAATCACAGCTACCACAACTGGAAAACAAACAATTATCCCAGCCCCCATACTTTCCTTTTACTCAGCAGATCCCATCCCTCGTCGCCATTTTGTAGCAGCAAGCACCCCAATATCCCCAGGGTGACTGCCAATATAGGTTCTTAGATCTGCTTTTCAAAGGAAAGCAACTCAAAATCAGTTAACAAGCTTAATTTAATCAAACAAACACACATTACCTAGTTCAGGGGAAAAAGGTCAGCACCCCAAACTTCAGAGTTACAGAACTTACAGATCAAACAGACAGGCTTCCAAACTGTCCAACCATTATATCAATACCAAATCACAGTTACCAGAGAGGGAAGCATCAACATCTAGGTTTTCAAAGCCGGGGGGCTCTCAACAACGGCTTCCCAGAGTCTCATCTGGTCAAATCACACAACACTTCTCAAAGTGAGCCCCAAAGCAAAGCCTCTCCTCGGGGCTTATATAGCCTTCTCTTGGCTCGGAGAATGTAACAACCTTCTGGACCCACTGCCCAATCACAAAGTATCAAGGTGTGGGCTTTCCTGAAAAACAAGCCTCCCACCACAGGCTCCAGGTGCACTTAAGCTAGGGGCAGGGAAGATCTTTAAATCTGCATTTCCATTACATTTGGGGAGGACTAGCACCTCTGGTTTGAGGGCTTACTGAGCCCTTTCCAGGGATACTCATCTCCCTTTGGTGTACACCTTCACCCAACTCTCACCTGTGGCTCCAAGAGGCTGTAGCACATTTACTAGCCACCCCTTTGTAAACTGTTTTGCCAGACAAGCTAAACTAGATTGAGGATAAATAACGGGCCCCAAACTTGTCGGTGAGTTAGAAGGATGGCTACCCCAACCATGTAAAGACTTTGGCGAATGAGAAAAATTCGTACCAACAGTCATGAAGGCGACTGAAGTAGGTAGGCACTGTGGAGTGCATTGAAGACACCACCGTCATTCGTTGCATCCTGGGCCATTGCCAGTCATCTTTGACTTTAGTCCTGCCACTGCAATCAGGCTTTGTGCAGCTCTGCCTCACTTAAATTCACTTCATGTACAAGTCAAAACATCACCCATGATACCATTGGTCCTCTTTAAAATGAAGAACAAAGAACAACAGTAATGACACCAACATAATAGGTTACATTCCTAACTGGGGACCACCATAGTTTACCAAATAGGGAAATGACATAATCAACTTTCACTTTTTAAAAGATGTAGAAAACTGCACATGATTGTAGGCACCAGTGAAAGAGTCAATAGGGAGAGACTAAAGATTGAAGAGAAGGGTGGATGACATTGGAGAAGTTTATGCAGAAGGAAATGGTAGGGGATTGAGTCAAGGATACAAATAGGGGGATTGGCCTTGGTCAAGAAAAGGGTCGAATAACTGTAGACAGAATTATTTCTAAATGAAAATATGTCTTGAATTTCAAACAAATGACTCACAAGTCAGCTTTTAGAACATACATTATGTATATGTTAGGGACTACATGTGCATAGTAACTCTTTATTCTTATATGATACATGAACTCTTTTTAAAAAAGTATTTTATTTTTTCTAATCACACATAAAGATTTTTAATATTCATTTAAAAAAATTTGAGTTCCAAAATCCTTTCCCTCCCTCTTTCCTATCCCTTTTCTTTGAGAAGGCATACAATTTGATATAGCTTGTACATGTATATGCAGTAACTCTATAAATTCTCATTTATCCAACTAATTACATTACCCATTAGTCTCTAACCAATATCTAAATCAAATGGCCAATGAATGAAGAAGAAAGACCCATGGAATCCTTTCTCAGCGTGTTCATGGAACACTTGGATCCCATTGCTACGTAGGCGGGAAACATACATGAGCCCATCATCTCTTAAGATATCATGTTGACATGTGAGTATATAAATTAGTGGCAACAGGCTCAATGTTGAATCATTGGCCAGCAAAGGGTTTCCTCTAGGATCTATAATTTATGGAAACTTTTCCACTATCTCAGAACTTCCGTAAATTTGGTTGGTATAAATATGACCTCTTTAAAATCTTTCAGGAAGCAGGGTACTCCAGTTGACAAACTTGAAGAGATGGCTATATTTGGCAGGTACATGTTGGTTAGTCTTCATGGCTTGCTCAAGGGATTCATCAGTGGTATAATGCTGTCTCACCATTTTTATTAATAAGGCCTTGTTCAACATTATGCCATATTCATTTTCCCTATGGGATGGCAAGTCTGTATCAAGCATCTGCAGGGTAGGGTAAATTAAAACCTGAATTTTAGGTTTAATGGGAATTTCAGGGTCACCCATGACCTGCAAAGACCAGAATATTCATTAAATCAGAAGAATCTTGTACCACATACCAGCAGGAGAGAAAAAGTCAATTTCAACTTTTGAATCATCTCAAATACTAGGCATAAAATATTCATGTGAGTCAGCAAGATTATCTTCCCAATATGAAGGGTCTTCCTAAGAAGAAATGATTGCCTATGGTCAGACAGCCGGGTCTCTGAATTTGAAGTCCAAGACTCTGTCTTCCTCACTAAAGTGTTCATATTATAGACGTTTATTACAATAAACACCGTAAAGCAACAGGATAAAAGAGGTACCACATCCTACCTGTTGAACCATAGATGTTGCTAAAGTAGCCCCAGAACTGTCTCCTAACATACAGACTCTGGCTGGATCCGAACCATATTTGGCAAGAGTTTCAGGTTGTAGGAAGGACTTCACAAAATCATAAGCATCATTCCACTGAGTTGGATAGCGATATTTAGGAATTTTTCGGTAGCTTTAAAAGAAGAATGTTGTTGGTCAGTTATGTCTGACTCTTCGTGACCCTATTTGGGGTTTTCTTGACAAAGATACTAACATGGTTTGTTATTTCCTTCTCCAACTCTTTTTACAGATGGGGAAACTAAAGTAAAGAGGGTCAAGTGACTTGTCCAGGGTCACATGGCTAATAAGTGTCTGAGACTGGATTCGAACTCAGGAAGATGCATCTCCTGAGTTCAGGCCAGGCACTCTATCCACTGTGCCACTTAGCTGCCCGAAAAAGAAGAACAAGAAGGTGCTTAATATTTCACTCTAGTGGTATCTATGCTACCATGCCAAAACTCTTCTTTATAGAGAAGGTGAAATCCATGGAAATTGCCTCCAAAAAGAAATTCTACCCATCAACCCCCAACTTCCCAATAATTCTCATTTTATAATTGACTATTTAGAGAGAAAATGAAGATTTTGATTCAACATATCTTTATGAAGCTCTTGATATGTGCCAGACAAGAGTGCTTAGTGATGAGAATACACAAAGATAAAATGGTGCCTGCCTTTGGGCAGTTACATTTTGGTGAGACAGGATGTGGGACTTAAGATCAAGAGGATCAAGGCTGAAAAGCTGAAGGGGTGGCACCAGGCACCTTGAATGTGGCAGATCAGGTCAAAGAAATATCACATGGATTTAAGTTATTCTTACTGTTTAATTAGAGGAAATTTCCTGTATGGGAATGGAATTAACTATCTGTGGTTGAATAATTTTTATTTGGTTGTCTTCTCCATCAATTTCTACACTATCAAAATATTTATCTATACAATAATTTTGGTTTGGAGCTTAAAACAGCTCACTTGGTCATATCTACTCTTTGTTACATAATTAAAGCTTCTGGTTTGATATATGGTTTTATAGAAGAGAAGGCAACACTCCTAGTGTTGTCTAAACCAGATTAAAATGTAGTTGGGAAATATTTAACCAAATAAAAATAAAAGAGAGAACAGATAATATCAATATGTAGCTTTCTAAGTCTGCAGGGATTCTAATGAAAATTTTTGTGGCCCTCATTTCTATTTCAGTATAACACCACTGATCTAGAATAAATTATAGACAAATTTCACAAATTCAGATTACAGGGCCCATGGAGAAGGATAAATGTGTGTAACAATTCTTTAATAGCATAGTTCCATAAGAAAGCAAATTACTTTTTATATTATAAACATGTTCCTGACACATAGCTTCCAATTAAAAAAATAACAAAATGTGTTTATTTTTACTTAATCTTTTTATAACTCAAAATAGGTCTTCCCTCCTATTAATATCCCTATTTTTCTATCCATAAGTATTAGTTGGCCTAAAGAGTTGATTTACAACTAGTAGCAAGGATGATGGAAGACCCAGGATGGGGTGAGTAGGTGGCACAGGGAATAGAGCACCGGCCCTGGAGTCAGAAGGACCTGAGTTCAAATCTGAACTCAGACACTTAACATTTACTAGCCATGTGACTTTGGGCAAGTCACTTATCCCCAATTGCCTTACCTTCCCCCCTTCAAAAAACAAGAACAAAAAAACCCCAAAACCCAAACAAACAAAAAAAAGAGGATCTCACTTTCTCATTCACATTCATATTCTAGTGAGTATAGATTGCAAGGAGCAATTTGGAAAGAGTTTTATTGAATGTGCATTGTTTGAGTCATGGCCAAGAAACTCTTGGTTGTATTCAAAGTGTGGGATGTTGTGGAAGAGAATGGCACAAAGTTTCATTCCAGAATTTTTGCAGAAACAAAGGTCAAAGTCATTGGCTCTTTCAAAAAGAATTAGGTATTTTTTACTGAGGACATTTGTTGTAACCAGCTTTGAGGTTCAGAACAAAATAGTTAATAGGAATTCTAACACTCAAATGAAGTAGTTTGATAGTAAAAGAGTAATTAGTTTTCCTAGATGAGTTCAAGTTACCAAGTTTGGATAAACTCCATCCAGTGGTATGCAGGTAAATGTTTAACAACCATCTCTGTTATTCCCCTTCCCCTCCCACTGTCAAAAAGGATGAATATCACACTTCTAAGTTGAATCCGCATTTTTTTGGGAAGGGTTGAAGGCAAGGCAGTTGGGGTTAAGTGACTTGCCCAAGGTCACATAGCTAGTAAGTGTTAAGTGTCTGAGGTTGGATTTGAACTCATGTCCTCCTGACTCCAGGGCCAGTGCTCTATTCACTGCACCATCTAGTTGCCCCTGATAAGGAATTTTTAAAGCGTGTTCTGTAAGCCGAGCCCTTTGTTAAATATTGAGGATACAAATACAAGCCAGCAAGAGTGTCCCAGACCATGCCTTTAATGAGGTTACTTTTTTTTTTTTTTTGGCCTTTTGGAGGGCAATTGGGGTTAAGTAACTTGCCCAAGGTCACATGGCTAGGTTTTTGTTTTGTGTGTTCGTTAAGTGTCTGAGGCCGGATCCGAACTCAGGTCCTTCTGACTCCAGGGCCAGTGCTCTACTCACTGCGCCACCTACCCACCCTGAGGTTACTTTTTAATTGGGGAAAAAAAACCAATACAAAAAGGCAAATTCTACTTAAATTCTATTTGTTCTTCATACTTAACACAAGTCTGAACTACTGTATGAAACCTATACCAATGAGCCCTTTCCCAAGTCTTCAAAAATCCCTATAGTCAGTAATACACTATGTTTAGTAGATTGAAGTGAACCCACTGGTAGTGTAGTGATAATAATCATGAGAGGGTATTGGAGAGAGATTTATCCTTTAGTCATCAATTTCTATCATATTTGTGCTAGTAAGACTTAGGACCATAGATGTAGAATGGGTAGGGTGTCAGAAGCTCTGCATACCCATCCCTTCATTTTACAGAAGCCAAGAGATGATTTAAATGCCCATCTTCTGACTCCAGAGCCAGAGTCCTTTCCAGTGTCCCATTCTTACTACTTGTCATTGGTGAGAAAATTCTTTGGAGTGCTCAAGGAAATTAAGAATAATTCAGGGGCGGCTAGGTGGTGCAGTGAATAGAGCGCCGGCCCTGGAATCAGAAGGACCTGAGTTCGGAGCCGGCCTCCGACACTTAATCCATACAAACAAAAACCTAGCCGTGTAACCTTGGGCAAGTTACTTAACCCAATTGCCCTAAAGGGGTGGCTAGGTGGCGCAGTGAGTAAGAGCACCGGCCTCGGAGTTGGGATGACCTGAGATCAGATCCGGCCTCAGAAAATGAGCACCCACGCATAAATAATGACTAGCTGTGTAACCTTGAGCAAGTTACTTAACCCCAATTGCTTTAAAAAAAAAAAAAAGAATAATTCAACAATCATTTTATACAAGGAAATAAAATAATTATATATAGTTTTAATGAAATATCCTTTTCCCCCCTCTTCTGTGTAGGCAACGAATCAGGGAATGTTATTTTGCCTGGGTGGGAACTCTCCACAGATGTAGGATCTTGTTAGTTTTCAATTTTTCCATAGCTTAGATAAATCTTAGAGAATGGTCTAAGGTTCTGAGAAGTTATGTGATTTGCACAAGGTCTTAGGGAATGAATATCGTGCTGGATCCACGGCATCACAGTGCCTGTCTCCTGTCTTACAGGAAATGAATCACGGAACAATTCTGAGCTTTCATGTCAAGGAATGCCCAAGCTCCCAGCATTTGTGTAAATAGGAGTCTTCCTTGATTTATAAGACCAATATGCTACTGGCAAACACCCATATCAGAGAATCCAGTTTACTGAAGAATGTTCCCACCATTCAAAGAAGTTCTAGGAACTCTTATGACCTGATGCTTATGAGACTGAACTGTATTCTGTCTGTGGGCCTTCCTCACCATTTGGCTAATGTGATATATGAAGGAGATAGTCTCAGCATTATGGGATTATAGATTTAGAGTTGGGAAGTCCAATAATGGTTCAGAAAAGTCTCTAAAGTCAAGGTGAGTGGGACTGATGCAGGATGCCTTGAATATTCAGCATCATTTCCAATGGCTCTGAGGAGAGTGACTGAAGTGAGGTGAATAGAGAACTGACCTAGAGGTCAAGAGGTCATCTGTTCAAGTCTTGTTTCTTGATTCATATTGGCTCTATGAGTACAGATAATTCTTCTACCCTCTCACTGTGCTCTAGATCAGTCAAACTGAAATGGAAAGAAGGGCCACTAACTTTCCATAAGGATCTCTGAAAGTGGCATA
Source organism: Gymnobelideus leadbeateri (assembly GCA_011680675.1). Lineage (NCBI taxonomy): Eukaryota > Metazoa > Chordata > Mammalia > Diprotodontia > Petauridae > Gymnobelideus > Gymnobelideus leadbeateri. Next base: position 651,066 of record WOXC01007249.1, on the reverse strand, counting down.
TTGACTTAGAAAACCACATTTTGGAATGTCATCCATGTTCTATTGTTATTTATTTTGTGAAATATTTCCCAGTGGCATTTTAGTCTGGTTCTGGTAGCACTTGGGATGCTGTGTATTTGATATCCTTTCTTTAGAAAACACGTTTCAGAGAAAGTACCTATCTGCATAGACAGAGGTAGTTCTCTCGCCCTGAAATACTCTAGACCAATAAAATCACAGATACTGTTCCTATCAGAAGAACCTAAACAGAATATAATCCTCCTCTCCTATCCCCCTCACCTCAGATCCCTTCCCCCAAAATGATATGTTTCTCAAATAGTCCCATTCTTCCCCTCTGGTCTACCAAGTCACGTGTTGCCCCAGCATTAAAAATTCCCCACCAACTCTGCTTACCAGAATGGATCATTGGTTTCTAGAAATTCTACCAGTTTATAAGGGGCAGCTAGGTGCTGCAGTGGATAGAGTGCCAGGCCTGGAGTCGGGAAGACTTGTTTTCATGAGTTCAAATCTGGCCTCAGATACTTACTAGCTGTGTGACCCTGAGTGAATTACTTATAACCCCATTTGCCTCCATATCCTCATTTGTAAAAGGAGCTGTAAAAGAAAATGGAAAAGCACTTCAGCATCTTTGGCAAGGAAGCACCAAATGGGGTCATGAAGAGTCAGACATGATTGAAATGACTGAAAAATACAAGTTTGGAAGAGCCCCTCCAGCAGATCCTAGGATCCTGTAACTGAAGGCCCCCATGTTACAAAGCTGACATAGTTGTTCACACTAGGTTGTAAGTCATTGATAACTATCATTACTCCTAGCCCCATGACACGATATAGAGCAAAACGGGGTGATGACAATCGAATTTTATATCTAGCACTTAATGTTATTGCATAGTATGAGAAAACTAGAAATGGAGCCAGAGAATCTGAGCTCAGATACAAACTTTTCTAGTGATTCTCTGTGTGACCCTGGGCAAGCCACTTTCACTCATGGGGCCTAAGTTTTCTCATCTGTAAAATAAGGGAGTTGGAGTGAGTCCCATCCTCTGCATCATGGTCCCACATATGTAATCTCATCCTTGAATAGTGTGGGATAGTAATACCCCAAGCATGCAAAAGAATTGATAAAGATGGTGGGAATCAGGAATCATGGGGAATATGGATCATTTGTACATTAGCCAAATTCGTCTCAACATGACCAAAATTTAAAATAAACACAAAATATATCCAAAATATAGCCAAAATAACTATTAATTTTTTTCTTACTCAGTTGCTACAACAACAGCATCCAGTCTGTTTGCTACCAGTCGTGCAAAGGTGTCATAATGTAGAAGGGCCGAAAGAAATGAACCAAATTAAAGATATCCAAGGGAAATTAAAGATAAAAAGTACAGATATAACCTCAGGGACAAATTTGACTCATGATTTACCTTGAAATAGTTGCCCAAACCATGTGCACACTATAATTTGTTTCCTTTTATTGATGAGAACCATAATAATGGTAAAACATTTCTTTAACACCTGGAGTTCAATTGACTAGCATTTATGAAGCATCCTGAAGAATTAAAGGAGTACATTTTTTTTCACTATCTCCCTAGTTAAATGCCATTCTCCTTTAAGGGAGGTACTTAGATTTTATCTAAGGGTCACTGTGGGCGTAATCGTGTCTCAGGATCAGGGAGAATGTCCGCAGATACTTGCCCACTAAGGAAGCTTTTAATCTGCAAGTTAGAACAATGGCAATGGGATTCTTGGTATAGCTAGCGCATAAATATATATAGATATATATACACACACATATATATGCATATATACACATATACAATACTATATATATACTAGCTATCCCTATATTAATATTATATATGCACACCTATGCATATATATCTTTCTATCAATATTTACATATTACTACTTATGCATCATCTTTTTTATTCACATTTTGTCAAAATGTTCTCATCCCATGGACATGAAAGTACCTTTTCCTCATTGGCATCCCTTCTCTTCTTTAAATCATTTCTCAAGTCCAATGTCTTCCAAAAAATCTTCACAAATAGTATTTCAATACCATCCTGGGTTAGCTTTTTCCTTTCACACTGTTCTGCCATTTTGTTTTAATTGTATAGGAGAATGCAGGTAGCAGCTAGATGGCATAGTGGATATAGTGTTGGTGGTATAGTCAAGAAGATTCATCTTTTTTAATTCAAATCTGGCCTCAGACCCTTTATTTAATGTAACCCTGGCCAAATCTCTTAAATCTGTTTGCCTTAGTTTCCTTATCTCTGAAATAAAATGAAGAAATGGCAAACCACTCCAGTATCTTTGCAAAGAAAACCCCAAGTGGGGTCATGAAAAGTCAGACATGACAGAAAAATGACTGAAAAACAACGAATGGGAGAATGTAAGCTCTTGGAGTACAAGGATCATTTCCTTTTATTCTTTATATGCACAATGCTTGACACTATGGGATACACATGATAGGAATTAAATAAGTATGAATTATATTTCTTATTTATCCTGTGTATAGCTTGCTTTGAATATGTTTGCTTGCATGTTATCTCCCTTGTTAGATGTAAGCTCCTTTAGGGCAGGGACTGTCCTTTGCCTCTTTTTGGATCCACAGGGTCTATCACATAGTAAGTGCTTAATAATTGATTGAATTATTGATTGGACTGGATGAATCGAAGTATAAACATGTTTGAAGTTCCTTATGGGCAGGGGTCATGTCTATTTTTTACATGTATCTTCAAGGTCAAGACAAGTGCTACAGACTCTATGGACATTAAAGAAAAACTCATTGAGTATATCAATTAAAAAGCATTGCAAAGCAAATACTGTGAACCAGGAGTCATGTTACAAATACAAAGACAAAAATGAAACAGTTTCTGTTGTTGAGATCTTAGCCTTTTTACTGGGAAAACCACATGTGGTATATGCATAAAATGATGACTCTTCCTAAGTCCTGTCTCCATAATAACAAATAAAACAACAATGCATCTCCTAGGATAAATTAAGGCATGCAGAATGCATATTCTGGACTTGTACATGTTATCAGCCAGTTCTGGCAGCTGCAGTAAATTCAGGCCATCATCCTAAATAGAATTGACTTTCTTTTTCATTATCCTTATAGAAACACATAGCAAAATACATCAGCAGGAGTTGTTATTGCTACTGACTTCTCATAGCTTTGGGACTGGGGCTCTGTTTATAAAGCCAGTGTGGAATGATTTTTTAATTTCCATTTCAATATATCAAAAGCAAAGCTGGAAATATTCACATAAGTACTTCTTTAAAACAGGAAAAGGGAAAATAATTCAAAGTGTACTGACCAGGATCTTCTCTATAATGTAACAAATTAAAGAAATGAATGTCTTAATCTTATTTATGATATAATGTAATACTTCTTTCTAAGGATGCATATTTTCAGGATAGAGTCTTTTAAGTAAAAAAATTGTCATACTAGCAAAGTTAGAGGCAATGTGATATAGCAAACAGAGTCCTGGGTTTGATGTGATAAAGATCTGCATTCAAATCTCGTATTTAATAGTTTTTGGCATGGTGACTGTGGTGAAGTAATTTAGCATCAGAAGCCCTCACACAGCTTTCTAAGATTGTGGGTTTAGCTGATTGGTTAGAAGAAGGTATTTCCAGAGAAATGAAAACTTGGTTCCTTGATCTAACCGAAAATGCAGGCTTTGGCCTAGGTAAGGGTACACTTACCAATGGTACCAAAAATAGCACCTCCTCCATGGAAATAAATAATTGTTCTTTACAGCTCATGTGATTTCCTCTTTGACACATAATAATGCACTAGGATGTCATTAACTACATAGTGTCAGTCACTATGATATTTTCATCAGAAATGGGTTCTATTATTTGCTGTTGTACTATAATGTCAAAGAATTCCCAATAGCTCACTAGGCCCAGTTTTTCCAAAAGTGAAGCCTGACAGAATAAAAAGAAAGAAGATACATACATATGTTAACACTATTTTACATTTATACACAATTCAATAGATCATATTAAATATAGAGCTGGCCTTGGAGTTGGAAAGATCTGAATTCAATACCTGCCTTGATTTGAAGAAATGCTATCTGAATAATCAGGGCCAAGACACATAAATTATGAGGTCCCCCATCCTCTTCGCCCCAGGCCACTCAGATTATAAGAGATCATTTATCTTGGTCCTGGACCTTGATGGGGATATATACTGACTTAGTAATGTCACATACTTAGTAATGTTTTTTTTTTTTTTAAGCAATTGGGATTAAGTAACTTGCTCAAAGTTACATGGCCAGTCATTATTTATGTGTGGGTGCTCATTTTCTGAGGCTGGATCTGATCCTGGGTCGTCCCAACTCCAGGGCTGGCACTCTTACTTACTGTGCCACCTAGCCACCCCACATACTTAGTAATGTTACAAGATCAAAGGGTATATGCCATTTAGTACCTGTTTTGATATGATTCCAAATTGGTTCCTAGATTGGTTGAGCCATTTCACACTTCCTTCCTTTCGTGGAAGACAATGAGTAATACTAATACTTCTCTTTCTTGAATTACATGAAAAGAGGGTCCACTGAAGCATCTCTAGTGTAGTCAAGAGAGCAAGGAACTTCCAAATCTCATGGTATAAGTTACATGACCCTGAGGTCTCTTCCAAATCAGAAGGTATATTGCCCAGTCCTCTATAGTAACTAAGACTTTTTCTCTCGAAACCTAATTTGTCTTAATTGCTTTTTAAAATAAATTTTTATACCTTTTGTTCTTAAATCACCTAATTTCTCCCTGTATCTCTCCCTTTCTTCCCAACAAGAGTCACTCCATATAACAATGGCTTATTTTTAGAGAAAAAAGAAAAAGGAATAAGAGAAAAGCACAATCGGCAAAATTGATCAATACGTTGAAAAAAAAATCTAAAAGCATATGCAATGTTACATGTCTATGGATCTCCCACCTCTGCAAAGAAGTGGGGATCAGTATCTTCTCATAGTTCTTTGGAGTCATGCACATTCTTTGAAATGTTGGGGCCTTCACTTACAAAAGTTTTGTGGTTATACTTTAAGCTATACTCAGAGTTCATCAGTTTTCTTTCTGGAAGTAGGTAGCATTTTTCATTGGAATTGTGCTGGAATTGGAATTCTATCTTTAGAATGTTGCCATTACTGTGTAAATTGTTCTTCTAGTTCTGGTCACTCCACTTTGCATCAGGTCATATAAAATCTTCTCAGGTTTTCCTGAAATAATCCTGCTCCACATTTTTTTTAAATAACACAATAGTATTCTATCACATTCACATACCACAACTTGTTCAACTATTCCTCAGTTGATGAGCATCCTCTCAGTTTCCAATTCTTTGACACCACTTAAAAGCTTCTTGAAATATTTTTGTACATATTGATTTTTTTCCACTTTTTCTTTGATTTCTTTGTGGTATAGACTTAGCAGTGTTATTGCTGGGTCAAAGTTTACAAACAGTCTAAGAGCTTTTTGGCCGTAGTTATACATCATTCTCCAGTATGATTGGGCAAGTTCATAGATCTACCAATAGTCCATTAATGTACTTATTTTCCCACATCTCTACCAGCATTTGCCATTTTTCTTTACCTTCATCTTAGCTATTCATTTGGTTGTGAAGTGATGCCTCAAAGTTGTAATTTGCATATTTATTAGTGCATTTTTCCTATGACTATTGATAGTTTTGATTTCTTCCACTGAAAATTGCCTATTCATATCCCTTGGTCATATATCATTTGGGAAATGTCCCTTATTCTTATTAATTTGATTCCATTTCTTATGTATTTGAGAAATGGGACTTTTATAAGAAAAGGTTTCTGCAAAGATCCCCCACCAGTTTCCTTCCCTTCTCATGATTTTGGCTGCATTGCTTTTGTTTATATGAAACTTTTTAAATTTTCAAATCAAACTCATCTTCATGAGTTCACATCTGGCCCCATATCAGACACTTCTTAGCTGTATGAGATGGGTAAGTTACTTAATCCAGTTTGTCTCAATTCCTTTTCTATAAAAATGAGCTGGAGAAGGAGATGGCAAATCACTTTGCCAAGAAAATACCAAATGGAGTCATGATGAGTCTAATCATGACTGAAAACAATTGAAGAATAGCAACAATTAATATTATCCATTCTACATCTTATGTACCTCTTTGCCTTTTATTTGGTCATGGACTGTTCCCATTTCCATAGATCAGACAAGTAATTTCTTTTATGCTCCCCTAATTTGATATTGTGATATGCTCTATGTCCACGTCTTATACCCATTTTGAGGTTCTCTTGTTAGATGGTGGGAGATGTTGGTTGATGCCTGCTTTCTGCCAGAATATTTTCTAGCTTTCTCCTTTTCTTTCCATTTCTTTTCCTTGTCTTTTTCTGGTCTTATTGCTATAGCTAGAAGTTATAGCACAATGTTAGATAACAAGGGTGTTAACACATGGACATCCTTGCTTCACCTTTGATTTTATTGGAAAGGTTTCTAGTTCATCTGCATTAGAGACAATGCTTTTTCTTAGTTTTAGATAAAAAAAACTTATCATTTTAAGAGAAGCTCATTTGATTCCTATGCTTTCAATAGGAATGGGTGTTTTATTTTGTCAAAAGCTTTACATCTTTTGAACTAATATTATTTTTGTTGTTTTTGCAATTGATATGGTCAATTATTCTTTTTTTTTTTTTAAAGCAATTGGGGTTAAGTAACTTGCTCAAGGTTACACGGCTAGTCATTATTTATGCGTGGGTGCTCATTTTCTGAGGCCGGATCTGATCTCGAGTCATCCAAACTCCGAGGCCGGCGCTCTTACTCACTGCGCCACCTAGCCGCCCCTTTAGGGCAATTGGGGTTAAGTAACTTGCCCAAGGTTACATGGCTAGGTTTTTTTTTTTGTTTGTTTGTATGGATTAAGTGTCGGAGGCCGGCTCCGAACTCAGGTCCTTCTGATTCCAGGGCCGGCGCTCTATTCACTGCGCCACCTAGCTGCCCCAATATGGTCAATTATTCTTATAGCTTTCCTCATATTGAACTATCCCTGCATTCCTGGTTTAAATTCAGCCTGATAATAATGTGTGATCTTTATGCTATATTGCTGTAATTTCCTTACTTGTATTTTATTTAAATTTTTTGCATCAAGTTTTATTTGGGAAATTAGTTTACAGTTTTTTCCCCTCTATTTTGGCCCTTCCTGGAATAGGTACCCAAATCATATTTGTGACATAGAATTGGGTAGAACTTATTCTTTACCTATTTTCCCAATACTTTATGTAATATTGGAATATAATTGTGATTTGAATGTTTGTTATAATTTGTTTGTACATCCATCTGGTCCTGGGATTTTTCTCTTAGGCAGCTCATTTATGGCTTGTTTAATTTCCTTTTCTAAGAGAAAGTTATTTCAGTATTCTGTTTCTTCTTTTGCTAATTTGGGCAATTTGTATTTTTATAAATATTCATCCACTTCACTTAGATTGACAGTTTTATTGGTATATGAGTAGTCAAACTAGTTCCTAGCAATTACTTTGTTTTCATCTTCATTGGTGTTGTATTCATCTTTTTTATTTTTGATTCTGGCAATTTGGTTTTCTTCTTTATGTAAAAAAAATCAAATCAACCAGTGGGTTTATCTATTTTATTGTTTTCTCCATAAACCCAGCACCTAGTGTTATTTGTTAGTTCAGTTTCTTTTCTTTCTTTTTTTTGGAGGCCAATTGGGGTCAAGTGACTTGCCCAAGGTCACATGGCTAGTTTTTGTGTTAAGTGTCTGAGGTTGGATTTGAACTCAGGGACTACTGACTCCAGGGCTAGTGCTCTATTCACCCCGCCACCTAGCCGCCCTCAGTTTCTTTTAATTTTCAATTTTATTAATCTCTTTTCTGATTTTCAGGATTTCTATTTTGGTGTTTAATTGGGGATTTAAAATTTGTTCTTTTTCATTTTTTTGGTTGCATGCCAAATTCATTGATCTGCTAACTTTCATTACTGCTTACACAATTTCGTGTCATAAATTTGAACAAGTCAATCTGAGGGCCCATGTGTTATTTGTCCTGAGAATAGTTGTCTTGGGAGCTGAAATTGTTCCATATAACTCTGTGGTCAAGCAATATGTCAAGCAATGTTTGGTAGGTTGGAAGAGAAATGTTGGATTGTATTGAAGAGACAGAGACAGAGAGAGAGAGAGTGCATTAGAGTTAAGTTCCTGAAATCCCTTCTACTGGAAATGAACAACAAAGGAGTATTCAAATGAAAGAATATAGTGCATTAGGAAAAATATTAACATATCTATTTGAAACCTTAAAATGAATTGAAATATTCAAAAACTAGCCGTATGACCCTGGGCAAGTCACTTAACCCCAATTGCCCTCCAAAAAGCAAAAAAAAAAAAAAAAAAGAATTCAAATAAAGTACAGGAGAATTTGTGAGACGACAAATAGGCAACCAATTTTTATTTTACCCAAACCCTATACTTCATTGATTGGGAAATGGAGGCTGAGAAATGTTAAGTGACATTCCTGAGGTCAGACAAAAACTAAGGGGAAGAGACAAGATTCCAGCCTAGTTCCACTGACTACAAATCCAGCTTGCTCAAATTATGACACACTGTAGGGTCACAGTGATCCCATGATAAGATGACATTCAAGGACGAAGAAGAGATGCCACTGGGATTTTGAGTGTAATCAAGATATCAGAATGACAGTAAAAGAAGAGGAAAATAGATGAGAGAGAAAGAAAAAGAGAGAACTCATAAAATTCATTTTATTTTAAACAATCCAAATGTCTCCTTTAATCACATAATCTGCACCATCCATATCCTTACATCTAGCTATCAACTGCTAATAGGCAGTTATATCTCCCACTGCTAGGCAAAGATGATACCTAACAAGTATCTGATTGATTTAAACTAAAAGAAAATTAATTATACTTTTAAGAGTGGAAGCTAATAGTCTATACCCTTTTATTTGAAATCAGTAATGAGTAGAAATATACATGGAAGAAAATTCTTATCTTACCGTAAGTTGAGAAATGTTGATAAGAAAATCAATCATCATTGTCTTCCAGGGTTGTTCATATTTTTCTGAGAAAGGTTTATGCATATATCAAGCCAGAAGAATGCAAGAAATCACGAGGCACATAGCTTTGGGTCCCATGGTGTTATCCTGGTCTTTCCATCCAAATGAATGTACTGACTTTTATATATGTGCTAAAGAGTTGTAAGAGGTTAAAGGTTTTATCTTTAGAACACTCTGTCCTTATAACTTAAACTTGTCACAATCCAGCTGTTATCATATGAATAATAAGTATCTTCTTAGCAGAAATGTGAGGCAGTCATATTAATGAGAAACGAAAGTGTGCTTTCAATCACACGGTTGTGAGATTGTCAGCCAAATTTTGTTTGACTGATGGCAAACAATGTGTGTTCTCCATGTGACTATTAATAAATAGATGTATTGCTCAAGGAACTGAACTCTAAATCCGTATTGGCATTCTACCTATAAATGGAAACAAAAAATGAAAATTTTGTAGCTTTAAGAGGGAAAGATGGTTCACAAGTTGTCCTCAGAGAGGTGAATAAAGCAGTCAGCAGAACTAGTTTTGCTACAATTCCATAGACAAAAGGAATACATCCTTTCATGGAATACTTGGTGGTCTCACCTTATAGAGTTCGCTTGTGAAGATCACTTAAGCTTATCTATCAAGGCTCTGTGTTTACTTTCTGAATTCACGTGTACACTGGGAGGTTTGGATCCCCAAGTGTGACTGGCTTAAAGTCCTAGAGGTACCTTTGAGAGGTAGGGGATGGATGTCTTTCTTGAGGTTCCTTTTTGTTTATGTTTTCTTTCATAATATGACTAATATGAAAATGTTTTGCATGACCTATGTATAACCTATATTGAATTGCATGGCTTCTCAATGAAGGAGGAGGTAGGGAGAGAGGAAGGGAGAGAATCTGGAACACAAAGTTTTAAATATTTAAAAAATATTACATGTAACTGGGGGAAAACAAAATACTAAATAAACAAAAATATATTTTTTAAAAAGTCTTGATAAAAACTCAAAAACTGAAAAAAGAATTGTACTACCTCATATCTATTAGATTGACTAAGAGGACAGAAAAGGAAAATAACAAATGTTGGAGGGAATGTGGGAAAAATGAGACATTAATGGACTGTTGGTGGAGTTGTGGACTGATTCAACCATTCTGTAGAGTAATTTGGAACTATGACCAAAAGGCAATAAAACCATGCATGCCCTTTAGTCTAGCAGTACCACTAGTAGGTCTATATGCCAAAAGAAAATCCTCAGATCTGTTCATATCTTTTGATCATTTATCAATTGGGGAATGGTTCTTATCTTTATAAATTTGACTCAGTTCTCTGTATGTTTGAGAAATGAGACCTTTTATCAGAGAAACTTGCTTCAAAATTTTTTTCACAGTTACTGTTGCTTACTACATTTCCCTCCATCATATCTCCCACCCCCACTTATTCTGTTGCCTCTCTCCTTTAACCCTGTTCCCCTCCTCCAATCTGCCCCTCCTTCTATCAACTGCCTCCCCCTTGTCCCTTTCCCCTCCTACTTTCTTATAGGGTAAGATAGATTTCTACACCCAATTGAGCCTGTATGTCTTTCCCTCTTTGAGCCAATTCTGATAAGAGTAAGGTTCACTCACTCTTCCACACCTCTCCCTTCTTCCCCTCCACTATAAAAGCTTTTCCTACCTCTTTTATGTGAGTTAATTTACCCCATCCTCTCTCCCTTTCTCTTTCTCCCAGTACATTTCTCTCTTACCCCTTAATTTTATTTTTTAGATATTATCCCTTCATATTTAACTTACACCTGTACCCTCTGCCTATATATATTCCTTTTAACTAGTTAATAATGAGAAAGATCTTATGATTTACAAACATCATCTTTCCATGTAGAAATGTAAACAGTTTAAACTAATTAAATCCCTCATGTTTTCCCTTTCCTGTTTACCTTTTTATGCTTCTCTTGAGTCTTGTATTTGAAAGTCAGATTTTGTATTCAGTTCTGGCCTTTGCATCAAGAATGCTTCAAAGTCCTCTATCTCATTAAATGTCCATTTTCCCCACTGAAGAATAATACTCAGTTTTTCTGGGTAAGTGATTCTTGGTTATAATCCTAGTTCCTTTGATCTCTGGAACATCATATTCTAAGCCCTCTGATCCTTTAATGTAGAAGCTGCTAAATCTTGCATTGTCCTCACTATGGTTCCGTGATACTTGAATTGTTTCTTTCTGGCTGCTTGCAATATCTTCTCCTTGACCTGGAAACTCTGGAATTTGGCTATAATATTCCTGGCAGTTTTCATTTTGGGATCTCTTTCAGGAGGTGACCAGTGGATTCTTTTTCTTTTTACCTTCGAGTTCTAGAATATCAGTGTAGTTTTCCTTGATAATTTCTTGAAAGATGATGTCTAGGTTCTTTTTTTTTTTTATTATGACTTCCAGGAAGTGCAATAATTTTAAAATTATCTCTCTTGGATGTATTTTCCAGGTCAGTTGTTTTTCTTTTCTTTCTTTTTTTTTATTAAACAAATGCTTTATTAACTTCTGGTTTACATAATTCATTTCCACCAAAGTTTGAGTTACAATTCCCCCCCCCCATTTTTTCCCTACCCACCACCCCAGAATAGCAGTCCCACTAGATATCCCCTCATCCAATCTTCTCTCTCCCATATCTTCTCCCATACCCCCTTCGACTTTGCCATTAGGGCAAGGTGAATCTCTGAGCCCCAATGCCTAGACATCTTATGAAACATTTAATTTTAAAACTTTAATTTTCAGATCCATTCCCTTCCACCCTTGTCACCCACTCCCTCTGAGAAGATAAGCAATTCAGTATGTGTTGTACATGTATAGCTATGCAAAACATTACCATAGCAGATATATTGTAAAAGACTGCTTATATTTCCCTCCCACCTGTCTCACCTCCCACCTGGTCCATTCCCTACTTTGATCCTGTCCCTCTTTGATAGTGGGTACTTCCAACCTCCCCTCCCCCCAAAATGCCCTCCCCTCCATCCTCCCCCCTCTCATCCCCCTTTCCCCTACTCTCCTGCAGGGTGAGATATCCCATTTAGTATGTATGTGATTCTCTCCTTAAGCCAACTTCAATGAGAATATGGTTTTGCCTTTTTGCCTTCCTGTTCTTCCCCTCCCCTGCAACTACTTCCCCTTGCCTCTTCTACATGAGATAGTTTACCCTACCCTGTCTCTCCCCATCTCCTCTTGCCACTTTCCTCTTTCACCTCTTGACTTCACCCCTTAAGAATCATCCCTTCCCATCAAATTCAACCTGTGCCCTCTATCCATGTATACCTGTAAACATATGCCCATATACCCTTCTCCAGTTATTTTCATAATGAGAAAGGTTTCATCAGACACAGTTATTGTTTTTCCATGTAGGAATATAAATAGTTCAACTTTGATAAGTTCCTTTTGATTTCTTTTCCTTGATTACCTTCTCAAGCATCTCTTGCTTCTTGCGTCTGAATGTCAAATTTTCTATTCAACTCTGGTTTTTTCCTCAAGAATGCTTGAAAGTCCTCTATTCCACTGAATGACCATATTTTCCCCTGAAACAAGATACTCAGTTTTGCTGGGTAGGTGACCCTTGGCTTCAATCCCAGCTCTTTTGCCCTCTGGAATATCATATTCCATGCCCTTCTATCCCTCAGTGTAGAAGCTGCCAGGTCCTGTGCTATTCTGATTGTGTTTCCACAATATTGAAATTGTTTATTCCTGGCTGCTTGTAGTATTTTCTCCTTGATCTGGGAATTCTGGAACCTGGCTATAATATTCCTGGTAGTTTTCTTTTTGGGATCTTTTTCAGGAGGTGATCTGTGGATTCTTTCAACCTCTATTTTGCCCTCTGGGTCTAAAACATCAGGGCAGTTTTCCTTGAGAATTTCTTTAAGGATGATTTATAGGTTCTTTCTTTGATCATGGCTTTCAGGTAGTCCAATAATTTTTAAATTATCTCTCCTGGATCTATTTTCCAGGTCAGTGGTTTTTCCCATGAGATATTTCACATTGCCTTTTATTCTTTCATTTGTTTAGATCTGTTTAATAGTATCTTGATTTCTCATAAAGTCACTAGCTTCCATTTGCTCCAGTCTAACTCTGAAGGAATGAATCTCCTCATTGAGCTTTTGAGATTCTTTTTCCATCTGGCAAATTTGGCTTTTTAAGGCATTCTTCTCCTCATTGCCTTTCTGAGCCTCTTTTGCCATTTGAGTTAGTCTATTTTTTAAGATGTTGTTTTCCTCAGTCAGGCTGTTGACTGTCATTTCATACTTTTCTTGCATCTTTATCATTTCTCTTCCCAATTTTTTCCCCACTTCTCTTATCTGCTTCTTAAGGTCCTCTATGGCCTGTAGCCAGCTTGTATTTTCATTTGGGGCTTTTGGTGCAGGAGTTCTGACCTCACAGTCTTCCTCCATGCTTTGATCCTCTTTGCCCCTAAAATAGGAGTCCAGTGTTGAATTTTTCTGTTTATTTTGTTTCTTTTGCCTAGGCATGTTGCCACTTAATTACTTGATTTTGGGGCTTGTTGCCACAGTAGGACTCTGCCACCAGACAGGAGAGCTTCCGTACCAAATGTGGGGTCTTCACAACTTCCGCAGGTTGGGTGGCCTCTGTAAAGCCTCCATCCGCTCTGGCAAATTGGATACCCACCCCAAACTTCCCCCCCAGACCACAATCCAGATCCAGGCAGTTTAAAGCAAGAGCGATTAACCCCAAGACTGATTGCTGGATCTCCCTACAGTTCACAGACCAGGAGCTAGAGCCACTACTGATGCTACAAAATGGCCTCATCTTACATTACTTTATTAACATACCCACTCCATCTCAAAATCATCAACAACACTTAGGGTTAGTTCATCAGCTGGTCTTCTGCTGATCTTTTAAAAAATTTAATATTTTAATTCCCCCCGATTACATGTAAAAACACTTTTTAACATTCATTTTTAAAAATGTTCAGTTCTAAATTCTCTCCTTCCCTCCCTCCTCTCCCCACTCATTGAGAACGCAAGCAATTTCATATAGACCACATATATATATATGCAGTCATGCAAAACATACTTCCATATTAGATTATGAAAGAGAACACAGACCAACAGCACTAGTAAAATAAAGTTTAAAAAAATGCTTTGATCTGCAATCAGACTCCATCAATTCTTTCTCTGGGGGGGGGGTGTGGATAGCATTTTTCATCATAACTCCTTCAGAATTGTCTTGGATCTTTGTATTGCTGAGAATAGCTAAGTCATTTGCAATTGATTATCATATAATATTGCTGTTACTGTGAACTATATACTCCTGATTCTGCTCATCTTACTCTGTACCAGTTCATGTAAGTCTTTCCAGGTTTTTCTGAGATCATCCTGGTTATCATTTCTTATGGTACAATAGCAATCCATCACACACAACCATATACCACAACTTGTTCAGCCATTCCCCAATTGATAGATATCCCCTCAGTTTCCAATTCTTTGCTAGCAAAAAAAGAACTGCTAGAAATATTTTTATACATCTAGGTCCTTTGCCTTCTTTAAAAATATCTTTGGGATACAGAACCAGAAGTGGTATTGATGTTGCAAAAGGTTTATAGCTTTTGGGCATACTTCCAAATTTCTCTCCAGAGCAGTTGAATCAGTTCACAACTCTACCAACAGCATATCAGTGTCCGAATTTTCTCACATCTCCTCCATTATTTCCATATTCCTCCAGAATTTCCTATTCTGTCATATTAGCCAATCTGATAGGTGTGGAGTGGTACCTCAGAGTTGTTTTAATGTGCATCTTTCTAATCAATGGTGATTAAGAGCTTTTTTTTATATGACTATAGAAAGCTTTGATGATTTCATCTGGAAACTGCCTATTCATATCCTTTATCAGTTGGGGAATGGCTCTTATTTTTTTTTTTTGATAAATAAGGCCAATTCTCTGTGCATTTGAGAAATGAGGCCTTTATCAGAGAAACTTGCTGTAATTTTTTTCACAGTTACACTTACTGTGTAACTTACTTACACTTACTTTCCCTCCATCTTATTTTCCCCTAATCTCTCTCTCTCTCTCTCTCTCTCTCTCTCTCTCTCTCTCTCTCTCGTGCGCGCACCCACTTTTTATGCCTCCTTGTGACCCATGTCTGGGCAAACCCAAGGGAACATCCATAGCCTGCATGGGCAAAACACAGATACCACAACCACACCCATACCCAACCCTCTTACAACCTTTTGCTTCCCATTCCCCTTTCCCTTCTTTTGTAGGAGTAGGAAGTAGAAAACAGTAAAGACAATCTTGGCTAAAGAGGAGCATGGAACAATTCCAGGGCCAGGCCTTGGTGTAGTGCAGGGAGTGGGTGACTCTGGTCAAAGAGCAGTTACTACATTAACATGAGGGTGAAACTGGGAAGGGAAGGAAACTTGGCCTATACCATGACCTTGCCTAGTTCTAGGTCTGGATTCTGGCATTAACCTGTAAATGTTGACAGATCAGAACCATAGAGTAGAAGGGGTGGGATGGGGTCCTCCATCTACCAACTGACCCTCTGGGAGTAGGGTACAATTCTGGACCACAAAAAGAATCCTCACTACAACATCTCTGGCAGGTGGTCATCCAGCCTTTGCTTGAAGAACTCCAGTGTGTGGTTAATCACCCATTCCTCCTTTGACCAATTGTTAGGAAGCTTTTGCTGGCATAATACCTAAATTTGCTTCTGCATCTTTCACCCACTGAGCTTACTTTTGTCCTTTGAAGCCCAACAGAGCAAGTCCAACCTACCTTCCACATGATAACCTTTCAGATCCTTGAAGGCAGCTACCTTATCTGCCCTCTTCATCCTTCTCCCCAGTCTTTTCTTCTCCAGCAAAACATGCATAGCTTCTTCAACAACAAATCCTCATCAGACTTGAAGCATCCTGGTTGGCTTTCTCTGGACCCTCTTCAGCTTATCAACATTCTTACTAAAGTGTGCTGCCCAGAACTGTCCATAGGATGGGCTCCATACTGATCAGATGGGGTGTGACCAGAGCAGAGTGCAGGGGATGCTATCACCCCTTTTGCTGCCTCCTGGTGCAGCCCAAGAAAGATCTCATTAACTCTTTTGGCTTCTGCTCTGTGGTCCCATTGTCTCAGAATGAGGAAATTATCCTAAGGGCTTTATAAACCTCAAAGTGCTATGTCATATTCCTTTAAAGTTATTCTTACCAATCACAGTGAAAACACTGTGTTTGGACCCGACTCCTCAGCAGGCAATGCTCAGCAGATATTAAGTAAAATCAGTAAAAATGATGCTTGAGAAGAGGCATTC
This sequence comes from Gymnobelideus leadbeateri, assembly GCA_011680675.1. Classification (NCBI taxonomy): domain Eukaryota; kingdom Metazoa; phylum Chordata; class Mammalia; order Diprotodontia; family Petauridae; genus Gymnobelideus; species Gymnobelideus leadbeateri. The sequence goes on along the minus strand of WOXC01007249.1, from coordinate 634,728 downwards.
AGGAAGTCACTGGACCTGATGAGATGTCTGCCCAATGTGTACGTCTTTGAGAGGTGTGCTACAAAGATAAAGGCATTTGGAATGTTTGTTAAGCTATCTCAATAATGGCAGATTCTTTTTTTTCCTCATCTTTTTTAAAGCAATTGGGGTTAAGTAACTTGCTCAAAGTTACACTGCTAGTCATTATTTGTGTGTGGGTGCTCGTTTTCTGAGGCTGGATTTGATCCCGGGTCACCCCAACTCCGAGGCCGGCGCTCTTACTCACTGTGCCACCTAGCCACCCCTATAATGGCAGATTCTTAGAGAATAGAAAACAATGATAATAAATAGCTTATATTAATATGCATTTCACTATGGCACTCTGTAAGCACTTTAAAATGACCATTTCATTTAATCCTCACAACAGTCTTGGGAGTTAGGTGCTCTTATTATCATCATTTTACAGCTGAGAAAACTGAGGTAGAAAAAAGTTAAGTACCTTATTCTGGGTCACACTAAGTTCTTCCCAAGTCCAGGCTCAGAGTTCTATCCCTTGTACCACCTAGCTATCACCAAGAGATCATGAAAAGTGTCATTATTAAAAAGGAAAACTGGATGGAAAACAGCAAGTAGGAAGGCATCAGAACTACGTTCTCCCATGCCCATTTTCCCACATTCATGAAGTCTTCATGAGAGTGGGTTAGGAGGAACCTTTGTTTAGTGGGAGAAGTACTGGGTATGGAGTAGGGGACCTTGGTCTTACTCCAAACTCTGACACTTTACTTGTTTCCTGGGGCAAGTATCTTCCCCTCTTTAAGCCTCAGTTTCCTCATATGTGAAATAAGAAGGTTGGACTAGAAGACCCGCAAGGTCTCTTTCAACTCCAAATCTCTGCTTTCTTTATATGGAGGGTATCATTGGTGAAAAGATGACAAGGAAACAAGTGTGTTTTCAGACAAATTTTCTACAGTAGATTACATTTCCCCAGTCATTTAGTTGAATGAAAGATCTAGAGACTACAAGAGCCACTAGAATTTATTGTTTATTCATTATAAGAAAATTTAAAAAAATACCAACATTTTCACAAGTAGTAAACTACCATAAGTAGTTCAATGATCATCTCTAGGTGAATATGCCAACAGTACACAGATATTGCTTTTGGGGAGCTCTACCACAAGGTGGCAGTTGTGTCTCAGGCAATAGTGAAGAGTACAATGATTCCCCCCCCCCCCTTCCTTTCTGTGGTGATTGTCTGATCAGCCATGTACTGAAACATGAACTTTCTGTTGTTTTGATATTATAAATATGTTTTTCATTAATCAGAAAAATACATCAGAGTTTTAAATTGTTTTTTGAATATTTCATTTTTTTCCTAATTACTTGTAAAACCAATTCTTAACATTTATTTTAGAAGTTTTTTGAGTTTCAGGTTCTCTTCCTTCCTCCTTCCCTTCTCCCTGCAACTTTCCCTTCCCTAATATAGTAGCATTTTGATATAGTTTACATATGTGCAATCATGTGAAACTTATTTCTTTATTAGCTATATTGTGAAAGAAGACAGACAAAGAAATACAAAACAACAACAATAACCTGGGGGAAAAATAAAGTAAAAAACTTTATGCTCTGTTCTGCATTCAGATGCCATCAATTCTTCCTCTGGAGGTGGATAGCATTTTTAATCATGAGTCTTTTGGAATTGTATTGGATCATTTTATTGCTGAGAGTAGCTAAGTCATTCACAGTTGATCATCATATAATGTTGCTATAGTTGTGTACAATTTTCTACTGGTTCTATTCACTTCACTTTGCATCAGTTCATGCAAATCTCCAGGTTTTTCTGAAATAATCCTGTTCATCATATCTTATAGCACAACAGTATTCCATTACAACTCATCCCTTCCTTAATTGATAGACATCCCTTCAATTTCTAATTATTTGCCACCACAAAAAGAGCTGCTAGAAATATTTTAGTATAAATAGATAATTTCCCCCCACCTCCTTTTTTTTAGAGCAATTGGGGTTAAGTAACTTGCTCAAGGTTACACGGCTAGTCATTATTTGTGTGTGGGTGCTCATTTTCTGAGGCCGGATTCGATCTCAGGTCATCCCAACTCCGAGGCCAGCACTCTTACTCACTGCGCCACCTAGCCGTGCCCCCCCCCTCCTTTTTTAATCTCTTTGGGATGCAAACTTAGTAATAATATTGCTGAATCAAAGAGTATGCATAGTTTTATAGCCCCTTGGGCATAATTCCAAATTGCTCTTCATAATGGGGTTGGATCAGTTCCCAACTCTACCAACAATGCATTAGTGTCTCAATTTTCCCACACCCCCTCCAACATTTGTCATTTTCCTTTTCAGTCATATTGATCAATCTGATAAGTGTGAAGTGATACCTCAGAATGGCTTTAATGTACATTTCTCTAATCAATAGTGATTTAGAGCATTTTATCACATGACTATAAATATCTTTGGTTATTTCATCTGAAAACTGCCCATTCATATGCTTTGACCATTTATCAATTGGAGAATGGCTCTTATTTTTATAGCTTTGACTCATTTCTCTATATAGTTGAGAAATAAGGCCTTTATCAGTGACAATTGCTGTAAAAATTGTTTCCCAGTTTTCTGATTTTCTTCTAATCTTGTTTCCATTGGTTGTGTGTGTGTAAAACCTTTTTAACTTAGCATAATCAAAAGTATCCACTTTACATCTTAGAATGTTCTCTATCCAATTATTCTTCCCTTTTCCATAGATTTGACACGTGAACCGTACCTTGATCTCTTAATTTATTTATGGTATCATCCTTTATGTCTAAATCATTTTAACCTCTTCTTGGTATACAGTGTAAGATGTTGGTCTATACCTAGTTTCTGCCATACTGTTTTCCACTTTTCTGAGCAGTTTTTGACAGATAGTGAGTTCTTGTTCCAAAGGTTGGGTCTTTAGCTTTTTTCAAACACTAGATTACTGTGATAATTTACTACTGTGTGTACTGTGCCTAATATATTCAACTGATCCACCATTCCACTTCTTAGCCATTTCCATATAGTTTTGATGATTGTGGCTAGGTCACTGTCCTTCACATTTTTTATCATTAATTTCCTTTATATTCTTGACCTCTTGTTTTCCAGATGAATATTCTTATTATTTTTTCTAGATCTACAAAATAATTTTTTGGGGTAATTCTATTGGTATGGCACTGAATCAGTACATTAATTTAGATAGAATTGGCATTTTTATTATATTGGCTTGCTCTACTCGCTACTCGCAAGCACTTGATATATGTTAATTGTTTAGATAGGACTTCATTTGTGTGAAAAGTGTTTTGTAATTGTTTTCATACAGTTCCTGGGTTTGTCTTGGCAGGTACGCTTCCAAGTATTTTATATTTTTACTGCTCTTTAAAGTGGGATTTTTCTTCCTATGCCTTGCTGCTGGATTTTGTTCAGTAACTTTAAGCCATGGAGTCCTTGTGGCAGCCCAAGGTGCCTGGGCAGCCCAGAGTTTTCATGGCAGTCATCTGTGAGAGTTAGTGTTGTTGAGGAGTCTTCGAGCATGGGCAAATAGATAATTTATTATTGAGGGTTTTACAGCAGTAAATCTCCTGCAATTATGGGTTAGAACAGGTCACCTTTGAGATTCTTTCCAACTAACTTAGATTCAGTGAAGAACCAGAGAAAATTGACATTCTCAGTTTCAAGAAGTACATAAGGTAAGGGGAATAATGACCCGTAGATGTTGGACTATATTTTAATATCTTGTTCTATGGTTACAAATGGTGGTGTTCCTGACAATGCTGGGTCTTCTTCCTATTGGAAAAATTGAAAGAGTGGAAGGGAGAATCTCCACTCTTTTGCTTCCTGAGAATGAAGAGTTCCATGAAGGAAGGCAATCAGTGCTTCCAGGGTAAAGCAAAGAGGAAAAAGAATCCTGGAAGGCAGAAGGAGCTTCATATTTATGTCAAAAGGCTTGAAGGTAGAAGAATATGACCCAGAAAGAAGGGAATAAGAGGTACCATGGAACCCCAACCAATTAAATATTTATTAAGCCTTTACTTAATGTGCTAGGTATTGTTCCAGGAGCTGGATACAGATACAAAGACAAAAGTGAAACAGTTCCTCACTCTTGAGACCTTCCAGTATAGCCAAAGAGACAACTTGTATATGTATATGTAGTAAGTCAATAAGCATTTACTATACTCCAGGCACAGTGCTAAGTGCTGAGGAGGCAAAGAAAAGCAATCAAAACAAAACAAAACAAAAAAAATAAGCCAAAACAGTTCCTGCTTTCAAGGAGTTCAGAGTCCAATGGAGGAGAAAACAAGCCAGCTGATATGTACAAATAAGCTGTGTGCAGGAAAAATAGTAAACAGTCAATGGAGAAAAGGCACTAGAATTAGGAGGGATTGGGAAAGGTTTCCTCAAGAGATGAGATTTTAGATGGGACTTGAAGGGAGCCAGGAAAGCCAGGAGGCAGAGATGAGGAAAGAAAGAATTCCAGATAAGGAGGACATGAGAGAAAATGTTCAGAGCAGGAGATGGAGCATCGTCTTGAAACAACCAGAGAAGAGTGTCATTGGATTAAAGAGTACATGGGAGATGGGAAGGATAAGATATAGAACAATGGAAAGGTTGATGATAAATAGTTTTGGATGCAAGAGGATGTTACTTTTTATGCTGGAGATGCTAGGGATCCCCTGGAGTTAAATGAATGGAGGAGTGACATGATCAGATTTGTGCATTAGGAAAATTATTGGCAGATGAATGGAAGATAGACAACTGGAGTGGAGAGAGACTTGTGGCAGCAGACTCAATAGTAACCTATTGTGATAATCTAAGTTTGAGGTGATGAGGTGGTAGGTAAGAGAGTGATAGCAGAGAAGAGGTCATATTTGAGAGATGGTGCAAGGGTTAAATTGGTAGAGCTTCACAACAGATTGGATATGAGGGATAAGAGACAGTGAGGAGTAAAGGATGCTGCCTACATTTTGTTCCGGGGAGGCTGGGAGGATGGTGGTGCCCTGAAGGGCGATGCCTTCCATTTATTTGTCTCCTTTGTTGGATCCTCTTGAAATCATGCCCTCTAATCGCAGGGCTTCCTCAAGATTCTGTACTGGGACCTCTTTTCTTTTCCTTTTATGTGTTTCACTTGGAGATCTCACCAGTTTCCAGTTTTCTTGAATCTTATTTCATACCGTGTACTCTTTGATCCAGTGACACTGGCCTCCTGGCTGTTTCATGAGTAATATATTCCACTTTTGGAGTCATTTTCTTGGGTGGTCCCCATGCCTGGAATATTCATTCTCCTTCACTCTAATTACTGACCTCCATGGTTTCCCTTCAAGACCCAACCAAAATTCCATCCCTTAATTACAGTGTCTTCCCTCTATTAATGACTTCCTATTTATCCCAATATACAACTTATTTTGTACATATTTGTTTGTATGTTTTCTCCCTAGCTAGATTGTAAACTCTTTGAGGACAGGGGACTGTCTTTTGCCTCTTTTTATTTCCTCAGTGCTTAGCACAGTGCCTGGTACATGGTAGGTGCTTTATAAATGTTGATTTATTGATTAATTGATCCTAGGAACCCTACTTGGGGACTTTGAGTGCTTTCCTCCAGAGAAGCACAGATATGCTCAGAGATTAGTTTCCATGTAGCTATCATTAATATCTTTCAAATGGGTTTTTGTTAACTGGACTGAGAAACTCATCAATCCATTGTACAATATTGTTTTTGTTAGAAAAATGTCCTGAGTTTAAGGCAACTTACAAACGTGCTCTCGGAACAAATTGTTTCTAATGAGCAGATTGCATGCATGTACCCGCTCTTTATACATTCTTATTTAGCCCAGTAAGTTAAATATTTTCTAACTTACAGTCAACATATAAAGTAAATGGTGGCTTAATGAAGAAGTGAGACCCATAGAATTCATCCTCCAATTGGTCATGTTGGTCTGTTTTGTGCAGAGATAGCCAATTCTCTATCTTAAAGAGAGTTGCTATTCAAATGAAAAGCCAGCACTTTCTGAAAACCCTTTTATGGGTGATAGTTAATGGAAAGATTTTATAAAGCTTTATCTGTACTTGTTTTAGAGAAAGAGCACTGGACATTATACCTTCTCTAGCACCTTGAAGACTATAACACACTACAGACAGTCGACAAATATTCATGGAATAAAATTCAACATGTCCATAAAATTAAGGAATAGAGAAAAACGATGATTTGAAAAAGTTTCCTATATTCAATCTGTCAACTTTCTAACATACTTTTCTACAAAAGGCAAATCTTATTAGTGACAAAGATAGGATGTGTTAGTTCTCTGTATCTGCTGCCTACAAGACTGGACAATCATAGCACTTTAGAGCTAAAAGGAATCAAATACATGTTTCAGCCGGAAGTTCTCTAACTTTTTGCCCTTGGGACTCCTTTAGACTCTTAAAAATTATTGAAGACCCCTGTCACCACCTTCTACCCCCAAGAAGTTTTGTTAGGTGAGTCATATCTAATGAAACTTAGTATTATGGAAATTAAAATATCTTAGTATTATCATGAACATAGTTTTGTCCTCAAGGACTCCCTGAAACATCTTAGGGATTCCCAGGGTTTCTTGACCACACTTTGAGATTTCCCATTTTGCAGATGTGAAAAATGAGACCCTGTCAGGTGAGTGACTTCTCTAAGGTCACTCAGTAATAGAACTGAAATTTGAACTGAAGTCTTCTGAGTCTTCTCCCCCAGAACTCATTCTACTATTCCATTATCATTTAAAATATAGTGTCCAAATGAAAAATATTTTAACTGGGATAATAAAAAATGTATGTTATTTCAAACAAAGATGTAATCTCAAATTATTCTATTTACTAGGTCAAGCCACCTAACCATTCTGTGCTTTAGTTTTCCCATCTGCAAAATGCAGAGTTATACTTGCACTACTTACCTTACATGGTTATTGTGAAAATTAAATGCACAAGCATTAGGAAATAAACATGTATTAAGTATCTATTACGTCGGGTACTTTATAAACACTATCTCATTTTATCCTCACAACAATCCTGTGAGTAGATGTTGTTATTTTCTCCAATTTATAGTTGAGGAAACTGAGCAAAAAGAGTTTATATAACTTGTTCAGGATCATATAGCTAGGAAGTGTCTGAGGCAGGATTTGAACTCAGGTTTTCCTGACTTCAATTCCAGCCCTCTATCCACTGTGCTACCAAGTTGCCTATTGAGATGATGCATGTAAAGCTCTTAATTAATGGTAAAATCTTATCAAAATGTTAGCTGTTTGTACAAATAATAATGCTGGTAAGAATAATGTTACACATTATTGACAGATAATATTATTCTTAAACAACAGTCTCTGAAGGTTAAGAGAAAGGAGGAATGACATTCTTCAGGATGAGGCTTGGCAGCTCAAGGAATCTCATTCTCAATCAATAAACTAAGATGCTGGTCTTAATATATGTGAAATGGTCTTAATAGAGAATAAATGTGTCAAATAAATGCCAGATTTGTAAAAGCTCATAATGCAGGTTCAAGCTGACAATGAGGACACAAATAACGCTGGTTGTAACTATTAAATGGTGAGTTAGTAATTGTTAGATTTCCAGTTTCTGAGACATCAATCTGTTTTGTTCTTTCCACTCAGGGAATTGTGAATCTTTGCAATAATTGACCCGGTCTGATCACGCACAATGCCTACTTCCCAGTCAATCTACGTCCTATACTTATCATAGAGAATTGGAATACTGAAGACTAGCTGTTTAGTATGAGTCAGAAAGGGAATTCCATTAAAATCTGCACCCATGTATGTAGGAGTGTGCTAACAAACGTTTCACCACAGATTCTCTAAGGGGGGGGGGATAATGTTCACAGCACCCTATGTTTTGTCTGCACTATTGTCATTTTCTCTATAACTTCCTTCAGTCTACTCCAGACAATCAATAGGGCAATAAACCAAGTCCTGATTTGTAGCTGGTTGCCAATTCTGAGATGTAAATGCTCACATTGAAAATTTAACAATTGGCTCTTGGGAGCCTGTTTGAGCTAGCTCCAGACACAGCCCTGTGTGATTATCATCGGCCACGTGAAGATAGTTTTAGAAATCCACCAGAAAGAGAAGAATAATGAGTTCGAGAGGGTGGTTTTTTTTGGCTTGTTTCTTCCCCCTCCCACCCCCCTCTTTGTGTTCTCCAGAGCTTAGAACAGTGCCTGTCTCATAGGCATTTAATAAATGTGTTGAATATTAGAACCCTGCAAAAAGGAATGCTTTATCTTCTTTCTCTTGGCTTAAATTATTGTCATTAGTCATACTAATATGAATAGTAAATTTGTACATTCCAGGTAGTTCCCTGAATAGTAATGGTAATAAATATTATTAAAAATGAAATTCTTGAATTAAATGACTACATAGTAGGATTAAATTGAATGACCTAAATGAGTCTCTTCTTTTCTTTAAGGCAGCTCTTTATATTGGCTAGGGCAACCAACAATACTTTCTGTCTCATATATTTGCATAGCCCCCTTTTAGTTCCTAGCCCCTTCTTCTTGGGTCCTGGTTCTTCCCGTATCTCTTCATATGCTTTTAGAAAGACTGGGCCAAGATAACATCAGGACCTACATGCAGTTCCTTAAGGCTCACATGCTGATTGGCCAGCCATATACTCTGCCTGGGTCCCCTGCCACAGGCCCCTAAGCCTCTACTTTTAAAATATCTTGGGCTATTTAAGATAGATTATTTTAAGGTATTTTCTACTTCAGTACAGAAATTTTGTTTATTCTTTTAAACAAAATGTGTAGTGGAAATAGCAGTGACATGAGAGTCTAAAGGGAGCCAGGAAGGAAGGGATCCTGGCTCTGGTGCTAATTGGCCATGCAGAATTGGGCAAGTGGCATCATCCCTTTCACTTTGCTCATTTGAAAAATGGGCATAATTATACTTATACTACTTATTTTAGAGGATTGTTGTAAAAAAAGTACATTATAAGCCATGTATAAATGAGAGTTATGATTTCCTGCCCTAAGCAGGAAATGTAAGAGACTAGAGTCTGTAAGTGTAAATGGTTAGTCCTGAAATCACACAAAAAGTATGTACATATAATACATATCCTCCTCCTCCTCCTCAACAACAACATGACACATATATAGCATCAATAGGAGGTTAAAAAAAGAACTTCCACCTTCAGTGAATGTTATTGCCATCTAAGGATTGTTGTGATGTTCATAGAGATGGGGCCAGGACAAAATGGTGCACAGAGGACGACTTCAATGATCTGAGAATACTGGAGTTGGAATTTGATTCTAGGCATTGCCATGTGTGACCAGCACAACTGCTAGCAAGTCTCTTTACCTTTATTAAGAAAAGTGAAGTGACATGTCCAGGGCCACATAGCGAGGAAGTGGCTGAGATGAAGATTTGACTTCAGGTCATCTATGTCTTAGATGCAAGGGATGGAAGGGGATGTAATATAAACAAAGGCATCTTCTTTTTCTGTTATCTTATTAATGTACTTCCTCCAATAAGGCAGATTGCTACCCCTTGGAGTCCTTTCATCTTAAAACACTCAAGGATGGGAAGCTAAGTGGTGCAGTAAATAGAGCACTGACCCTGGAGGCAGGAGGACCTGAGTTCAAATCTGACCGTAGACACTTGACACTTACTAGCTGTGTGACCTTGGGCAAGTCACTTAACCCCAAATACCTTGCCTTCTCTCCTCCAAAAATATACACACACACTCAAGGAGCTCTCCTTCATTAGACTTAAGGGTGGAGATTATCTCTCACTTTTCTTTGAGTCCCCAGAATTTAGCACAGTGACTGGCACAGAGTAGGAGCTTAGCAAATATTTGTTGACTGACAGACTGACCCACTTGTCCACAGGTCTGGGAGTCTGTTTCTCCTGTCACTGCTGGTCTAAGCACTGGGACATGCAGTCTGTTTATTTATCCTTTCCTCTTGCCTTCCCATAATGAGTACAAGAGAGGGGGCATCCAGCCCTTTGACCAGAGAAATAGAGTGATGCTGGCTGGCGGCAGCCTTCTAAGAGGTCCTGCGATAGAAGTGTATCCAACAAACAAGAAAAATTAATAGATGTGGTGTCTCAATGGGGAGTATTGCTCCCAACCCATTGGGCCTGACAACCACTGCCCCCAACTTGCATTTCATAAGAAGACAAGTGATAACACCAGAAAGAACATAGGAAGGCATTACTGAGTTGAAGGAGCCTTGAACAAAAAACTGAAGGCATGAGGGGAGCAGATATCCAGGATGATGTCAAGATCAGCCAGTCAGTCAATAAGCATTTATTAAAAGTTTACTATGAGGCATGCAATGTATCAAGCATTGGGGATCCAAAGAGTGTGTGTGCGTGTGTGCGTGTGTGTGTGTGTGTGTGTGTGTGTGTGTCTGTGTCTATGTGTCTTTGTCTGTGTATGGTGGGAGGGAAGAAGAGAGAGAGAGAGAGAGAGAGAGAGAGAGAGAAGCTTGCATTTTAAGGAGGATACGCCACGTTCTCTTCAATTATGATCTGATCTTAATGACCTTGCAGGACCCTTCCAATTCTGAAATGTCAAGATTTTTTTTTAAATTTTTTTTAAACAAATGCTTTATTAACTTCTGTTTTACATCATTCATTTCCGCCAGATTTTGAGTTACAATCATTTTCCCCCCATTATTCCCCTACCCAACCTCCCAGAATAGCAGTCCCACAAGATATCGCTTCCTCCAATCTGTTCTCTCCCATACCTTCTCCCATACCCCCATCGACTTTTCCATTAGAGGAAGATGAATCTTTGTGTCCCAATGCCTGCACATCTTATCTCCCAATTATAGGCAAAAGAGTATTAATAATAGTATATATATATATATATTTGAAACATTTAATGTTACGGCCACGAATTTCAAATCCATTTCCTTCCTCCCTTGTCACCCATTCCTTCTTGGGAGATAAGTAATTCAGTATATGTTGTACATGTCTAGCTATGCAAAACATTATCATGGTAGATATATTGTACAAGGCTGCTTATAATTCCCTCCCACTCATCCCACCCCCCACCTGGTCCATTCCCTACATGATCCTGTCCCTCTTCTATAGTGGGTACTTCCAACCTCCCCTCACCCCAAGGATGCCCTCCCATCCATCATCCCTCCTCTCATCCCCCTTCCCCCTATCCTGCTGCAGGTTGAGATATCCCATTGAGTATGTATGTCATTTTCTCCCTGAACCAAATTCAATGTGAATGTGGTTTTGCCTTTTTAGCCTTCCTTATTCTCCCCCTCCTTTGCAACCACTTCCCCTTGCTTCTTCTACATGGGATAGTTTACCCTACCCTGTCTCTCCCCATCTCCTCTTGCCACTTTCCTCTCTCACCTCATAATTTCATCCCTTGAGTATTCTCCCTTCCCAACAAATTCAACCTATGCCCTCTATCCATATATAACTGTAACCATATACACACACATTCACATATGTATTCATATGACCACACCCCCTTCTTCCATTATTTTCATAGTGAGAAAGATATCATCAGTCACAGTTATTGCTTTTCCATATAGGAATGTAAATAGTTCAACTTTGATAAGTTCCTTTTGATTTCTTTTTCCCTGATTACCTTCTCAGGCATCTCTTCCTTCTTGTGTCTGGATGTCAAATTTTCTATTCAACTCTGGTTTTTTCCTCAAGAATGCTTGAAAGTCCTCTATTCCACTGAATGACCATATTTTCCCCTGAAACAAAATACTCAGTTTTGCTGGGTAGGTGACCCTTGGGTTCATTCCCAGTTCTTTTGCCCTCTGGAATATCATATTCCATGCCCTTCAATCCCTCAGTGTAGAAGCTGCCAGGTCCTGGGCTATTCTGATTGTGTTTCCACAATATTGAAATTGTTTCTTCCTGGCTGCTTGTAGTATTTTCTCCTTGATCTGGGGATTCTGGAACCTGGCTATAATATTCCTGGGAGTTTTCTTTTTGGGATCTTTTTCAGGAGGTGATCGGTGGATTCTTTCAACCTCTATTTTGCCCTCTGGATCTAAAACATCAGGGCAGTTTTCCTTGAGAATTTCTTGAAGGGTGATTTCTAGGTTCTTTCTTTGATCATGGCTTTCAGGTAGTCCAATAATTTTTAAATTGTCTCTCCTGGATCTATTTTCCAGGTCAGTGGTTTTTCCCATGAGATATTTCACATTGCCTTCTAATCTTTCATTTGTTTGGATCTGCTTAACAGCATCTTGATTTCTCATAAAGTCACTAGCTTCCATTTGCTCCAGTCTAACTCTGAAGGAATGAATCTCCTCAGTGAACTTTTGAGATTCTTTTTCCATCTGGCAAATTCGACTTTTTAAGGCATTCTTCTCCTCATTGCCCTTTGGGCCTCCTTTGCCATTTGAGTTAGTCTATTTTTTAAGGTGTTGTTTTCCTCAGTCAGGCTGTTGACCCTCATTTCATACTTTTCCTGCATCCTTCTCATTTCTCTTTCTAATTTTTCCTCCACTTCTCTTATTTGATTTTTAAAGTCCTTCTTAAGGTCCTCTATGGCCTGCAACCCGCTCATGTTTTCCCCTGGGGCTTTTGGAGCAGGACTTCTGACCTCACAGTCCTTTTCCCGCTCTATGCCCCCAAAATAGGAGTCTAGGGTTGCATTTTTCTGTTTCCTTTGCCTTGGCATGTTGCCACTTAATTGCTTGACTTTTGGGCTTGTTGCCACACTATGGCTTTAAGGCCAGCTAGAGGAATTTTCGTCCCGAACGTGTGGGGGGCAACTTCCGTTTCTGGCAAGCTGTAAACCCACCCACAACTTCCACCCTAGATCACAATCCAGATCCAGGGAGGTTAAAGCAAGAGCGATTACCCCCCAAGACTGATCGCTGGATCTCCCCACGATTTGTAGGCTGGGAGCCGGAAATGCCTCTGAAAACTACAAAATGGCGTGTCTCCTCAGCGGCTTCTAGCCCCCAGGGGAGGGAGCTGACGCATTCCCCAAATACAGGTCCCAAAGTCCATAGGACACTAACCTCTTACTTTGTCCTAGGCATGTCTATGTTGATAATTCTGGAGTTGCCACAGCTCCTGGTGTTCTGGGGTTCCTCCAGCCGGCTGCTGGCCCTGCCGCCCTGGGGCTAAAACCTTGGCTCACGCGGACCTGGGCTCAGCTCGGCCCGGCTCCTGCGCTCTGCGCGTTGCTGGCTCCCAGACCTCTGCACTGGTCCTTCCTGCAGCGCTGCTGGGCTGTCCTCAGCGGGAGGTTAGCTTCTCTGTGTCGTTCTGTGGGTGCTGGGGCTCCAGAAGTTGTTCAGAGTCCTTTTTTACATAGTTTGTAGGGCATCTGGGGGCAGAGAGGCTTGGACGAGCTGTTTCTACTCCGCCATCTTGGCTCCGCACCCCGAAATGTCAAGATTTTAAGACCTCTGTCCTATTAAGGTCTTGGGTGTTAAGTCCTGGAGCATACACTGAGAGATTGGAAGTGTGTAGCAAGCCTCAGGTGCACCACTTACAAATCTTTCTCCACAGTTGTTGCAGTGTTTTAGGGTGAGCATCCAGGGCTCTAAGCTTCAAGGAGTCCCAGACAGGGACACAGACTCAAAGGAGGGAGTTTCTGAGCAAAGTGGAAGAAGTAGTGATAGTGAGGCTACAGAAGACCAAACAATCATCCCAAAACATTATCCCCAAACATTTACCAAGGTAAACCAATTGATACTCCTCCTCATCCATTTCACATAATAACTGTTCAATGTTGTCAGGAAAAGCTCCCTAATGAGTGGAGCTATTCCAAAGTGGAAGGGGTGTCCTCTCCTGGTAGTGAGGTCTCTATCTTGAAGCATATTTTGGATGACCATTCTTGGGTATGTTGTAGAGGAGAGGCAAGGTTTGTTGTTGGATTATTTGAACTATGAGGACATTGGAGCAGGTGTTCTGAATATGAATTCCATGAAAATCAATAACAATAGGATGGAGGGAAATACACAGTTACTAATCATACCCGTGGAAAAATTTTTACAGCTAATTTCTCTGATAAAGGCCTCATTTCTTAAATATGTAAAGAACTGTCCCAAATTTACAAAAATAAGAATCATTCTCCAATTGGTAAATGTTCAAAGGATATGAACAAGTAATTTTCAGATGAAGTCATTGAAGCTTTATATAGTCATATAAAAATACTCAAAATCACTATTGATTAGAGAAATGCACATTAAAACGAATCTAAGATACTACCTCATAACTATCAGATAGGCTAATATGACAGAAAAATAAAATGACAAATCTTGAAGGGGATGTGGGAAAATTGAGACATTAATGCACTATTGGTGGAGTGGTAAACTTATTCAACAATTCTGGAGAGCAATTTGGAATTCTGCCTAGAGGGATATAAAGCCATGTATAGCCTTTTACCCGGCAATACCACTGCTAGTTCTGTATCCCAAAGAGATAAAAAACCAAAAAAGAAAAAGGATATATATGTAAATATTTTTAGCAGTGATTTTATGGTGGCAAAGAATTGGAAATTGAGGGTACGCCCATCAATTGGGAAATGGCAGAACAAGTTGTAGTTTATGATTGTGATACAATACTACTATATTACAAGAAATAATGAGCAGTATACTCTCAGAAAAACCTGGAAAGATTTACATAGACTGATGCAAATTGAGATGAGCAGAACCAGGAGAACAGTGTACAGGAACAACAATATTGCATGATGATCAATTGTGAATGACTTAGCTATTCTCTTCAATGATCCAAGACAATTCTGCAAGACTCATCCATGCCCAGAGAAAGAACTGATGGAGCCTGAATGCAGTTTGAATTATACTTTATTAAATTTAATTTTTCTTGTTTTATTTTCTTTTTGGTCTTGTTTTCTTTCACAATATGGAAGTATGTTGTACATGACCACACATGTATAACAAATCAGATTACTTTCTCTCATGGGAGACAGAAGGAAAGGGAAGGAGGGAGAAAATTTGGGAGTCAAAATTTTAAAAAATGTTTAAAATTATTTTTACATGTAATTGGGAAAAATAAAATGTTAAATCAAAAAATTGATAGCTATATTTCACTATAATTGGTTTCCTTGTAATCCTGTTCACTTTGTTTTCTGATTTGAAAACCTGATACTAAGAAGGGGTTGGTTCGTGGGCTTCATCTGCCTCCTCCAAGGGAACTATGACCATAAGAGGTCTAAGAGGTCATCTAGGCCAGTCCTTCATTATACAGATAAAGAAACAGACCTGGAGGGGTATAATAATGACCAAACTCACAGAGGTGGTGTTGTCCTTCTTTCTAGAAGAGGACCAGTGACATCATGCAGGTGATGCCTTGGCTTGTGAATGAATTGAATTTAAGTGAGACAGAGCTGCACAAAAACCATCATTCTCACTCTCCCCTCCAATGTCATTGGAGTATAGTAGCAAAATGGAAGTCAAGATGACTGGTGATGGCCCCATGAATGTACTCAATTTAGGACTGGCATTTCACACCCAGGGCCATGGATTCCAAATCCATTCCTCGCTCCATTTAGTCATGGTTCTTCTTACCTTTATTTTCTAACATTCAGTTTGTATCTATTGGTGTGTTTTTGAGAAAGGGAGAGAGGGAGTTCTTAGATGAGAAGCTATTTGTAAAGGGAAACTTGTAAAGAAGTCAACTTGTAGGCTTAATTTTGCTTTAAAATAGAGATTCGGGATAAGCACCCAAGAAAGGCCAGGCAGTTTCTACAGCCCAACTCTTTGATCTTATGGCCTCTCCTCGGACTGGATGGGAGGAGCCTTTAACAAGTGTTCTCTGCTCCCTAGAAGGTACCACAGCTCATTCACTACCTGTGGGACTTAGGACTGCTAGCCCAGGAGAGGGGGAAGCAGGAATGAGGCAGCTCCAGTCAGAAGGAGAGGAGCAGAGGCTGTTAAATTTTCCCCTTTCTCATTCCAGTCAGTAGCATTAAATGAAGAGGGCCAGGGAGTAGTCTGGGTCTGACGCTCAGGGTCTCCAGGTAAGAGAACAAGGCTGAAACAGGGTAGTACTGGGAGGACATGTATTTCTTGGAACCATACTTGGGAATTTTGAATGTTTTTCTCTGAAGAAGTGTAATTATACTTGGAAATTAGATTCCATAAGGCTATTAGTTTGACCTATAAGACGGGCTCTTCTGATTTGGACTGAGAACCTCATGTGCCCATCTACCCCCAGACCCCCAGTGTTCAATACTGTATCCATTAGAAACCATGTTATGAGTTTCAGACTATTTACAAATGAAATCATAGAGCAAATTCATAATTAGCAGATTGCATGTATACACATGCTCTTTATAAATTCTCATTTAGCCCACTAAGGTATAGATTTATTAACTTAGAGGTAACACGTAAAGTTAATGGAGGAATTACGAAAAAGAGTGATGCATGGAATCCGTCTTCAATGTGATCATGGAGAACTCGGACACCATTGCTGCGTAGACGAGAAACATACATGAGCCCATCATCTCTTAAGACATCATGCTCACAGGTGATGATGTAAGTTAATGGTAGTTGGTGCAATGTTGAATCATTAGCCAGTAAAGGGGAGGCTCTGTAATTCACAATCCCTGGAAATTTTTCTATGATCTTGGGACTTCCATAAATTGGGTTGGTATAAACATGGTTTTTTTTAAACTTCTCAGGAAGCAGAAGACTCCAGTTGACAAACTTGAAGAAATGGCTGAATTTGGCAGGTATGTATTGGCTAGCTACCAAGGCCTGATGAAGGGATTCATCTGTAGTGAAGGCATCACTGATAAAATGCAGTACTAGGGCCTTTGTTAACATTAACCCATGTTCATTTTCCCTATAGGATGGCGTGTCTGTAATAATCAATTGTAAAAATGGATAAATTAAAGCCTGCATCTTGAATTTATTTTTGAATTCAGGATCACCCATCACCTGTAAATATTAGAATATGCATTAATCAATTAGTCAATGAGTCAGACATCTCATAACTTACTACTCAGAATTTTTTATATATCTAAGAGAGAAAAAGTTCATTTGGACTTAGAATACTCTCAAAAATCAGGCCTAAGTAATTGCTATGAGTTAATAATGCCATTGCTGATATTGTCTTCCAAATGAATGTGAAAAAGCTAGACAAATTCAATGTTTATGTAATATAAACATTTCTTCTTTTAAAAAAAGTTAGAAAGTAAACTTTAAGAAATTAATTTAAGACATTATCCTGGACACAGAGCCAAGATGGCGGAGTAAAAACAGGAACTTGTCTGAGTTCCCGCTCTAACCACCTCCAATACCTTTAAAATATGATTCTAAACAAATTTTAGAGCTAGAGAACCCACAAAGTGACAGAGAGAAACAAATCTCCCTCTGAAGGCAGTCTGGCAGGCTGACAGGAGGGGTCTATCACACTGAGCTGGAAGCCGAGCACAGTTCTGTGTGAGCCATGTGGTCCTGGACTCACGGTGGCCCTGGACAGTGGCACAGACTGGCCAGAGCAGACTTCAGGAGAATGAATCACCAGCAGCTGTGGTGGTTTCCAGACTTCTCAACCCATAAATGCCAAAGAGAAAGTAAAAGGTCAGTGGGGAACTTGGAACTGAGTGACAGAAGAATAGAAGATTGCTATCTGGCCCCTGCCCCCGAGGTGAGAGGTGGTGGAGGCATAGTGGCTGCAGCTGCTGCCATGTGGTTGCCTCCAGAGTTCCTGGCCTGCAGATCATAGGGACCCCAAGCAACCATTCAGAGGGTAATCATTCTTGCTTTGACCTGCTTGGATCTTGATCATGGTCATGGGTAGTGGTCCTGGGTTGTGTGGCCAGTGTGCTAGAGCTTGGGGTGTCTATAGAGAGGGTACTCTTCTCATAGTTCTGACATTTATGAAAACTCCAGTGATTTGGGACACAACTCTCTCAATTCTGGAAGCAGAGTTCTACTGTGGCAAAGAGCTCAAAAATCAAGTAATTGGCTGGCAAGATGAGCAAACAGAGGAAATGCAATCCTACCATAGATTCCTTTTTCAGGGTCAAAAAGGATCATTACATGGAACCAGGATAAGTCAATAAAGTAAAACTCCTGCATCAAAAGCTTCCAAGAAAAATATAACTGATTATAGGCCATGGAGGAGCTCAAGAAGGATTTTGAAAATCAAGTAAGAGAAGTGGAGGAAAAATTGGGGAGAGAAATGAGAATGATGCAAGAAAATCATGAAAAACGAGTCATCAGCCTGCTAAAGGAGACCCAAAAAATACTGAAGAAAATAACATCTTAAAAAAATACACTAACTCAAATGGCAAAAGAGACCCAAAAAGTCAATGGAGGAGAAGAATGCCTTAAAAAAGCCAAACTGGTCAGATGGAAAAGGAATTTCAAAAACTCACTGAAGAGAATAATGCCTTCAAAATGAAATTGGCCCAAATGGAAGCTAATGACTTCATGAGAAATCAAGATACTGTAACACAGATCCAAACAAATGAAAAAATAAAAGAAATTAATTTAAACTATTATAATTTGTTAAATATTATTACTTTGTGAACATTAAACTAAATTTAAGATTTGTTCAAAAACCTCATTTAAACTTGTGGTTGAAATGTTCTTTTCTTTTCTTTTTTTTTTTTTTTAAAGCAATTGGGGTTAAGTAACTTGCTCAAGGTTACACGGCTAGGTTTTTTTGTTCGTATGGATTAAGTGTCAGAGGCCGGCTCCAAACTCAGGGCCTTCTGATTCCAGGGCCGGCGCTCTATTCACTGATCCACCTAGCCACCCTGAAATGTTCTTTTCTATGAAAGGGACTTTTAAAATGGTATTTATTTTTATTCCCAATTTCATATAAAACAATTTTAATATTAATTCTTTGTTTTAATGTCCAAATTCTATACATCCTTCCCTCCCCTAGATAGTAAGCAGTCAGATGTAGGTTACATATGTACAATCATAGAAAACATTTTCATATTAGTCATTTTGTGGAAGAAAATGGAAGGAAGGAAGAAAGAAAGGAAAGAAAGAAAATATTAAAGGGACTTTAAAAATGTCTGGAGGCTTCTGTGAGAAGAGAATTGAAGGCACAGATTTCTGCTCAGGAGTTCTAGGGGCAACCTCACTCATCTAGGCAGAGGTAGACCAGTGTCATGACTATTTTTGGCCCACAAGCTACACTGAGTTAGAGAAGCCAGAAACTTAAAAATACATTTGTTACTTCCACTATTTTTCCTTAAAGGAACCAACCAAACAAAAAATAGCAGGGAAAAAAATCCTCCTGATACAGGTTTGGCCATAGTCACAAGGCTGCAGATAGAATCCTAAAGCTAAATTTCCATTTCTTCTATTTCTTCATTCTCTTTAGTCTTCATTTTCTTCTCCCTCTTCTGTCTCTTTTTCTACTCCTCTTCATTCCTCTCCTCTATCCTTTTTCTCTTCTGCTTTTTCCTATTTTCCTTTCCTCTTCTTCTTCCCTTCCCTCTACTACCTCCCATTGCTACCTCTTCTCTATTCCTCTTTCCTTTATTTCTTTCCTTTCCCCTCTTCTCTAATAGACATGAACAATTGGGAGGTATGGCAGCTCTATGAGCGATGTATCCTCTAATCTGCTGGGCTTGAAATAATTGCCCTCAATCTACATTTCGTGAAAAGATATATGATAACACCAGAAGGACTGTAGGAAGACATTGCTGAGTTTATGGAGCTTTGAAGAAGAAACTAAAGGCATCAGGAGAGGAGATGGTAGATTGCCCTTTATCCAGGATGATGTCAAGGTCAGCTGGTCAGTCAATGAGCATTTATTAAAAACTTACCATGATCCAGGCATTGTGTAAAACATTGAGGGCCTATATATACATATACACATGTCTCTATGTCTATATCAAACCAACCTGATTCCTGCCCTTAAGGAGGTCACATTCTCATAGGGGAGACACCACATATTCTTCAAGTATAACCTCATCTTGATGACTTTGGAGGTTCATTCCAATTCTGAAATTTTAAGATTTTAAGACCTCTGTCCTATTAAGGCCTTCGGTGTTAAGTCCTAGAGCCTAAATAGACTAAGTGAATGGAAGTGTGTAGCAAGCCCCAGGTACAACACCTGCAAATGTTTTCCCACAGTATTTACACAATGTTTTAGGGGGAGCACCCAGGCTCTGAGCTTCAAGGAGTACCAGACAGGGACACAGACTCAGAAGAGGGAGTTTCTGAGCAAAGTGGAAGAAATAGTGGCACTAATGCCAAAGCAGACCAAACAAAATCATCCCAGGGCGTTATTCCCAAACATTTACCCAGGTAAACTGAGTGATGCTAACCCCTCATCCATTTCACATAGTAGCTATTCACAGCAATGGAGTCCAATTTGTCCATGACCACATTGAGGATGGATTCCATGCATGGATCTTCTTCATAATGCCTCCATTCGATTTATATGTTAGCTATTAGTCAGTAAATCTATACCTTAGTGGACTTCACCAAACTGCCAAAAGGGGCCATGACAACAAAAAGGTTAAGAATCTTTGTCTTAGAGGTCATCTAGGCCAACCCCTCATTTTACTGATGAAAAAACTGAGATCTAGAGAGACTGAGATCACAAATGTACTCAGTCCATGACTGACATTCACACTTAGGACCATGGATTCCAGATGCAGCCCTCACTCCATTTATCCATGGTGTTTTCTTACCTTTTTTTCTAAAAGTTTTTAGTTTGTGTCTGACTGTGTTTGTGGAGTACCAGGCAGGAGAGGAAGACTGAAATAGGGCAACACTAGAATACATGTGTTCCTACAAACCCTACTTGGAAATTTTGAACGCCTCCCCCAAGAAAAGCAGATTTATACTCACATTTTAGTTTCTATAGGACTATTAGTAATGTCTATCAGATGGCCTTTGCTGGTCTGGACTGAGAACCTCACATGCCCACCTAACCCCTAAACCATTATTGTACAATATTATTTCTTTTGGAAATCATGTTCTGAGTTTCAGATTATTTACAAATGAAATCATAGAACAAATCATTAATAATTAATGATTACATATATACACATGATCTTTATAAAATCTCATTTATCCCACTAAGGCATAGATTTACAGATTCATAGCTAACACATAAAGTGAATGGAGGAATCACGAAGAAGAAGACTAGTATACATGGAATCCATCCTCAGCGTGGCTCTGGACAACTTGGTCCATTGCCGCATAGGTGAAAAACATACAAGAGCTCATCATCTCTTGAGATATCATGCTTACAGGTGATGACATGAGTTAATGGTAGTTGGCACAATGTTAACATAAAACACTCTCAAAAACCAGTTGTGAGATGGTTATGCCAGTACTAACAACATCTTCCTAATGAATACAAAAAAGGCTAGGATAACTTCAATATTAATTTAATACAGAAATTTCTTCTTTTAAAAATTAAATATGCTTATAAAATTTAATTTGAACCATTGTAACTAATCAAATGTAATAACTTTGCGATCATTAAATAAAATTTGGGGTTGGTTTAAAAACCTTAAATAAGACTGCCTTATTTAAGGTTTTTAAACCAACCCCAAATTTTATTTAATGATTAACTTATAGTTGAAATTGTTCTTTTCTGTGAAAGGGACTTTTTAGGGAAAAAAAGTCTGGAAGCCTCTGAGAGAAGAAGAGAATGAAAGCCAGGGATCACTGCTGAGGAAGGTGAGGGTCAACCTCAGTGTCATGACTGTTTACAACCCACAAGCTAGAGTGAGCTAGTGAAGCCAGAAGCCTAAGAACGGAGAGATCTTCAACAGATGTTCATGAAAAAACAAAAACCAAAAACAAAGAAAGGAAAAATTTCTCCTCATATATGTTTGAACTTAGTCACATGGTCTTTTAGATTGCAGATGAAATCACACAACTAGATTTCCATTTATTCTTCTCTTTCACTTTTCCCTCTTCCTCCTCCATTCTCCCTCCTTTTTCTTTTCCTCTTTATTCTCCTCATCTTTCCTTTTCTCTTCCCTTCCTTCCAATTTTCCTCTCCTCTCTCCTCTTTTGTACTCCTCTTTCATCTCTTTCCTCCTCTTCCCTCCCTTCATTCCCTTTTCTCCTTTTGCCTTCTCTCCTCCTCTCCTCTTCTCTTTTATTGTCCTCTTTTTTCTCCTATCCTTTCCTCCCTCCTAGCCTCTCCTTCTCCTCTGTTTCCTTCATGTGTCCTCCACTCTCCTCCCCTCTTCTTCTCTCTTATTAGTTGTGTGACTCTGAGGAAGTCACTTAACTTTTCCCAGACCCAGTTTCCTCATTTATAGAAAGAGCAAAACGAGAGCAGCTACATCACGTGGTTATTGTGAACATTGAATGAAATAAGATATGAAGTGATTTGGAAGCCTTAAAGTACCATATACATGCTACTTACTATTATTATTATATCCCACTTCTGACACTAACAGTGTAACCATTTAAGATGAGAATGATAACTCTTGTGTTGAGAGTTAAATGAGAAAAATGCTCTGTAAACCAGAAAGAACCCTATAAATACATGTTGTTATTATTGCAACGTAGCATTATAAACCTAAAGAGACCTTTAGAGACCACTTTAGTTAAACCCATTAGGCTTTGAGAGGCTTGAGTGAAGGGACTGTTTTTTTTTGCCTTTCTTTCATTTGTTCTTCAGTTGTGTCTGACTCTTTGTGACCCCATTGGAGTTTTCTTGGCAATAATACTGGAGTGGTTTGCCATTTCCTTCTCCAGATCATTTTATAGAGGAGGAGACTGAGGCAAACATGATTAAGTGACTTGCTCAGGGTCACGCAGCTAGTCAGTGTCTGAGGCTATATTTGAACTCAGGAAGATGAGTCTTTCTGACTCCAAGCCCAATGCTCTCTCCACTGTGCCACCTAGTTGCCCTTACTATCCCTGGCATGTAGCAAGGTGCCTGGCACATAGGAAGCATTCAATAAATGCTAGGTGACTGACCTCTCTCTTTTACTTGAAGCTGGCACAACATCAAAGTGTAAGAAACACATCCCCTCTCTTTTTTTAAAGAGCATTTGTACATTTAGAGCATACTCTGAAAAGAGAAGAAAAAGTGTTTTTGTGTAAAGGAAGAGATTTACTTTATCAAAGGACACAAGGGGTTGCTGCTGTTCTAGATGAATATTCTGATGCCTAATGTGAGTAAAAATAAACCCTTTGTTTGACTCTAAACTATGAAGTCACCTAGCCTTCAGGTGGAATTTGGACAGTTTTGGAGAGAAAATGATCTATAGATTTGAGGTACATATCTGGGGACCCAGACCTCAATGCAACTATGTGAAGTGATATCTCATTTGTATGGGAACAGTTTAATGTTTAGAGACAGAGAAAGAGATTTTATTTATTAAGATTTAGAGAAATGTGAGTGTAAAGAAACATAGTTTCAAGGGCACCAAAGAGATTGATGACCTTTCAGAGGATGCTTCAGCTAATTTGCATTTGCACCTATTTTATTACTAAAGGAGGCAAAACTGAGAAAAGGAGGAATCATAGAAATATTTATAGACTATGCTGTGATTTTTTTTAAAAGCAATTCTATAGGGAAATTTTGGAAATTGTGACTTTTCAAGTAGAGAGTCAGTCAGGGGACTTTCATTAAAGCTACTGTAGACACAGCAGCAGAAGAGAACAGGGAACCTGAAGAAGACAATTCTTCTGAAAAGCAATAAGGTGAGTGATTCCTAATTGGTCAGAGAGAGAGAGAACTGACTTCTTTGACTAGGATCGCCAATGGCAATGAGAGTTACCATCTCCTAAAGTTGGAACCAAGGTAAAGCTTTTCCAAAAGTGCTTATTGCTCTTTGCTGCCACCTTTGGCATGAAATGGAAAAGCAGACAAAGACTCACCTACTTTGGTATCATGGTGAGATGCTGCTGTGTGTAATATGGATAGCACAGCTCAGGTGAGCAGATAACCTGTTGTATTGGTCTGTTTAATGCAAAGATAGCCAGTCTGATAAAAACTTGTCAATTTTCTACCTTAAAGAGAACTGCTATTCAAATGAATAGACAATACTTTCTAAAAATTCTTTTATGGGTGATAGTTAATGGAAAGACTTTATAAAGATTTATAAATTTATTGGTTTAGAGAGGAGGATTCCCCAAGCTGAAGAACTGTGACTATCAACAGCCATTTACTGAGCAGAGAAGCAGTTCCTGTGGTGAAGAGATTCCTGAACTGACCAGTAACGCTCATACCTACAACCCCGACTTGAGTGCAGTTATCCTTTCCACATTGTGACTTTCCTCACCATGGTTTCAGTATATCATGGGACAATAGAAGGAATGAAATGGAAATTCAGGGGGGACTTTTGTTGGAAGTTACAGATGACACAGATAGAGTCCATGATCAAACACTTACCCCAAATTTTGCAATAAAGTACTGTAAATACCATATAAAAGAAGAAAAAAAAATCAGCCTTCTTCTTTGGTATGAAGGGAGGGCCAAAAAATTTTACGGGGATTTCCCAGATTGTGGGAGTGCTGTGCCCCCAACTGCCAAAAGGAATAACTGTACTTCACAGGGCTGTAGTAAGAATCAAATGAGCTTATCCTTGTAAAACATTTAACAATTATCTGGCACATTGTACTTAATAGATGCTCATTGACTTCCCTTCTACTTCATCCTTCATGCCCATCCAAGTTCCAGCACTACATTTTCTGGAAAACAATGTAAGCACTTTGAGGGTGAAAACAATTTGATAAGATGGATTTCTTCAGATTATGGCTTGTCTAATTATGAATTAATATTACTAACTAATTATATATTACTAACTAATATGGTTAGTTACAATATGGAAGAAATTCTGGTGAGAATATTTATAGCTAGATGTTCTTATAGTTGAAAGAACAGGTTACAAAAAGGAATCACTTCCCTGGAGACAGAATTCCTTATGTTTATTAACTTTTCAATGGTAGATTGGCATGTTGAACTGTAAACTCTTTGAGAGTAGTGTTTTTGAGCTGTTTTTTGGTTTTGTCTTTCTTTGTATCCCCAGCACTCTGTATAGTGCATAAAACGTAAAAAGTATTTATATTTATTTTAATAAATTAGTTTAATTTAACATGTTCAAAATTTAAGAAATTGAGAAAGGAGTTGTTTTTTGAAAGAGCCTCCTGTGTTCAATCTCTTAACTCACCAACATACTTGTCCAGAAGAGGCAAATTTTATAATGGACAAGATGGGACATGTTAGTTCTCTGTGTCTGCTACCTATAAGATTGGATAGTCATAAGATTTTAGATCTGAAAGGCATTAAATACTCATCTAGACCAATAGTTCTCAAACTTTTTGATCTTAGAACTCCTTTATACTCTTAAAAACTATTGAAGAATCCTTTCCTCAAGGGCTTTTGTTTAGGTGAATCATGTCTATTGATACTTACCATATTAGAAATTAAAGCATCTTAGTGTTATTAGGGGAAAAAAGTTTTCCCTCATGGACTCCCTGAAAAAGTTTTC
Source organism: Gymnobelideus leadbeateri (assembly GCA_011680675.1). Lineage (NCBI taxonomy): Eukaryota > Metazoa > Chordata > Mammalia > Diprotodontia > Petauridae > Gymnobelideus > Gymnobelideus leadbeateri. The sequence goes on along the minus strand of WOXC01007249.1, from coordinate 609,336 downwards.
AGAGATCACCAGGGTTCTTGGATCATACTTGGAGAACCACTGATCTATTCCAATCCTTCCCCCTTCCCTCATTTTGAGGATGTGAAAAATGAGATCCATATAGGCAGATGATTTCTCCAAAGCTACTCAGATAGTAACAGAATTGACATTTGAACCAGGTCTTCTGACTCTTCTGCCCCAGCAGAATATAGTACATGAAATATAAAAATGTAATACATGAAATAAATAATGATCATATGAAAAAAAGTGATTCCAACTGGAATAATTAAAAAGTGCAGAGAATCTTACCATTTGAGTTATTGAGGCTGCTGCAGTCCCTCCGATACTGTCTCCTGAAATGCATACTCTAGTGGGGTCCACACCATATTTTGCCAGAATTTCATCCTGTATGAAGAACTTCACCACATTGAGGATATCATCCATTAGAACTGGAAAATGGTATTTAGGTGCAAGTCTGTAGCTTTAAAGAGAACAGAGCATTGATCACATGACCCTCACTGTAACTATGTTGGCATCTCTTCATAAAAGAGTAGATTTAGTGAGAGAATATCAGTGTGCAATGGTGAAACTCTTCATGTTAAGTATTTCCCATTGGCTTCCATTTTCTCCAGCCAGCATGACAGAGAAAAGAGGTGGAATGACATCAGAAACTTGGGATACTCTCATATAGGTAGGATTGTTGCAAGATCAATCAAAGATTCTAAGCTACTCTGGAGGTGGGTATAGGGAATCTAGGAAGATTCTGCCCCACTTACATCCAAGATCCCTCTCTTGTATGGTGTTCAAGACTCTCAGGTGATTCCATTTTTCTTCAAAGGATGTCCCTTTCACCAGGAGTTTGTGAAGTTTCTTTAGACAGGTTTCTATTTATTGTTCACTCCCCCAAATGTGTAATGCCATTGTGGGAAGTTCTTTTAGTCTCCCAGAACCAAGGAGAACATAGTAATGACACTGGTTTTAGAGTCAGCATTTCAGCTCAGATCCTGTCTTTGTCACTTATTACTCGTGAGATCTTGGTAAATCACTTAACCTCTCTGGGTGTCAGGTTCCCCAGACATAAAATGGGGAAGGGGTTTGAATTAGATAGCTTCAAATATCTTCCCATTTGTTTGTGTTTCCTTGATTTGGGAGCTCCCTATCTGTATTTTGGAACTGATAGGCATATCCACACTGCAGAATTATCTTGTAATAATTGTCACTATATGTCCCATAGCATATAAGAGAAATGGCAGCATAAATGGTGATCCCTGGGAGAGGGAAACTTCCCAAGCATTAAGCAACCCTAATGAAAACAATGGGACATGGCTATCATTTGGTAAATGATACATAGGTAAAAATTTACATAAGTAAAGAATGAGTTCCTCCCTGCCCCCCGGCCAAAACAAAACAAAAACATCATTTTAAATGAAAAAAAATTCTCTCTTACTCAGGTGACAGGACGACTGCATCCAGTTCCCTTGCTATTCTTCTTGTCAGCACGTCATAAGGCCACATTGCTGAAAGGAAAAGTATCAGATTCATGACATTGGCCAACACAAGTAAAATGTGCAGTTGTGACATGGGGGCCAAATTTAGATCCCAACTCAATTGCTAGAGTGTCTTCTCATTTGGAACAAGGACTACAAAATGAAAAGGATTTAGCATTATGACAGGATCTAAAAGTAGGAACCTGGCACTGAGAATAGGGGAAAAGCCATTTGGATGTGGCCAAGGTTTAATGTGTACCATCTCCAGGCTCATCTCACAGCCCGACTTCCAGATCTTTCATTAGTGAGTAGCTTAGAGGATGTCATGCTCAGTAACAGAATTTAGCACAGTGCTTGGGACATAGTAAGTAAGATGCTTTTTTACTAATATGTTAATTCAGTGTCAGTCATCTTGATGGCATGCATTGGCCAATGGTGTGACATCTGTCACCATCTTTTTCCTCAGAGAACTTGGAAAGTTGGTTGGAATGCTAGATTTTCCTGCAGTTTCTCTAAACATCCAAGAAACTTCATATCCAAGATTCCTTCTAAGTAGGTTGGTTGCTATTAGAGGTACAAGAAGTCAAAGCTTTTTGTGTGTTTTAAGGGGAAAGTATAATTAAAAAATATAATTGTATCTGTGACTGTCATGTATTGGGATAAGAAATCCAGCAACCAGAATTTTAACAGAAGTGATACAACTGGAGAAAAGCATTTAAAAGAAATTATTTTGATTGCCAGGATTTTGATTTTGGTCACTGCCCTGCCGTGAAAGAGACCAACCAGAGACACAGTAGTCAGAATAGCCAGAAGGGAATACTTTCTATTGAAAGGTAGTGAGGGGATATGGCAATTGTATCAGGAATAATAGCGTGATAGCCTCTCTGCACTCATAGGAGATAATTACATATCCTTGTCTCTGAGAATGAAAAATGCTTTGCATGCCATTGGACTCCATCCTAGAATGCCTGCTGGCTAATGCTTCCTCTTCCCTTTAGTGTATGTGTGTCTTCTTGTGTTGGGACCTGGGTTATGATTCAAGGAAAATAGTCGGGACTTTCCTTGCTTCTGGGATGATAAAACATTTCTTAGGTCTCTGCTTGTCTACGTGTATTTCCTCCCAGATGTTATTTCCTGATGGTTTTTTTTGTGACTTCTCCTCAGTCCTTTTTGATGATCTTCATCCAGATCATTCCCATATGGGTGTTTCCCAGAGGTCTGTCATTCGACTTATTCTCTTTTCCCTTTATATTATCTCACTTGCACTGAAATGGAAGGTCCTTGAGGGCAGGGGCTGTCTTTCTATTCATATTTATACCCCCAATGTTTAACATGGTGCCTGGAACATAGTTGTTGTTGTTGTTGATCCTTCATTCTAAAGAGGAACATAGTAAGTGCTTAATAAATGCTTGTTGCTATGACTTGACTCTAGGATCCAGCTACTTGCTGTTCCTCAGATATGATATTCTTTCCTCTGATTCTTTTTTCTGGCTGCCTTCCATGCCTAGAATGTTCTTCCTTTTCATTTCTGACTCCTAGTTTCCCTCACTTTCTAAGTACTCAGTTCTTTATGTGTTTGAGATATGAGACATTTATCTGAGAAACTGTCTATAAAATCCCTCCTTTCCCCCATTTTCTGCTTTCCTTTTCATCTTGGCTACTTTTGCTTTATTTGTGTAAAACCTTTTTACTTTAATGTAATTAAAATTATCCATTTTACACCTAATTTTGCTGTCTGTCTCTTGTTTATTCATAAATTGTTCACCTTTTCATAAATCTGATAAATAATATTTTATATGTTCTTCTAGTTTTCTTGTAATATCTCTCTTTATATCCAGGACATGTATCCATTTTGACCTCATCCTGATAAATGGTGTAAGATATTGATCTACACCCAATTTCTACCATACTGCTTTCCAGTTTTCCCAACAATTTGTTGGGATGAATTCTTATCCCAAAATTTTAGGTCTTTACAGTTGTCAAATACAAAGTTATTATATCTATTTACTGCTATAAATTGTATATTAAATGCTCAGTTCTAATCATACTTTCCCAACTCTCCCCTGCACTGCCTTCCAAGTGCCTTCCTTCTAAAATTATCTTTTGTTGGCACTGTATATATCTTGTATGTTCATAGTATTAAAATGTTTTCCTCTCCATTCAAATGTGAACCCCTTGAGGTCAGGATCCATGTTTTTGCATTTCTTTGTATTCCTCAGAGCTCTTAGAACAATGCCTGGAACCTGTTGTTTAATCATTTTTCAGCTCTATCAGATTCTTCATGACCCCATTGTGGGGTTTTCTTGGATAATAGAGTGATTTATTTCCTTCTCCACTTCATTTTACATATGAGGAACTGAGGCAAAGAGGGTTAAGTCCAAGGTCATAATCTAATAAGTGTCTAAGGCCATATTTGAACTCATGAAGATGAGTCTTCCTGATTCTAGGCCCACCACTCTATCCACTGAGCCACCTAGCTTCCTCATATAAGTGTTCAGTAAATGCTTGTTGACTTACTGACTGGGGTATGGATGATAAGTATATTAGATCAATAATTACCCATGGGTTGATGGCCAAAAATTATAGATGACTAAATCTTGACCTACAGACTCACATCTGAGAATATGTTTTAAATTGCCCAATGCTACTGAAATCATCTGCTCAGCTTTCTGAAATGTGTCTTGATTAAAACAGAAACATACTAAAAGTTCAAAAGGGTCTACTTTTTCCTATGGCATTGGTATATTGCTCCAATTAATGACAGCATAGGAACTAGGTAGTATAAAGATTTAAATGGGGTTGGGCTGTGTTTGGAATTTGCTGAAGTTAACTCCTTGTGAGAGCAAGGATGATGAAAGAAGGGATGACTTCTTCCTATTTGGGAGTATTGCTCTTCTAACCCTACTAGTGCCTGGCAGAAATTAAACTATAGATGAAATCAGAAAGCCTAAGTCACAAAAATGTCTGCCTCATTTAATCTCTTTATTTTCCAGATGAGAGGGGAAAAGACATAGAGAAATAGAATATATTGCTTCCCATAATCCAGTAGTAGCATTGAGAGTAGAACTTGGGACTCTTGACTCCCAATACAATAATACTTCAATTCCATATGATGCCCAGTTTTATAGTCCTTTAAGGACGACAAATTAAAGTTACTCTTTTGTTACTGGAAGTTATGATTACCTAAATTCAACCAGTATGAACTGATTATCAACCAAATTTCTCAAGGATAAGGATAGTCTTGTTTTTATCTTTTTATCTCCAGCTTCTTAGACAATGCCTCTGAAATCATGATTCTACATCTGCTATGGGGAATCACTTAGTACTCAAGCATTCAGATAAAAAACTTGTTTAATAAAAAAAACCTCAAAATACCTGCATAAAAGTAAATCTCAAGGCAGTAGAAAGAGGTGAAGAAAGATAAAGGATGTAAAATTACCAGTAAGGAGATTCAAGGCAGTTGGTGCTGAATTTCCCTGATGTCTTAGGAGCTCTCTCTGACCAAAGCCTGAAATTGTTTTTGTGTCCTCCTGGTTCAAAAGGTCCATATGTGGGGCCCAGTTCAATCTGCCTTGGGATAAAATTAATTCCAACACCCAGAGATCTACTCCATGGATTGCTTCTTGCTTTTGTAGGTGTGTGAACTTAAACATTCCCAGTTTCACTTGTTCCTGGCATTCAGCAGTAGGCGCTTAGCAAATGTTTAATAAGTATTTGTTGACTTGTATTGAACTCAACTTGAATATTAAAGATTAGGAATAAGTTCAAAAAAGGAGAAAGAGAAAGAGAAGGAAGAGAAAGAAGAAGAAAAGGAGAAGAATGAGATGGAGAAGGAAAAGAAGAAAGAAAAGGAGGAGAAAAAGAAAAAAGAAAAAAGAAAAGAAAGAAAAGGAGTAACAGAAGGAGGACAGTAGCAATAGGAACAATCAGTAATAATTGACTGTGTAATTATCATGCCCATATTTGAATTGGAAAAGGGTTGAGAACATGCACTTTCTTCCCATCTATTTGCATCCCTAGCATTTATCATAGAGGTCTACATAAAGTAAAAATTTTTGTTAATTTATTGATTGACTCATTATTTATCATTGCAGTGGTGGGGAACTTTAGGCATGGAATAATGAATATATTATCATCAGAAGTCCTTAGAGGGTGGGTAGTTTTGCTTAATGATTTTGTATTTGTTTTTTTCCTCATCTTACTTGTAAGGGAAACCCTATATTTAGAAACAAATATGGTTAAAATAAAAGCTATCAGTACAATGACATATAAAAACTTGAAGGAAAAAAAAACATCAGTTCCAAAGGAATAATTTAAGGCACAGATAAATATCTGTCTCTCATTTACTTATTATGTCTCTCTCTGCAGAGATAGATGACTTTTGTATTACAGATCATGGAATTTCACAAACAGAAAAGTTTTATAACAGTCCTGCCAAAGCCATATTGTATCCCAAGGAGATTATATACTTACCAAAACTTCCAAAGGTAGCCGTACCACCGTGAATATAAATCACAGCTCTCCTTAGCCCACCCAGCTTTTTTGTTGGCACATATAAACGTACTGGAACACCAACAAAAGTTGTGTCAGTCACTGTAAGGTTTTCATCTGAAATTGGTAGTGTATTCAGTAATCCTGCTGTCTTGAAGAAAAATTCTCCATGGTGCATCAGCCCTAGCTTCTCAATAAGAAAACCCTATGAGTACAAACCAAAAAGTAAGGTGAATAATCATTTTAGGTAAGATCATGACATAACATGTAGACCTGGGACTAGTCTTCCCCCATATGAATTTGACATGAAATACTTCTTCCATTTCCCTCACTCCCCAATTTTTTTATTAAATAATTGAGGAATATAAGGACAAGGAGATTTCCATTTTTATTTTAAAACCTTCTCCCACCCAGTGCTGGAAAGAGTTCAGTTTAAGAACAGGACTGTCCTTGTGCAACTGCTCCCTCCACAGGTACAGGTTGTAAACCTCACAGGATTTCTCATCCCTTGGGATTTGCATCCATGCAATTCTGTAAATTCCATCCAGAAATGTAGGATCACAGGAAGACAACATAATTTCAAAGACACAGGAATCAGTCTTTAAGAAATATCAAAGAGCAGGAGATTGGAAAAGATCATGACTGGCAATATCAGTTCTGTCTCTCAAAAAAAAAAAGATGACAAAAGAAATCAGCAACTATAGACTCAATTTATTTCAGTGCAATTCAGTAAGAAGCTAAGCACCTACTCTGTGCTAGGTCTCAAACCAGGCACTGGAGATACAAAGATAAAAAAATAAGAGAGTTCTTGCCCAAATGCCTACTTTCCTATCTCTATGTACTTCTGTGTCCACAGTAATGAAAATTTGAGAAAGGAGCAGGTAGGTTTTCCTAGAAAATTATTTTTGGAGTCATATGATGCATTGTCAAATGGACAGAATATAGATCCCTTCATGTTTTTTTAGTGAATTAAAAAAAATTTCATTGTAAATCAAGGGGATGCCCATCACTTGGGGAATGGCTAAACAAGTTGTGGTATGTAAATGTAATGGAATAGTATTGTGTTATAAGAAATGAGGAGCAGACAGACTTCATAATAACCTGGAGACACTTATATAAACTGATGCTGAGTGAGGAGAGCAGAACCAGGAGAACTTTGTACACAATTATAGACACATCGTATCTGTGACAACTAATTTTGATAGAATGGGCTCCTCTCAGCAATGCAAAGTTATAAGACAACTCCAAAAGACTCATGATCAAAAGAGATATCTACATCCAGAGAAAGAACTACAAAGTCTGAATGCAGATTGAAGCAAACTACTTGCTCTCTTGTTTTGTTTTATTCCTTCTTTCTCGTTGTTTATTCCATTGGTTATAATTCTTCTTTACAAGTTGACTAATGTTTAATGCAAAGGTATTTGTAGAACCTTTATCAGATTGTATGCTGCCATGGTGGGAGAGAGGGGAGGAGATGGAGGGGGAGAAAATTTGGAACTCAAGAGACTGTGGAACTGAATGTTTTAAACTAAAAAATAAATAAATTTTAAAAATTTATTTAAAGCAAAATTCAGCCTTATGAGACCTATTCTATTTGTCTTAGCCATACATATGAACATACTGTATTACATATATGTCATATGCACATATTATACATTGTAATATATCATATATTTATCTATGTTTATCTATGATATAGCAGCTTTGGTCAGGAAGAGAACTTTGATCAAAACTACTTTGGTTTCATAATCTACTGAGTGATAGCACCAAGCAAGGCACAAAACAGGGAGATGTAGGCTCTCCAAGGGTGTATACTTGTATCATAGATTATCTCCAACACAAACTCCAAGAGGATGGGGAAAGGTCCTATTTTCAGATAATTCTGTATTGGCTAAATGGAGTCTACCACGCTGACTCAGTAGTCACTTAAAAGTAATCATTGTAGCCATCAAAAAATCAAAACAATGTGGATGCTGAACGCCTATTTACCAGATAATAGAACAATGTTGCAATCCTTCTCTCCGGAGAGGAGATGACATTAATGTATATCTTGGGACAGGCATGACATATGGACAAATAGTTGGACCCAGAACCCAAGAAAATGAAAAGATCAGGTTAGATATCATTGGGTTATGGTGGAATGGCTTTCTATACACTCTTGAGTTACTTTCTGCTACAAATACTTGTCTTTTTTATGCCAATATCTTCTATAGGATGCACTCTAGGTATGACTATAAGGACATTGTAATTTCAGAGGGAAAATGACAGCTGTAGGTGACCTTACTATGGAAAGATGCAAGATGGAGTGGACAATATATATGGATTTTGGTATTTAACGGTAACCAGTGGGGAATTGTGCTTTGAGAGGTGGCATAAAAGCCACCATTCAAGGATATGGGAGATGGGGACGTCTTGGGGCAGATGAAAGAGTGTTGGACTCAGAGTTTGAGGACTTGATTTCAAATTCTCATTATGCCTGTACTTGGAGCAGCCTTTTAATTTCAGTTTCTTCATTTGTAAAATGAGAATACTAATATAATAGATGATCTCTCTTATGCCTGCTAACTCTAGATCAATGAGCCTATAATCCAGAAAAAAAAAAAGGATTCCAGTGGGTCAGCATGCATAAAAATGAACAGTCTGAATGTTGCATTGGTTTACATGAAATGCTATAAGAACAAGAGATATCCAAAGAAACAAAGGTAAAGTTCTAGAACGATTAGAAAGTTAAAAGAACAGGAGCAAGAATGATAGGATGAAGAGGTCAGAATGTTGAGTACATTACTATTTGTACTACCTTGATGAGACCACAGAGCCATTAAAAATACTTAGGCAAAAGAGAGGGGAATGACTTCTCCTGATAGTATAAGATTCATTGCAAAGTCTGTTGACTATAGACAAAATTGATTTAGCTGGGTAAAGAAAGGCTCATCCAAATAAGCCTTCTGAAGGCCAAGAAGGATGTCTCTGCAGGTGTGTTAGTTGAAAGGCCTTTGTATGCTTCACTGGTGAGAAGACCACTTGGAAAATGGGATTGGGAGAGACTTTTGTATTGTTCACCCCACCACAAACATGCATACATGTATCTTATATATTGGGCTTAACACCCACATGCAGTCTCAGGATCAATTCAACAGAAAACTGGACCTGTGATGACTGAAATAGATTTACCCTAGGCTATAAGTCTGACAATGAATGGAGGTGCTCAGCTCTTCCTCCAGGGAAGGGGTTCTGAACCTCATGTCCATTAATTTTTTAAAAAAATTGATCTCTGTATTTCAATATAATTTCTTTCCTTTAGTTAAATCACTTTTGTGGATAGTGGAGGATGATTCTGTCTTGAAGTAGGGAGACCAAGAGAATGATCAATCAATCAGTA
>WOXC01007248.1:0-54722 GCA_011680675.1 Gymnobelideus leadbeateri | reverse complement strand
TTTCTGAGATGGGGTTATTTAGGTAATTCACTTCCTCTTCAGTTAATCTGGGCAATTTGTGATTTTGTAAATATTCATCCATTTCACTAAGATTGTCTTATTTATGTGCATACAATTGGGAAAAATAATTCCTCATTATTTTTTTGATTTCCTCTTCATTGGAGGTAGATTCACCCTTTTTATTTTTGATACTCAATTTGGTTTTCTTCTTTTTTTTATCATATTGACTAAGGGTCTATCAATTTTGTTGATTTTTTCATAAAACCAGCTCTTAGTTTTATTTATTAATTCAATGGTTTTCTTAATTTCAACTTTATTAATCTCACCTTTGGTTTTCAATATTTCTAATTTAGTACTAAATCGGGGATTTTCAATTTGTTCTTTTTCTAGCTTTTTCAATTGCATGTCCAATTCATTGACCTCCCTTCTCTCTGCTTTAATTAAGTATGCACTCAGGGATATAAAACTTCCCCTGAGAACTGCCTTTAGTGCATCCCACAAATTTTGGTATGTTGTTTCATTATTATCATTCTCTTGAATGAAATTATTGATTGTTTCTATAATTTCTTCTTTGACCCACCAATTTTTTAGGATTAAATTGTTTAGTTTCCAATTAGTTTTTAGTCTATCTTTCCATGGCCCTTTATTGCATATAATTTTTATTGCATCATGATCTGAGAATGATGCACTTACTATTTCTGCCTTTCTGCACTGGATTGTGAGGTTTTTATGCCCTAGTACATGGTCTATTTTGAGTATGTACCATGCACTGCTGAGAAGAAAGTAAATTCCTTTTTATCCCCATTCAGTTTTCTCCAGAGATCCATCATATCTAGTCTCTCTAAGATTCTATTCACCTCCTTAACTTCTTTCTTGTTTATTTTGAGGTTAGATTTATCGAGTTCAGAGAGGGGGAGATTAAGGTCCCCCACTAGTATAGTTTTGCTATCTATTTCTTCCTCTAATTCCTTTAACTTCTCCTCTAGGAATTTGGATGCTATACCACTTGGTGCATATATATTAAGTAGTGATATTGCTTCATTCTCGATGGTGCCTTTTAGTAGGATATAGTTTCCTTCCTTATCTCTTTTAATTAGATCTATTTTTGCTTTTGCTTTATCTGAGATAAGTATTGCTACCCCTGCTTTTTTTACTTTAGCTGAGGCATAATAAATTTTACTCCAACCTTTTACCTTTACCCTGTGGGTATCCCTTTGTTTCAAATGTGTTTCTTGTAGACAGCATATTGTAGGATTATGGTTTTTAATCCATTCTGCTATCCGCCTCTGTTTTATGGGAGAGTTCATCCCATTCACATTCACAGTAATGATGACTATCTGTCTCTTCCCTTCCATCCTATTCCCTCCCCTGTTTATGTTTTTGTTTATTCCTTCTCCCTTCCCCTCCTTGAAGTTTTCCCTTTTGACCGCCCGCTCCCTCAGTGTTCCCACCCAGTGACCCCCCTTCTTAACCTACCCTCTCCCCTTACTACTATTTCCCTCCCTTATAATCCCTCCCTTTAGTCTCCTCCTTTTCACCCCCCCTTACCCTCCCACTATCTATAGGACACAATAAATTTTTATACTTATCAGAGTAAATTACTCCCCGTTTGATTCCAAACCAATGAGAGTAAATTTCAAACAGTGCTCCTCTCCCTCCCTCCAATTCCTCTATTTAATGAATTTATGTGTCTATTCACGTTAGATTCTTAAACTTCACTGATTAATTTGATCCTTCTTTGAACCAGAACCAGTGAGAATAGTGTTTAAATGATGTTCCTCTCCCTCTTACTTTCCCTTCTTCTATAGTGTGTTTTGATGCCTCTTCAGATGGCATATTTTACCTTTTCCTAGCTCATCCTTTCCTTTTTCCCATTACAGTACCATTGATCCCCTTAATAGTCTTTTTTTTTTTTAGACTCCATGTTAGTGCATTCATACCCACACCCTCTAAGTATAACCCTTTTGCAGGTCATGATAATCATAGAGATTTCAAATATTGACAGTTATCAGCTCCACATATAGGGATGTGAACATTTTGCTCTTGTTGCATCCCAGGTAATGAGCTTGTGTTTGTGGGTGTGGGTGTGTGCACTTCTGCATGTGTGAGTCTATGTTACCCTTGTTTACCTTTTTATGTTCTTCTGGAGTCTTGTAATTGGAGATCAAATTTTCCATTGAGCTCTGGCTTTTTCATTAGGAAAGTCTGGAAGTCCCTTACTTCATTAAACGTCCATCTCCTTGCCTGAAAGATTATGCTCAGTTTTGCCGGGTAGTTAATCCTTGGTTGTAGTCCTAGCTCTCTTGCCCTACGAAATATCAAATTCCAGTCCCTCCGCTCTTTTAATGTAGAAGCTGCTAGGTCCTGTGTGATCCTAACTGTAGTTCCTCGATATTTGAATTGTTTCTTTTTGGCTGCTTGTAGAATTTTTTCTTTAATCTTATAATTCTGGAATTTGGCTACTATATTTCTTGGAGTTTTCAGTTTGGGATCTCTTTCAGGAGGAGTCCGGTGAATTCTATCAATAGCTATTTTATCTTCTGATTCCAGGACCTCAGGACAGTTTTCTTTGACAGTCTCTTGGAGGATGTTGTCTAGACTGCTTTTCTCATCATGGCTTTCTGGTAGACCAATAATTCTTAGGTTGTCTCTCCTGGATCTGTTCTCTAGGTCAGTTATTTTTCCAGTGAGATATTTTACATTTTCTTGCAATTTTTCGATCATCTTGTTTTTTTCGATTGACTCCTGCTGCATCATAGAGTTCTGAGTTTCAGTTTGATTGTATCTAATTTTTAGTGAATTATGGTCTTCAGTGAGTTTTTGAAGTTCCTTTTTTAGGGAGGTATTTTCTTTTTCCAAGTTGGTCATTGCCTCCCTGATTTGGTCTTTAAAATTTTTCTTAAGCTCCTCCAGGAATGCTATTTGGGCTTGAGACCAGATCATGTTTCCTTCTGTGGTCTCTGGTGTGGGCAGAGAGTCTATATTGTCCTGTGTGTTTTGTTGTTCTTGCCCTGCATAGTATGCTCGAATAGACTTTCTTGCCTTCCCCTTCTCCTTTTCAGCTTCCTTCCTTCCCATTGTGACTTCCTGTTTCTTAGTGTCTCAGGCTATGAGTTTGGGGCCTGATCCTTGACTTTGAATACCTCTGGGTGGCTAGCTTATGGCTAAGTCAGGGAAGTCAGTGAGGAATGTAGATGTGTAGGTGGGGATGAGTCTGACCACTTCAGATTTCTGCCTCTATACCCCTGGGCTATAAGTAGGCTTTTGTTGGTGAGGTGAGGTGGGGCTTGTTGGGTCCCCTCCCTCTCTTCTCTTCAGATTCCTGGCTGTCTCAGTTACACCCTTTCTTGGAGATTCTCAAGCCTGAGGCTATTTCCATTAACTTGGGATTTCAATCTGGGTGGGAGACTTATCTTTGGGTTTTCTGCTTCATGAAGGAGGGATGGGAGGATAGGAGCAGCTAGAATTTACTTTGCCATTCCAGTCCCTGTATTATACAGGCAGGCAGTTTCTAAACTTCCAGGCTGGGGGCTGAATGCAGCCTGAGAAGCCACTCTCTCCACTGGGGGCCCGACTCTCCTACCTGGCTCCAATGATCTGTTCCCTCTGCGAGATGACTTCGATTCGTCCTTGGTAAGTCTGCAGGCTGGGGCTTTTTCTCTCTCTGGTGTAGTCTGCTTGTCTGCTCTTAGGTCTGAGCTGTGCAGACCCCACGCGCTCTGCGCTCGACCTCTGCGGACACTCTGGGCAACCTCCTGGGCTGGATTCTGCCACACTCTGTCTTCCACTGGGCTCCGTCACTCTGGAATCCGCTCAGATTTACCCTTTTGGACGTAGTGACAGAGTTGCTCAGCGAGGTTACTGCTTCCTTTCAGCCATCTTGGCTCCGCCCCCGAGGTTGGTGTTGTTAAAAAAAGAAAAGGTAAGCCTTTGTTTCAGGGAACATTATGGGGTCATTAAAAGTATTTTATCCTTCCCCAAAGTCAATCTAAGTCATCTCACCTCTTATTCATTTCAGGGTCCAGTTTTTTGTCCACCTGAAGATCCATACAAAATATATGTACTGATGGTTCACCTCTAGGAATAGTCCATCCAACTTTCTGCTGTTGTTGAGTCATATCCGACTCTTTGTGACCCCCTTTGGGGTTTCCTTGGCAAAGATACTGGAGTGGTTTACCATTTCCTTCTCCAGCTCATTTGACAGATGAGGAAAATGAGGGAAACAGGGTTAAGTGACTTGCCCAAGGTCACAGTCGATAAGTGGCTGAAGCCAGATTTGAACTCAGGAAGAGAAGTTTTCCTGACTCCAGGCCTAGGACTCTATGCACTATGGCACTGCCTAGATGCCCTGAACCTCCAACTACACATGTTTAGACCAGGAGTTCTTAACCTAGACTCCAGTGAGAGATTGCAAAGTATCTGTGAAATTAGATAGGGGGAAAAAATTACATCTTTATTTTCACTAACCTTTAGTTAAAATTAGAATTTCCTTCAAATTAAAAAAAAATATTCTGAAAAAGCTTCCATAGGATTCACTGGTCTTCAAAGGGTTTTATGACACAACATTATTGAGAACCCCTGCTCCAGACAATAGAAAATTTTAATGTAATGTAGAAAGAAAACAAAAAAATGCTACAAATCATAGTTGTGCTTTCTTTAACACTTCATGGTTAATGTGATTTCACTGGTGTGAGAGTCTCTTCACAGATAATCCTCTTCCTGCCTTAGTAGGTGGTCTTCATGACTTGTTAGGTCCAACATAACTGACTGATAACCGACCATTTGGAAAAATATTTTAAAAGACACTGATAGAAATCCTGCAAAATTAGAAATAATAATAAAGTACAATTTTGTATGATAAATTGGGGGATTTCCTTGGAGGGAAATACAAGTCAAAGGAAGAGAATAAGGGAAAAGGAAATGTGAGGAAGTCATATCTGGATCCATTCAGAACAAACCTAAACTGGCCCTCAGATGACACACCTTCAAACCTACAGAACTGTGCTTCCCATTTGGGCAGGCCCCTCCAGACCCTGCACTTCACTTGCAGAGTTTTTGAGCATTCAGGGTCACCTAGGCACCACAGCGAATCATTGGAGCATGACTTTAGGGAAGAAACACACATCCGTATCACAGTAACAATTCATATTCATGTGGTGCTTTTATAAGGTTAATAAATCACAGCCCCTTGTCTAAAAGTTACTGAACAGAAAGCAGGAGCCTTTATTAAAAATAGAAATGCATCTATTCAGGGGATTCCAGAACACTCATTATTAAGAGATTTCTCTCTTTTTTTTATCTAACGTGGACATCCATGAGGATCTCATCCGAAGTTCTTCCATGCAACTTTAGGCAACTGGGAAAACATCATTTTTAACCCCCAAACTTCAGAAGATAGTTAAAGAAGAGGAAGGAAAGGACAATTACCAGCAGGGACAGGACAAGAATTCAAACAACCAACTTAATATATCCATTTCCTTTTCTCATTGAGGTAACTGGTGGTATGTTGGACCTGGAGTCAGGAAGACCCGAGTTCAAATCTCACCTCAGATACTTACTAGCTGTGTGACCTTGGGAAAAAAAACAAACCTTTGCTTCAGTTTGGTAAAACAGGGACAATAGCACATACATCACAAGATTATTGTATCAAATGGAATAATATTATATTAATAATATAATATGCTCATATGTATAAATCATAATGTAATAATATAACATTCTTATAATATATTATATAGAATATAGAATAATATAGTATAGTATAATATAATATGATTCAATATGACATGACACGGTATAGTGTAGTATAGTATAGTATATATAATATAATAATTATTATTATAATAGGGTGCTTAATGCAGTCCCTGGATCATAGTAAACAAAATATAAATGCTTATTTCCTGCCTTCCTCCTTTTCTTTTCATCTCTACTTGGGTATAAGAGGATTGATTATGAGTCACTACAAGTAGCAAGGAAGGAGATTTTAAAACATTTGGCTGTATTCATAGAAGTGCTATTCTGTGTATCAGCACAGAAATGAAAGCAAAGTGGGCTCCCACTGAAAAGAGAATGGCAGAACAAATTGTAGTCCATGGATGTAATGGAATATCACTGTCTTTTAGGAAACAATAAATATAAAAAATGCAAGAAGCATAGGACATGAACTTCGAATTGAATAAATAAAATAAAGATAAGTAAAAATATAAAAAATAAATGAAATTAAATAAAACCAGGAAAACATCTGCAATGGCTTAAACAATATAACTAGAACCTAGAGTGGATAGAAAGCTAGATTTAGCGTCAGAAGGACCTCCCTCTGACATTTACTAGCTGTGTGACCCTGGACAAGTCACTTAACTTTTCTTATCCTCACTTTCTTCATCTATAAAATGGGAATAGTAATAGCACTTATCTCATAGGGTTCTTGTAAAGCTCAAATGAGAGTACATCTGTACTTTGTAAACCTTAAAGTGCTATATAAAAGTTAGTTATTATTATTATTATTATTACAACAACTATACAAATGGGAAAAAAGAAACAGAATACACAATCAAATTTTTAATGAACATGCTTGGCTCTGAAGATGAATAGAGAAAATGTACTTTCCTTACTTCACTCTGAGGTAGGAAACTATGGATGGAATATTGGATATATTGTCAGACACAGTTGGTACGATGATTGATTTTGCTAAGCTGCTTTTATTCATTTTCTTTTTAAATCTTTTTAACAAGGGATGGCTCAGTAGGCAGGGGAGGGGAAAGAGGAAGGTCCATATTCAGAAATGAATGTCCTATAACTTCAAGATGCCAATAAAAATAAGATAAAATGGAAAGAAAAAACATAAAGATGCGTTATGAATTGGGACAGGAAAGAAATTACCTAAGTCAAAGGAAGATATAAGAAAAATGAATAGCAAGGGAGGCAGAAGACCTAGATTCATTCAGTTGGATTTAACAAATATTTAGTACCTCCTATGATGGGATCAGGAAAGTCATTGGAGAGGATATAGGAGAGGATGGAAATTAACATGATACTATCATATTAATAATAATTATTAATTTGTGCTCCATTCTTTTTTCAAGACTCCACTCTTGAAAAGACCAGATAGTTTCTGAAGAATAACAGTAATGTGATCACCCCTAGCACCCAAAGCATCTATTTCTTAATTGGTTTGGGCTGGACCCCACCCAAATGACACTCTGACTTTTGTTTATTCTAAAAACAGGACCCAGTTTGAGTTAGACCACAGGATCCCAAACTTACTTGGCCCATAGTCCCCTTTTTAAAAAAAATTATTCAGTGCTTTCCTAGAAATCTATTTTCTTTACCCTTTTAACATTTTTTAAATTTGCATCATTTTTTTAAAATATAATTTTTTAAATGACATCTTAAATTTAATAACTTATTGCAAATTTGTGGCGTTTTTCCTGAATTGAAATTTTGATGATGCAATATTGAGTCATGTAACCGTTTTTATAATATCAAATTGTAAACAAGTCATTACACACACATATTCCTGCCGATGCATACTGGACTTCCCAACAATTCACAACATGCTCACCTGGCAACACTCCCTTGTTAAGACCTGTCAGTGGACTTGACCACTGATTGGTTATAACTTGTATTCTATGTGTTAATTTGGAAAATAATATAATCACTACTAGTTTAAATCTATAACACCAGAGATGAAACATTTACTAGCAGTTTTTCAAAATTTTCTTCTCTCCTCTTCTTTCCTTAACACTTCCACAGCTCCTTTTATTCAATACCCCCCAATTGCACGTGAGGCTACTACCACCCCCTTGGATTATTCCAGCTCCCCCTAGGGGAAAGAATTGCCCACTTTGGGAGCCTCTGACCCTCCTCCTGGGAAAAGAGCTTTATCCTTGCTCCCTCCATTAAAGTTTGGGATGACTTGGTCTACAAAGGGGAGAATAACCCAGTGAAAACCTGAGTGAGATGGCTTATGTTTTTCTTTTCTAAGATTATTAGCAACTTGCATTCAGAGAGGGGCGCGATGGGCCACATCCGAAGGCTAATCCACTGCCTTATTGTTCAGTTGTTTCGATATTGTGTCCAACTCTTTGAGACCTCAATTGGGGTTTTCTCGGCAGATATGCTGGAGCGCTTTGCCATTTTCTTCTCCAGTTAATTTTATAGATGAAGAAATGGAGGCAAAAAGAGTTGTGACTTACCCAGGGTCACACAGCTAGTAAGTATCTGAAGTTGCATTTGATCTCAGGTCTTCCTAACTCCAGCCCTGGTGCACTATTCATGGGAGCTGAGAATTCTTGGCCTACATCCTCATTAAAATGTCCACCAATTGGGATTGCCAGGGGAAGTCCCAGTAATGTACTGTCAGGCCAATCAGAAGGAAGACATACCTGGGTATAAAAGACCCTGCCAGCTCTCAGAGTTTTTGGTACAAATGGAGGCTCACCATTGACCTGTCTTTTTTTAATAGATGGCATGCCCCTATTAATAAATGCTACTAGCACTCAAAGAAATGGCTTCATATTATTTATTGGTTGAATTTCCCCTGTGACAAAAAGAAGATATAATTCTTTCCCTGGAAGCCTTCAAAATCTCATTGGGGAGTAAAAGCATACAGGTAAAACTATAAAAGAGTGAGTAAGGCTTGAGTGCCATCAATGCAATAACATCTCAAAGAAGGGGAGGCCAAAGTGAGATGCAGCTGCTGAGTTAGTACTGAAGTGACGGGTACAATTTTGAAAATCCGAGGGGATCAGAGAGGATGCCATCCAGGTATTCAACATGGCTGGGGACAATCAGGAGAACAATCCATGAAGGAGTTCTAGGGTCAGAGGGGAACTAAGAGGTCATGTTGGTCAACCCCATCATTTTATAAATGAGGAAATTGAGGCAAAAAGGGGGAAGAGGGATCCAGCCAGGCTAGAGAAGAAGGTCCATTTGAAGGTACTAGGGGAGATAAAGGAAGACTGTAAAGGTAACTAAATGGTAAAATGAGTAGTTTGGACTTTGCCAATGGCAAAGATTTTTGAAGAGGATAGTGAGGGGGACCTTGGCAAAGCATCATTTTAGGAGCATGAAGCTTCATTGCTATTGAAATCTCCAGGGCTACCTTTGTTCTATATGGAAGGTACACCTTTGTAGTACTGAAATAAACCACAAACACCACAGACCAGAAGAAAATATAGGCAGGAGGTTAATGAGAATCTGATTCAGTCATAATTTTTCATGTACTGTGCTTGTAAAATTATTTGTTTAGATACTCTTGGATATTTAGGGATGGAAGAGAAGGGATGGACATTGTGTAGACCACTGCTTGAGGGAAGGCCACAGCTATGATTTCATTTGCATACAGAGCCCTGAGTTAGGAAATTCCTTCTGCCTATGCAGATCAGCAACTGAAATTTATAGCCTCAGAGAGGTGTCTATAGTACATAGAGTTCAAGCAGGGACACTTAGCTTGTACTGGAAAGAAACACCATTTACCCCAGGTCTACATAACTCTGAGGTCAGTTCTCTATCCAGTATACAAGTATCCTCCTCAGACTGATGAAATATTGGTGATAAAGTAAAGAAATGAGTTAAAAAAGAGCAAGTTATTCTTTCTTGCTTCCCTCATCCTTTTTAGGATCTCTGCAGTCCCACCTCCCCCCAAATCCTACTCTCTTATCCTCCCTATTGCCACACTCTCTCCAGTACCACGTTTCTTTCAGCCTAACATGAATTATCTAGAGTTAACTACTCCCTGCTGTATATACAGCCGCCTTACCCTAGAGCAGGGTTCTTAATCTGAGGTCCATAAACTTATTTTTTTTTAATATAAGTCACTTCACATGTATGATTGATATCACATTGCTAGCCTTTTCAAGGGGTAGGTAAGTGGCAGCGGGGAAAGAAGAATTTGGAACTCAAACAAAAATTAATCCTAATATTTTTCATGTAGTTGGGAAATATTTAACAAAATAAATAAAAATATATTTAAAATTTTTTAAATACATCACAACATAGGCTTGTGAGTCTGGGTGACTAAGAAAATGGTTAGTGAATCCATTGATAGAATAAGGGACACAAGGAGAAGGTGCTAATTTGGAACAATACAGTTAGTTCTAATGTCTTCACTATGTTTCTTCACATTCAAGTTTCAAGAAATAAGGTTTCACAAATTGTGTTGAAATATGAAAGAGATCAAAACGAGGAAGCATTGGTAAAAGGCTCCTTTGTGTTTAAAAAGTGGTTGTTGGTGATCTTCAAGAGGTGAATTTCAATAAAGACTGAAAATTAAAATTTAGAGGGAGGCTGAGATTAAGTCAGAAATGGAAGTAGCAGGAGGAGACTAGTGATTCACGAAGGTTGACAGTAAATGGAAGGAGGCAAATAGAACAAGGGTATACAGGTTAATCAAGGATTTTTCAAGATGCTGGTGGTATGAGTATGTATAATGGCAGAGGGGAAGAAAGTAGTAGAGAAAGAAACCAAAATTTGGGGTGGCTAGGTGGCGCAGAGCACCGACCCTGGAGTTAGGAGGACCCGAGTTCAAATCTGACCTCAGACACTTAATACAAAAACTAGCCATGTGACCTTGGGCAAGTCACTTAACCCCAACTGCCCTCCAAAAAGCAAAAAAAAAAAAAAAGAAAGAAAAAAAGAAACCAAAGTTGATGGGGTTGGGAAAGGATGAAATTTTAAGGCAATAGGAACATTGAAAAGATGAGGATAGAAAGAAACCATATCACAAAAATCCTTGCAAGAATCCCTTAGGCACGAAGATTTAATCCCAAATGCTTGTGGTTTATTTCAGTACTCAAATGGGATGCTTCTCATTGAGAACAAAGCTAGCTCTTGAGATTTCAGTAATTATGGTCCAGCTGTGAATTGCAAGCTGGTCTGAAAAAAAAAATCCATGGCAACCTAGACTTTCTTGTTTCCCACAGATTCACTCTGCAGGATCTCTGCTGTCCCACCTCTCATCCAAATCCTACTTGCCCTCCCTCCTATCTGCCATCCCCTCCTCATACCATGTTTCTTTCAGCCCAACATGAATTGTCTGCAGCTAGCTGCCCCCTGCTGGAAATTTAGCTTCCTTACTCTAGAGCAGTGATTCTTAACCTGGGGTTCATGAACTTATTTCACAAAAAATATTTTGATGACTGTATCTTTAATGTAATTGGTTTCCTTTGTAACCCTATGTCCTTTTTTATGCATTTTAAAATATTATTCTGAGAAGGGATCAAGAAGCATCATCAGACTACCAAAGGTATCTCTGCCTCCCTAGAAGAGGTAAAAACCCCTGGTCTAGAGGATAACTAATCCTGGGAACTAAAAAACTGACAAGTGATATGGTCCAAAGAAAAAAAAATTGATGATCTAGGAAAATTTGAGTGAGTGCTTTAATCAAAATATTATTAACTGAGCAGAAGTAGATTAAAAGAAGAGAAAAGGGGTAGGTAGGTGGCACAGTGAATAGAGCACTGGTCCTGGAGTCAGGAGGACCTGAGTTCAAATCCAGCCTCAGAAACTTAACACTTACTAGCCACATGACCTTGGGCAAATCACTGAACCCCAAATGCCCTGCCTTCCCTTCTCCAAAAAGACCAAAAAAACAAAAACAAAAATCCTAAGAGAAAAAGAACCAACAGTGGCTGGATTTGAAGAGTAATGGCCTTGCCAAATCCTTTTTGCTGAAAGGATATAAGGCCTGAAAATCCAAATCTTATCAACACATCTGCCTAGGACCTGACAGAACTACCATACAATCCATTTCTTTTTCTAGAAAGGTCTGAATTCCTGCCAGTCTCTTGGAGACAATCCTTATGTTACCATAGTTCCTTCAGATACTTTCCAGTGTTGTTACAAATACTTAAAAGGAGACCATGGACTAGAGTGTCAGCCCAACAAACTATCAGAATCAAATGATTGTTTCATACCTGCTATGACTCAAGCTCATTTAAATTACTATCCTTTCTGCTTCCCCTCCCCTTCTTTATAATCACACAAGTGTGCGCATGCACACACACACATACACAAGTACATAGACACAGATATATTCATTTCTTCGATTGCGAGAGTGCAGATAATGGCAGGAAGCTCACGTTCCTTTGGGGTCCCATTTCAATGCTTATTTGGCACTAACATCTCTCATTTTTCAGTTCTCCCACATAGAAAGCTTCAAATAGGTCATCAGAGATCATTTGTTGCTTTTGTTCTCTGAACCTACTACGTTCAGGATGGTGCCTCATGTGTAGACAGACCCATGTGTGGCAAGGGTCTGTCCTTACGTGGTTTGAAGGGAGGAGACTAGACATCTCTAGCCTCTTCTCCTCTCTTCCCCTTCCCCTCCTCCCAAGGAAGACTTACATTCCTGCTGGGGGAGGGGGTGGGATGGAGGAGGGAGAAGAAGAGGTTGGGGCAAGAGGCCATCACTCTACTCTCATAAGAAAGAGAGTGCATTTAGTTAGAGATATATCTATCTTCTCCCTTTAAATGTCATTTGTCTCGGGGACATGATCAGGTTATATCTAACTTTTGATCATTTTGTCATTTTGATGGGAAGAAGGACCTTAAGCTCTATATCCAAGGTTTGACCCCTTCCCCACCAAATACCAGTTCTACAACCAATGCACAGAGCAAATAGCAAAGAAACCCATTTATCCAACTCAATAGCAAAATAGAAATCAAAGAAAGTATACGTTGGAGAATATATACCAGACAATACAGAGCAAAGGAGGTCCCATTGGGAGTAAGATGAATCAGCTCAACCAAGAGACAGGGTCCTGGTTCTCACCCAAAGGGAAACACCATAAAATCTCTAGTATAGCAAGCTAGGAATAGGATTGTGATGGAGTCTGCCCACTCCCTTCATCTCTTCCCAGAGTCTTCCCTTAGCAATCTGAAGTGGGATTGGCCTGAGAAATTGGGGAGCCAACTTGAAGCTCACTCAAAGAAGATTCTCACTTGGAGAATCTCAAAGCAACTTGAAGAATGCCCAAAGGAGGACTGAAGGAGGACTGACCAACTTCACCCTGCCCCTTACACAGGGCAGGGCATTCATCTCCACCAACAAGGGGAGAGACCCACACCAATGGGCTCTGGCACAGGAGCTACACCAGTATTAGTAAAGAGACCGCAATTCAATATGGCCAGAATGTTGTCTCAAGATGCTGCCCAGCTTTTCATTTGGTCATCTGCTTTTGCAGAGGTTGTCCACACTCTACCAAAAGGACCACCAAGGTCAAAGAAGGCACTACTCTCTTTCTCTTACTGTAACCCACTATGAAAGCGGCTAACTTGTTCATAGGGTCAATATAATACTGACTATATTGATATAAAGCCAGCAGTTTTCTGTTCCCAAATAATGTGGACCTGGAAGGTAAAGGTGATTTTTTTTTTTGCTTTTTTGGAGGGAGGAAGGCAAGACAGGGTAAATGACTTGCCCAAGGTCACACGGTTAGTCTGTGTGAGTGTGAGTGTTGAGTGTCTGAGGCTGTATTTGAACTCAGGTCCTCCTGACTTCAGGGCCCATGTTCTATTCACTGCACCACCTAGCTGCCCCAAGGGTGATTTTTAAGAAGAACTCTATTAAAAAACAAAACAAACAAACAAACAAAAAACCTTATGCTGCTTACAAAGAAAACCATAACAAGTACAGGGAAAATGGGGTTTTACTCCAGAGCACTGATTGGAGAAAGAGGGGTTGGATATACCACCTCCCTAGGAAATTATATTTTTCTATGACTATTAAAGTCCCCATAGCTCCCCTCATGGTTCTTGGGAGGTCCAAAGCACAGCCAAATGCCCTTTCCCCCAGCTCTTTGGGGGATAGGTTCACCCCTCCTCCCATGACTTTTCCCAAGGCAGGCCTGTCCTATGTGCTGCTCTACCATTCTCAATCTCCACTTTGCCAAGGGAGATTGCCCTATATATAGTTTTAATTGGCTATGGATCTGATTACTAGAATCATCTGTACTGGAAATATGCCCATTCTTAGTCTTATTTCTCAGGTACTCACAACATATCCCAGTATTACCTAAGTTTATTTCATATACTACTGATCCTCCCTAGCTTTCTTTAAGTTCACGCTAAAATCTCTCTTTCTATATAGGATGCCTTCCCTACCCCTCTTAATTTCAATGCATTTCCTGGTCATTATTTCCTATATACCCTGCATACAACTTACTTTGTGTACATTTGTTTGCATGTTGTCTCCCCAATTAAATTGTAAACTCCTTGAGGGCAGGGGCTGTCTTTTGTTTTTTCTGTATCCCCAGAACTTAACACAGTGCTTGGCACATGGTAGGCACTTAATAAATATTTGTTGGTTGATTGATTTAACATACATAGGTATCCCTTCCACCAATGCAAATTGTAACCCTTACCTGTCTCAGGAGATAATTTCTTGAATTGTGGCCAAAGATGGATCAACTGGCACACAAAAAAATTTGTCTTTTTGAAATCTGTCCAGGTAGGTGTACTCATATTACCAGGAGGGTGCCATTGTCAAGGGAAGAATTGGCCTTTAAGTTTCTCTGCCTAATTGGGGCAGAGCTGAATCCTTCCCAGTCCTTTCCTAACTCCTCCTTTTTTCCAGTCACTGCCCTCTCCTCCCTACCTCCTTTCTCTCTGGAAATTTCATTAGCTATACCATATTACAACAATTATCTTTTTTTTTTAGGCTAACGTCAACACTAAAGGCCGTTAGGATCTACTTGGGGCCTTTCTCTGTTTTATGAAGTTTCTTAAAACTCCCCTTTGAGATTTATCTTCTGTCTACTTTTTATATAGATACACATTTACATTTATGTTCATAAATATATGCTCATGTATTTATAAATGCATATTTATGTTTTTATGTATTTACTTGGAATATGGGCACCTCGAATGTAGAGATTGTTTTGACCTTTATCTGTTTCCTTGATGCTCAGTATAGCTCCTAGCCCAAAATAAGTACTTAAATGCTTTTTGATCAGTTGGTACTCCAAGAATAGATGTCCATCCATATCCTGACCTAGACTTAAGGTCTTTCCTATTTGTTAACATCACTAAAGTTTCTGCTGCCACTAGTTTAGCCTTTAAAAACTAAGGGTCACCCCAATGTCACACTGCTGAATGACAAGAAGGATTCCAGTGGAAGATAAAGGTAGCAAGGTAGGCAAATCAGGAAAGCCAAATCAATCAATTCTCCTGAATTGATTGAATTTTTAGAGATATTTGGCAACTTTGGCAAACAGGAATTTTATTTATTTAAACTTTAAAAATCACATCCTTGGAATGTTACAAATGAAAAACCACTACTCACAGTTGGCAATGCTGACTCTGGACCCTTAATGAGTGAAATCAGTAGTAAGAATAGAATGGTCTGAGCTATGCTTGAAGCCATTACGTGAGAACAGAGACAACATGGAAGCTTAGTTTGATCTACAGTTCCCATTTAAGGAAACCTAAAATTAGCCACAGTATATTTTGGGTATGGAATGTATCTCATAGACCACTGAGCAGGTCTGTAATTAACTTTGGTACTTTGAGTGTAAAAGGACGTGTGATTGACGATGGGCTGGACAACAGAACTTGAAAATGCAGCTGTGTCACAGGCCTCTTATTCAATGTTACTTTTAATTTAATCACTGGTTTGTATCTGAATAAATGACTAGCTTTTGTACTTAGTCATTTTGCCAGTAAAACAGAGTGGAAATAAATGCACTAAAAGCATAGGTCTGTAATTGATGTTAGTAATTTAAAAGAGAAAAAAAATCAGTAGAGTGTTGGATATCTGTCCCTTTACTGTACATATTCAATCAATCAACATGCATTTATTAATGCCTACTATATGTCAGACACTGTGCTAGGCATCATGGATGTGATGTAATCAATGAAAACATTCCTACTCACAAAGTACCTACTTCTAACTAGGGGAAGCAACAAAGACATATTTAAGTATGTAGATCCAGAGGTGAGGATTCACTGAATGAGCCAATCAAATCCCGCCCCCCACCCCCCCCCACCCCCACCTCCACTCAAAATAAATGTCAAGCTGTTATGCCCTGATAATTTAACTTGGTTTAAAAAATATTTTTTATATTGAGCCAATCATTGGCTTTACACTAACTACAAAAAAGTCCTTGATCAAACTTAGATGTCCTTGAAAGTCACAAGATAAACCAGAGTTTTTCTGCACAGAAATTATATTTGGAGTGATTGAGGAAATCTGGTCATACCCTCTTTGCTATCTATAAAATAGTGGGTCTATTTGGAAGTCAGAGATTTGAGCATCTTGTAGATGAGTATGGAAGCCTTTAGTCTAATCTCTGATTAGACTAATGGAGGTTTAGGAGAAAGGAGAAGAGCCCTGTACCCAGCCTCTGCCTTGGTCTTGTTTTCTTCTCTCCCTACCCCCTTAACCATAGGAGTGCCTTATGGACGACTTTGGGAGACCTGAGGATTTGAATATTCATCAGTGTCCTAGTAGTACATGGGACAGCAATAGCTAGAGGTAGTATCTGTATCAAGTATACTACTAGAGGTAGTATCTCTATCATGGATAGACTGGATACAATGAAGAAAGAAAGATGTAAAACCTAGCAGAAAAGCTATATGACACCTTAGGGAAATATTCTGAGGACTCTAGCAAAAGGGCTAACACGAACTATGAGTTTTATCCCTTTGACACATATTCTGTATCCTCAAGCTCATTTTTCCCTGGAATTTGTATGCATTTATGGGAGACTGTGTCACAGATGTTCTGTCAACTGTTCTTGTTACACAACTCTATCAAATACCCATTTCTAAAAGCAAATTGTCTAGATGACTAGATTATATCAACCAATATTCCAAGGAGAGAGTACATTGGTGGGAATGCGTGTGTTGCAGCATTATAAAGACATCCAACAACACTTCAGGGCTTCTAGAACCTGAAGCAGAGGTGAAACTCTGGGGACCCGACTTGTCAATGTGAGAGCTGTAATAGTAGTTCCAGAGACAACATTACACATAGAATAAATATTGAAAGAAATAGAATTACAAATAAATACATAGTCATTAAATGCAATGTAGTTTGAAAGGAAAGGCACTAGCAATTGAGGTCAAGAAAGGCTTCATATATGAGGCTACATTGTGAAAGAAGAGAAGGATTAAATGAGACAAAGAAAAGATAAGGAGAAAGTGCATTCCAGACATAAAAAGATGGCAGTGTAAAGACACCAGTGAGATGGAAGCCTTAGGTGTGAGGAACTGAGTGAAGGCTGGAGAGTCAAGTACAGGAAGAAGAAGAATACTCAACAAGCTGGAAAGATAGGTTAAGGCAAACTTTCTCCTCATTAGTGAAGACAGGTGGCATTTGGTTAATAATAGTTGAATAGAAAGAAATATTTTTATACATTATATTCTGGGCTAAAGATAATATTCTTAGAGGAAAGAAGTGAAGAGTTACATGTAGGATTTTTTTTTTTGCTTTTTTTTTTTTTTTTGGAGGGCAATTGGGGTTGAGTAACTTGCCCAAGGTCACACGGCTAGTTTTTTTTTTTTTGTTTGGTTTTTTTTTTGCTTTTGTTTTTGTTTTTTTTTGGTGTGTGTTAAGTGCCTGAGGCAGGATCCGAACTCAGGTCCTTCTGACTCCAGGGCCTCACTGCGCCACCTAGCTGCTCCCATACATGTAGGTTTTTTTTGTAATTTTTTTAAATTTTACTTTTAAATACAAAATGAGAAAAGAAAAAAGAAAGAAAAACATTGCCACATATACAGCAGATCATAAGAGGATTCAATATAAAACAAAAAATTTCCATTTCAAGTAAACCTTTATAATAAATACTCCACAATTTTTTCATAGTTGCCCAGCTTTTCTTTACCTTCCTGTTGGTTTTCTTTTGTTCTCTACTACGCACTTTTTACTTTATTTTCCCCTCCCCCACCCTACAATTAAACATGAATATATACATATATACAAACACACATACACATACATGTGTATGTAGGCACATATGCATATGTATACTTAAAATATGGTTTTAACTTTTATAAAATGTTACTTTCTGTCCACTAACTAGTATTAATTAAAAAACCTGAGCCTATTGGTGTTGACTTGATCTAGTTCAGTCCAATTAACTTAGTTGTAATGCTAGAAAACTGCTAAGCTTCTGTTTATTTAAATTATACTTCATCTGCATTATCTTTAGGTGGCTCAACTAAGCTGAAATTCTATTTTACTCTGTGACCAGGGAAGAGGAAAAGCCCTGGCTGTCTAAAGATGTATTTATTTGTGGCTTGGGCACATACTTAACATTTTCTACAAACTTCATATTATTTATTTCTGATCACAGTAACAGTGAACATTGTAGGAGATTACCTTAATGTAAGTTACAATCACATATGGAATTTTTATGAAGGAAGGGGAAATTAGCCCACAAAATGAATGTGTTAGGTTATTTTTCATCATGGAAAAAAATCCAATAATATAATGACCTGAAAACTTACCAGCTGCCTCTGAGAACAAAATGCCAGCTGAGCTCTGGACCTTTTTGATATTCCACTGTATTTTATTTTAATTTATCCAGACGTTTATAAAAATTGCCTGCTTTATTTTCTAGCAGTCATTTTATTTATGTCTCTTAGCAGCAAGTGACTTGCAGTACCAGAGCTGGCCTTTCTTCATCCAGAAAGCTAGAGTTTGGGGACAGACCTTGCAAATCAAAACCATCCTTACGTCGGAGTAATTTATTGATAGGCAGGCCTCCCGAGGGACTAGGCTATGACTACGATCGATCAAACTGGTTGGCTCAAAGCCCTTTGCTCTTTCCAGTACAAATAAAATGAAGGAGTGAATCTTTTCTTTCAAACATTAAAAGACATCATGTAATGCTCTGTGGCTTCTCCAAAGCATAAAGAGGTTAGGAAAAAAACCCAAAACTCAAGGAGTGGGGGAGGTGGCTGTCAGACTTTGGAAGGAAGGGGAAAATACAACTTTGGATTCAGTTGAAGAGGAAAAGAGTAACAAGGAACTTTTAATTAGAGTACTTGTTAAGTGCTTCAATCAAGAACTGTCACCTCTTTACTTGCTCTGCAGGTACTATGCCCCCTGTGACATCTTAGGCCTAATAGGAATTGGACCTGCTGCCTTGCTTCTGTTCCAATTTGAATCTCAGGGGGATGATAATCTTAAGGAAGGAGACTTATTCCTGTGTCCTGAATCTGAATAATGTAAGCTTCCATTAAGGCATGAATGGCTATCCCCATCACCCTTTAATTAAGCAATGTAGTTGGAGCCTGCACTGCACCATGGGAGCTTAAGGCTCCAGTTCTTAGGAGAACTTATGTGGACAGAGTATCAAAGATTTGAGGTTGCAGTTCTTAACCTTATTTTTTAAATTTCATGAACCTTTATGGCAGTCAGTCTACTGAAGCTGAGAGACACCTTCTCAGAAAAATGTTTTAAACTACATAAAATAAAATACATAGCATGACATAAGAAAAGAAAAGTTAGTGAAAACAAAAGGTAATTAGAATACAAGTCATTCCCCAATTGACAAATGGTCAGCCCATCAATTGGGGAATGGCTAAACAAGTTGTGGTATATGCATGTATTAGAATACTATTGTGCTATAAGAAACGAGGAGGAGACGGTTTTCATATTTACCAGGAGAGGCTTATACAAACTGATGCTGAGTGAGAAGAGTAGAACCAGGAGAAATTTGTATACAATCACAGACATATGTGTGATGACCAACTATGACAGACTAAACTCTTCTCAGCAATGCAGTGATATAAGTCAATCCTAAAAGACTCATGAAGGAGAGAGATGTGACATCCAGAGATATAACTAGAAAGAACTGAGCTTGAATCCTGATGGAAGCAAACTAATTGATCTTTTTCTTTTCATTGTTTGGTTTTATTTTTTCTTTACCATTTTTCATCCCACCTAGTACAATACACCTTTGTAATTGGACTAATGTCTAATATGAATGTATTTGCAGATCCTATACTGGACTATATGCTGTCGTGGGGGGTGGGGGGAGGGAGGGAAAGGAAATTTGAAACTCAAGGAACTATGGAATTGAATCTTGTAAACTAAAAATAAACAAATAAATAAAAAAAAAAGAAAAAGAGAAAATAAAAGGTGATTTCTCCCATCAGAGTTCACAGACCCATTGAGGTCTATTGGACTGGGCCCAGTTAAGGACTCCTGACTTAGAAATCAAGCTCAAATAGAAAAAGATCCCTGCAGTCCACATATGGACTTAGAAAACCACATATGAATATAATCTTTGTTGTACTGTATTTTTAGAGGTATAGGTGGTTCATGGATAAAGTACTGGGCTGGAGTCAGAAAGAACTGAGTTCAAATCCAGCCTTAGACACTTACTAGTTATGCGACCTTGGGCAAATCATTTGACCTCTGTTTGCTTCAATTTCCTCATCTGTAAAATGGACCAGAAAAGGAAATGGCAAACTGCTCCAGTATTTTTGCCAAGAAAATCTCATGGCAAGTATGGTCCATGGAATCATGAAGAGTTGGACAGAACTGAATACAACATTGTATTTTTATTTATATTGCAAAATATTTCTCAATTGCATTTTAATCTGGTTCCTGTCACACTTAGGAGTTTTATAGGCCAGTGGGCCATATGCTTGACCCTTCTCCCTTAGAATCCCTCATTTCACAAATGAGGAAACTGAGGCCCAGCAGCCCTCCTGACTCCAAGTCCAGTGCCATATTCACTATACAGATCTTTCTGTCTCAGAGATCAGAAAGCCGACCATTCTGTCTGAGAGCTGAGCAGCATTTCCCTTCTTAACACTGAGTTTTCTTTTTTCTGTTGAGACACCTTTAATATTTTCCTTTGTCATTTCCTATTTGTCATTTGGCAACACTCTTAGGTATCTTTGTTTGGCTTAAAAGAAAACTATTGATTCTCCTCAAAGCAGCCATAACTCAGTTCCAGCTGCAATGACAGCAAATCCTGATATTTGGTATTCATACCCAGGCACCTGACATTTAGACTCAATTTGAATGTGGCATTGTAAATGTGGTAGAAGCTTATCATTGCATAACTCATTAGTGCCCAGGTTCAAATTATGTTTCCTCAAATGTAACAACAACCTACAGTAAAAACCTGATATAACCAGTTAGCTCATAAGGAACACCATGGGCCTAATCCCAACTAAAGTGTTATAAACATACTCTGGCATCTTCCAATAGAATGTAAACTTCTTGGGGGATGGGACTATTTTGTCTTTGTCTTAGTACCCCCAGGGGCTAGCTCAGCACCTGACACACAGTAAGTGCTTAAGAGAAACTTCCTGAATTACACTAAATATTTTTTAAAATAACACTGAATCATTGAAAAAAAATCGACAAAATGGTATGATTTTGTCATATAGCTAAATATAGAAAGTTAGAAGGGTCCATTTCCACTGACCACACTCCAACCTGAGTCCCAAGAAAAGCACCCACAATGTGATCAATACTTCACAATATAATAGTGAACACTTCCATGATGTCATAAGGTTTACAGAGTACTTTGCAAAGGTTAGATCCTTTACTCTGTCATCTCTCTCTTTCGAACACACTGCAATTTAGTCAGTATATTTTCATTCTCTTAAAAAAGACAAAAGGGGTGGTTAGGTGGCACAGTGAATAGAGCACCGGCCCTGGAGTCAGGAGGATCTGAGTTCAAATCCAGCCTCAGACACTTGACACACTTACTATCCATGTGACTTTGGGCATTTATATATATATAAAATAACACATTTCTATAAAACTTTAAGCTTTGAAAAATGCTATGCCTTGGAAGGTAGGTACTGTTATCCCCATTTTACAGATGAAGGCATTGAGGACAAAAGGTTAAGTGATTTGCCTGGGAAAAATAATAACAATTTGAAGTCTTCCTGACTAACTCAAGGCTTTTGCCCCTACTCCTTGATGCTTCTCAAGGAAGCAGAAACAGAATATACACAGTACCTATATAAAGGTAAATAAAAACAATATTAAAAACATCTGTGCTCAGATTAAAAACAATGATCAATCTTGGTCCTAGAGAACAAGAAGGAAAACCCACTTCCTTGTTTTGAGTAGAGAGATGAGGAGCCGTGGCTACAAAACATTGTACATGCTCTCAGATATTATTGCAGCATTGGTCAATTTTACTTGACTTTTGTTTTGTTACAAAGGAGAGTTCCTTTTAGGGCTACAAGATAACTGATGAGTCTTTGTTTCAGTCTGTATACACCATTAAAAAGACACTCGCACATACATCATTTCCTTAAGTGATTATTCACAGAATCCTGGAATCTCGGAGTTGGAAGGGACCTCAGAAAGCATCTCACACTACCTATCCCTGAATGAGAATTCCTCTACCTCCTCTTTAACAGACTTTCATTTGAAGGTCTCAAGTGAATGGAAACCTTCTTTTCCTCTAACATAACTCATTCTGATTTCTAGGCAGCTTTTCCTCACGTGGTGCTTAAATCTGCTCCTCTGTCACATCCATCCATGGCAGGGCCTTCCTTCTGCCATCCAGATCAAAGTATGACCAGTCATCATAGGATGATGCCTTCAAGCAGTAACTGGTCATATCTATCTTGAAAAACCTTCACTTGACCCTCCTGTTCCTTCCAGAAAATGACTTCTGTTTCTCCTTTCTTTCATTGCTAAATTTTCCTTATTAAAGAATCTGATTTCTAATATATTTTCACCTCACCCTTGAAAAACTGGTTCTAGCCTTTCTTCCGATAGTCACTAGAGAGTAATAATAAAAGAAAATGCTGAGGGTAATGATCAGAACTTGAAGAGTCACATGAAGGTAAAAAAAGCTAATCATTAATTACATTCCTAACCAACCAGTTATGTGAAATCTTATTGTCAATGCTGCTATTTAGACTTATGAGGGGGACAGAAAGACATGAGGATAAACCCCAAATCTTTTAAAATAACAATTAAAAGGTTCTTGTCACTTGACAATACATAGGTATATGGGTATATCCAGTATTCTGAGAATCATTTCAGACAACATAATAAAACCATACTAGGAAGACCTGACTCAGGATAAATTAGGAAAGCATCTAAGTTCCCTATTTAGATTTTTGTACAATTCTTTGCAGCAAAATGATTTCTTATTCTAAAATTCTGTGTCTGGAAATGGAATTCTTTCAGTAGAGAATTCTATCTAGAAGCAATTAACTAGAATCATCTCCTCTCAAACTTCCCTTGCAGAAGAGATAGTGTTTAGACCTCAAAATAGTTACCCACATATGCAAAATAAGAGTAAATAGAATGTGAACTATAAAGTTATTGAGTAGTGCAAAGAAGGGAGAAGGGAATGCACCTTTATTAAGTGCTTACTGGCACTTTGCTAAATTCTTCACAATTATTATTTATGTAGTGAGGAGATAATAAGGCCTAAATAGGAAGTGGGCTGTTTTTTAAATCTTAGAACCACAAAATCATAGAACCTTGGAGCTAGAAGGCCCCTTAGAAATCTAAATGAAGAAAACTGGGACCCAGACACTCACCCAGAATCTTCCTATTGAAGCCAATGTAAAGCTTCTTCTTCCAAAACTATCCCTTAAGATTAGCATGGCGCATTGTGTCTATTCTCATGCAATTCCAGTAGTTCTGGAAATGTCCATGCACCATGTTTTTATTCACTCCTCCTCACACTTTTACATTCATCCCTTGGCCAAAGGATATTGACAATCCACGTTTATGATTTTGCTGGGAGTCTGAGACTGGAGGTGGAGTTGAATAAGGTTAATCCACCAGATGGGGCTGCTCAGGACCAGTCTAGTCTGTACTTCACAGAAATAGAAGAAGAAAAAAAAAGATCATCCCTGTTTGCATTTGCAGTGATCTGGGGGGCAGAGAAGGCAATTTGCACACATAGTCAAAGGCTTTAGGATGGAATTAAGCTAAACTACATGGAGTTGTCTGGCATTTCTTTTAAATGTCCTTGATTTCCAAGTAACTATATTCTAATCAGAAGCTATCTTCCAGAGAGTTTTCAATGCAGATTAGAAGCTAATGAAATGAAAATAGTGGAATGAAAGATTCAAGCTGTAGAGCTGAAACAAGACAAATAAAGCAATACCTGAAAGGCTGTCACTGTCAGAACGATGGAGTTGCCATTCTCTAGTAGCCAGAAGAATTACTCACCCTGGCTAGTCCTTCTAGTACCAAAGGAAATACTCTTCTCCTCAGAAACTCTGCAATCCCAGGTGATCCCAGTCTAGCTTTTCCCTGGAGCCCATGGGGAGAAGAAGGAGCTTCCCAGCCCCTTGTCATGAAGAAAATGAGGGAGAGTCACAACAAGCACAACTGAGTTACATGAATGAATGTGCAGCCTATGCCTTTACCCTAGAAAGAGATTGTGTTCTTTTGAAAGTCAAAGCCACCTGATTCACCTCTAATATTTGTTGACTGGGAAGCAACATCATCAACTTTTGAGCCCTCACAGTGCTGATTAGTTTGAAAGAGCTAATTTCACAATATGAGTATCATTAGCATCTTATTCTTAGAAGCCTCCAAATGGAGGAACAGGCCTCTAGAGAGGTGCAGTAGCATGGGCTTTTGTCTGAAGATGAACTAAGATGCCAAAGAATCAATAAGTGAATGACCACTGCCTTACTCTCTGTCCTCCTCTGTGTAATCATTGTTGTTTGCCTAGAATGTCACAAAGGTGTTCCATGGAAACTCTCTATAGTTGGAGAAACCAAAATATCCCCTCTGAAAGAGGGAGGGAGGAAGGGTGCAGGTATGAATTGTCAGTGCCTGTAATGGCAAGCACAGAAGTGGTTCACACCTTGGTTCAGCTACTGAATTAATACCTTGCTTCAGTCTGGCAAGAAACAGAACATGTGAACTCCAAAACTTGTGAACTCTTGGGGAGGACCTAATGACTATATAAGGAGAGCCCTAGGACTAGAGACAGCAAGACCTGAAAAGAGGACTCTTGTGGTGGCAGTCAAGTGGAATACTTGTGGTATCCCAGCACTCTGTTTGTCTGCTCTGTCTGAGTTTATGTTTGTGACACTTTGTACAGAAGCCCTGGGACCTTACTGGAAGCCCTGAAAGAGGATTTTCTGGTTGTATGTTTACAGAAATCCTGGAGGAAGGTTTTGGAGGTCCTGGGATTTTACTGATGATTTGTGCTGACCTCTTGGACCTTGTTTGTTGGTCTGTGTTAATTTCTGTGTTGATGATTTGTGTTGAGTTCTCAGACCCTGTTGGTGGGTCTGAGTTGATTTCACAGGCAGATAGTGAATTAATGATGGTGCTGGCAATGTTCATGAATATTAAAGTGGCTCTGTCAAGCTTTATCTTCCCAGAAACAAGAACTGAGAAGAACTTGAGGTGGACTGGACACTGTGAGTTTCAATATGGAATGGGAACTGGATAAAGAACTGGACAAGGAGATGGACAAGGAACTGGGAGCTGTCTGCCTTTGAACTCAGGTGACATTTGGAACTGGAACCATGGAAAAGGATCCAGGGAATCTGAGGGACCACCCTGAGTCAAAATGAAAGAAAACTTTACTTGGATACTGTGTACTGACTGAGAAGATTATGATTTACTGTGACTCAGGGGTGGATTACCTGTGTATTTTCCACTACTCCTTAAGAGGTTACTGAGTAGTGACTGATGACTGAGTAGTGATTGATGACTGAATAGTGACTGATTTGTAACTTAATGTGCCCCATGAGTGGAGAACTTTGACTATTGTAATTTGTGACCCTTAAGGAGGCAAGCCTCCTTAAGGATGATTGAATGGTTGAGTTACTAAATGATTGCACTTTGTTGAAAACTATTTTGACCACTTTGGTGAAAATTCTGTGGCCATTTTAGTGATAAGTGATTGTGAATGCTGTGTTTTGATTTTCTGTGATAAGTTGTAACATTGTGAATGCTGTACCTTGATTCTCTGTGAATGTTTTGCTCTGACTTGTTATTGAATAAATAGAGTGTTCACTATACTATGTAATCAGAATCTTGAAAGCTGTACACAGCAGCAGCCCTCTGGAAAGCTGCACTTGTGTGGCTTTACAATGCCCTATAAATGTTAGTGCCCTGGGGCAAAGCTCTGGTTGATCCCATCCCAGTTATAGCTCTTCCTGTCTCTCAAAGGATAATTGATAAACCATTTTTCAATAAACAGATATGCTTCTTAAAGAAAATTGTGGGTTTTACATGGAATTTTGGATCTAGAAGGAAGCTTAATCACTTAGTCAAATGCCTTCAGGAATTACAGGCAAGCAATGTTCAAACAGAGACAGCTGCTTGCCCAAAGTCATTCCTGTCAATGAGAGAACATGTTTGATTCTTAACCTAGTATCCCACCATGCTCATAAAACCACATAGCAAGCCACTCTGATAAAAATATAAACTCCTCAATAACACAAACTAGAGACCCTGTATAAATAGCAGCAAGGTACATGGTCTTATGTACAATGACAAGCACAAGGTACATTTAGAAATACATACTGATATAGCCATGAGATTTATACAATTTGACATTGTGTGATTAAAAGGAAGCCATAGTTCTAATCAACATTCTAATTTCTTCAAGAAACATTATTCAGAGGGCAGCTAGGTGGCACAGTGGATAGAGTGCTGGGCTGGAGTCAGCAAGACCTGAGTTCAAATCCAGCCTCAAACACTTACTAGTTGTATGACCTTGGGCAAGTCATCTAACCCCAACTGGAGGGAGAGAGAGAGAGTGAGTGGGGGAGAAAGAGAGAGAGAGGAAGGAAGGAGGGAAGGAAGAACAGAAGGAAGGAAGGAAGGAAGGAAGGTTCAGTGGAAAGAATGCTAGATTTGGAAATAGAGGATCTGGGTTCAAATCCTGATTTTTCCTCTGCTTACCTATGTGTGACCTTGGACAAATCATTTGGGCTCCCTAGGCTCAGTTTCTTCATTTGTAAAATTAGGGTGTTGAACTAGATGATTCCATTTGTTTAGGTTTTTTTTTTTTTTTCAATTTTTACAAAGGGATATGTATTTTGAAGAAAAAACAAGAACAAAATTAGAAACATTTCCTCCTACACCTGGTTGGGGGCTCAGATTTAATGCAGTTGTTTCTACATAGCAAAGATGCCATTGAGTTCAATCCAAATATGCCATCACTGATGGATGATTCAGTTCCATTTGGACTTTCCTTGGCAAAGATACAGGAATGGTTTGTCATTTCCTTCTCCAGATCACATTACAGATAAGGAAACTGTGGCAAACAGGGTTAAGTGATTTGTCCAGGGTCAGCTAGTAAATTTCTGAGGCCAGATTTGAACTCAAAAGTTGAGTCTGCCTGACTCTAGGCTCAACACTCTATTCACTGTGCTACCTAGCTGCCCCCTAGCTGTGACCCTATATAAAAATCACTCTCTGCCTCAGTTTTCTTACTTGTAAAATGGGCATAATTCTAACACCTACTTCCCAGAGTTGTTAAGAGGATCAAATGAGATAATATTTGTATAGTACTTTGCAAATTAAAATGCCATATAAATTAAATTAAAATGCTATATAAATGCAAGTTATCATCATTATTATAGTAATTGAGAAAGATCGAGAAGAAATAAGAAACTAGAGGAGAGAATATCAAACTCTGAGAGAAGAAGAAATGGTAAGAGAAAAGAGAGGAGGAAAAATACTGGGGGAAAGGTACACAAGCATATGTTGGGGGGAAATGAATTGAGTGGAACTCTTTTAAGATCTAACTAAAGTTTGATCTTTCCCCAGCACCAACACTCAAAGGGATGTCTATCCCTCTACTGCCACCTTCAGGACATTCAGAATTCTGTCTCCTTTATTTTATTTTATTTATTATTAAATCTTTTCACAGACCCCTCTGGCAAAATATGGTAAATGCTATGGAAGTCTTCCCAGAATTACATTTTAAAATGTGTAAAATCAAATACATAGAATTACAAAGAAAATCAGTTCTAGTTACATACAGTTATCAAAATATTGGGGTATAAACAAGATCAGAGGCTCCAGATTAATAATCCCCTACATCTAAATTCTAAAGGCACACATACAACTCATTCCCATGAGTTTCCCTTCCATATCTAGTTATAACTCTCCCAGTTATAACCAGAGCCAATGGGAATTCTTGAAGGTGTGGAGGTTGGGCTGAGATTTAAGGGACTGAATTTGGGTGGAAGAAGGCAAGAAAACAGGAGACAAAAGTTTAAACTCCTTGCAAATAAGGATTATTTCATTTATTGAATGTGTTTCCTCAGTGTTTTGCACAGTGTCTGACTCATAAATAGTACTTGATAAATGTTTGTTGATTTGGCTAATTTATTGAATTTTGAGATAATGGCATTGCATTGTAAGTCATAGGACAAGGGACAGGGACATTTGGAAAACCGAACCAATCTATATAGTGAACCTTTGCATTTGGGCTCTGCATTGGCCATCCTCCACAACACTGGCAAAGACTTTTTGGTGAGCATTTATCTCCCTGTTTTATGCCTCACTTGATATCAATAATTAGAGAATAGTCAAAGTTAAATCTATTGTTGCATTTGTCAAGGAATCTTGTGTGTTTTTAACATAGATGTAGCAGGGATTTGTTTTTCCTTTATCTTCCAGCAACCTGATATAATCACAGAAAATAAGGGGTAGATAACAGGGATTTTGTTGTGTGTTGTTGAGTCTTTCAATCATGTCTGACTCTTTGTGACCCCATTTGGGGTTTTCTGGATAACATAAGGAGGTGTTAATCTTTTAACCAAGTACAAAGTCTTCCTAATACCAGTTATGTCTACACATACACAAAATGGCTTCCTTATCTCAGTTCTTTAACATTTTGTTCTGAGGTACTATCACAGTTTCCCCACTTGTAATCTAAGTTTTAAGGCCTCTTCATGTTGCAATTGGAGGAT
Source organism: Gymnobelideus leadbeateri (assembly GCA_011680675.1). NCBI lineage: Eukaryota > Metazoa > Chordata > Mammalia > Diprotodontia > Petauridae > Gymnobelideus > Gymnobelideus leadbeateri. The sequence continues at coordinate 25,871 of WOXC01007248.1, read as the reverse complement.
AAGGTAGTCTTGTCTATAGTTGCTTCCTTTTGAATTTTGTGGAGTTTAAAAAAAACAACTTATCATGCAGTACATATGTCCTGCTTCCTTCATGACTCTTTATCTCACATACACACATAAGGTCCATAAGACTACTAATTTCCACTTCAAAAACTGGTAAGTTCCATGCAAAATTCTTTTAAAATTCTGCCTTTTAGCAAGGAAATTAAACATTTATAAAATTTATATATTTATAAAATTTATAATTTATAAAATATTTTTAAAAATACCAAACCAAAAACGTAGCCTTATCTACTCACTAATTACTGGTCCACTAAGTAGGAATTAATAGACAGAGGTTGGAGCAGTGGCAATAGGTATATCTTTATACCTTCTGCATTCTGACCACAATATTTTTTTCAGAATTTGTGAAAATTTTCTGCTCCACCTTGACATTCCCTTGGGGCTTTCTGACCATGGTTTGGGTCCATGGAGCCATAATGGAGATCTCACCTCAACTAAATGAGAACAGTAGGATTCCTCTGTTAACTCCCTCTCATGGATTAATGATTCTGGGCTCCTTGATAATTACCCCCCAAAAACCTGAGCCACTCTCAGGAAAATGGTAGATGATAGTTCCAGGATTTGTTTAATTTTGTTTATACTGATTTTTTTTTTGAAGAAATGTTTTCCCAAAACAAAGACTTGAAATGATTTAGGACTCTTAATTGGAGATGGCAGAGTACCTTGGATGCCCTATATGTAGTCAGTAGATATAGATTTGAGAATCTCTGTCTTTTAGGCAGGCCAAACTCCCTATGTCACCTAGGAGCTCTCATGTCACTGGGTCCCAATATCTTGTCTGTAAAATAAAAAGGTTAAACTAAATGACCTCTAAGGTCCCTTTGGGCCCTAAATATCTATGTTTCTTTGATTCCATAGTACCTGCTAATTGAGCTTGGCATATATCCCCTCGGTATGGGGTGACTTGGAGGGAAGGCACTATCCACAGTATCCTCATTCTGTTTCTTCATAATTCATGGATTTGATGTAGTTCCTCACACTAGCATTTAATAGATGACCTCATGTATTTTCCTACTAAGACAAGTCAACTTTGAGCAGCAAAAGTGTTAATTTTCCCAGAGTGTAATGCAAGAATAAAATGGCAAAATTGTATCCCACCCATATTCTTTATTATTCCTTCTCATTCTCCTCACATTCTCAGCAATCCAAGGGGATTCCATTCATACTATGATATAAACTGTGATATAAATTCAAACTATCGTACTATGATATAAGTTCCCATCAAACTGGTTCATCATTATATATATGTGTATATATATATATAATATATAATATAATATAATATATAAGATATATATATATATATATATATATATATCTTAGACATTGTTGATGGACTATGAATTGGGCCCAAAATTAGAGAGTAGATTGCATTTAGGAAATTAATGACACCAAACTCTTCCTTAAAAGTGGGGGCAAGGGGCGGCTAGGTGGCGCAGTGAGTATAGCGCCGGCCCTGGAGTCAGAAGGACCTGAGTTCAGATCCGACCTCAGAAACTTAACACACACAAACAAAAACCTAGCCGTGTGACCTTGGGTAAGTTACTTAACCCCAATTGCTCTAAAAAAAAAAAAAATGGGGGCCACTCCCTTAACTGGCTACTTGAACTGAGAGGCTGGGGTCCACAGAAGGTGGCTGACTATTACTCTCTTCAGGGTTCTAGGAGTGACCATAAGGGCTGAGTCTTTTAACACCACAACGCCTAAGTTCCCTCCTGTGTGTTTCCCTTTAACATCAGTCAGCCATGCTTCAATCAGCTTTTAGAAAGGATGTTTATAGTATACCAAGAACAGCTGATACACAACATTCCCCCCAAACCAGGGACACACTTTCTCCTTGTATACACAAGGACCCTAGAAAAGTGGGCTCAAACAAAGTAAAATTGTAGTGAGGGACATCCGTACAGAACATGAGCAGCCAAAAAGGTACCTCCCAACTGCCGGCCCTGGAAGTCCCCCCCTAGTGAAATCCTCATGAAGTTAGCCTTACATGTAGATCCCTCCTGGGCCAGACCTCTCTACTGCAGGGCATGACACTCCAAGGAACAGACGGTTCAGCTGCCTCCCAGTAGTCTTTCCAGATCCATCAGGTGAGTGCCCAAGCATGTCCCATGACAATATTGCTGCTTGATCCTGCCCCAACTTGTATGACTGCTGCTGGTAGACTATGCTAATGACTTTGACTAATAGTGAGACCTCTGGATCTCCCAAACTGCTACGTCACCTTGGAGCTCTCTTCGCCTAAGATTAGAAAAGAAGAAACCCAAAAGAAAGAGAGGTACTATGTGCCCATGGACACAGCATGGTTAGGTGGGGGAAATGTGGCCAGCTGCCTCTCTCCCAACCAGGAACTGAAAGCACTTGGAGCCATCTGGGAAAGAGCCTGAGAGATGGGCACATCAAATCTTTTGTATGCATACTCAATTCCAGCCATTCTCAGCAACTCCTGAGTCTCCGCAGCCAATTAGAAGACTTTATCCTCATATGGTACCAACCTCTGAGTCACTCATGTCTGGAAACTGGTTCACCAAAGCTTCCACATGGTTGTACTGGAAGCTGGCAAACAATATCTGCATATGTCCTAAGGATTAAACCTTCATTGGACAGTCTTTCTCACTGTATTAACACTGATATTCTACTGGTGATGTCCTCTGACCAAAAGGCATGAATACCAGAGTCTTTGAAGAATTAAAGTGGGAGATCACCTAAAAGGTAAAGGGGAGGAGCAAGCATGTGACCATGAATGGATTATAATATATTACCAGTGAAGAATTGTATAGAAGTTTAGCTAGCATTTTGTAACTATGTATAGCTAGCATTTTTATTGTGCTTTAAGAGTCGCAAAGCACTTCACAAAGATCTCATTTTATCTTCCCAGCAATTCTTAAAGATAGGTTCTATTATTATCCCCACTTTACAGATGAGGAAACTGAGGCAAACAGCAGTTAAGTGACTTGCCCTGGGGTCACATAGCTAGGAAGTGTCTGAGCCTGGATTGGAACTTCCTGACTTTAAGTCCAGCACTCTAAGCACTCTACCACTAAGCTGTCTGAAGTGATGTAGAGAATAGTTTCAGAGAAATTATCAAGAAAGAAGATGGTCAGTTAAAGAGCAAGAGTGATATATGACAAATGGACAGCCTTGTGCTTCAATGGAATCTGGGCAAATTCAAGAGGGTGAGAAGGTCACCATCACATGGGGTGGACCACCAAAGAGGATTTCCAGGAGAACATGTACAAGAGTCACATGAAATGAAAAGGCATATGTACACATACCAAAATGCATTATAAACTGCACCATTGGCAAAGGAATGAACATTACTGAGGCCATAAGTCCACTGAAGTACTGAAATACCAGTTGACTGACTTAAAAAGGTGGCAAGAAAAAAGGCCAATGATCTTAGGCTCATGCCATGTGAGGATCAGTTGAAATCAAGGACCTTTAATCTGGAGATGAGAACGTTTTGGGGAATTGAGAATGACCTTCAAGCATGTGAAGAACAATAATATGGAAGAAGGATTATACTCATTCTGTTTGTAGCCAGAAGGCACAGTGAGGAGCAATAGAGAAGAAATTACAAAGAAACAGGTTTAATGTAGGCATAAGATAGATATGCCCATGCAAGATATGTACAGGTCCATGTAGCTTCTTTAAATACATAGACATGGCTTGCAGGTGCATGAATAGATACTTCTGGAATCTCATGTACCCTTAGCCAAGGGATAGTGCAATTTCTGCCTTGAGGAGGGCAGTGGAGGCTCCCCAGAGCTAGGCACTTACTCATTCCCTCACCTATCTCCAAAGAGGTCAAATTATATCTGTCTGGCTCCTCAAATATTTCTGATCTAGCCTAGGGGTACAGGTCTAGTTCAGAAAGTACTTCCCTAGTTACTTTTAAAGGGGGAGACCTTTAAAAGGTAGACCTTAGATTAGACTTTCCAGTTTAGCTTCTTCCTACCAGATACTGATTACACAAAAGATGATCAAAATTGGGAAATAGGGACTAAAATGATTTATCCACACAAACCACAGACAAAAGTTGGAGAAGTTATGTAGATACAGACTATGCCAAAAAATATACAAGAGTAAACAAGCTCTTTATCTGGGAGCAAGATGAGGTCTCATCTCAAACCAAGAGAGAGGACTCAACCTAACCCATGGGGGCCTATTTTAGCAGTCTCTGGAGAGACAAGCTGGAAATCAGGGATATGTTTGAGGAGCCATCTTCCCTCACATTTGAACTCTCTCTCTCTCTCTCTCTCTCTCTCTCTCTCTCTCTCTCTCTCTCTCTCTCTCTCTCTCTCCCTCCCTCCCTCCCTCCCTCTCTTTCTCTCTCTCTCTCACTGTCTCTGTCTCTCTATCTCTCTCTGTCTCTGTCTCTCTCTCTGTCTCTGTCTCTCTCAGGTTGGGAAGTCTATCTGTCTGTCTCTCCCCAAAAAGTTTGTGGGAACTAAACATATCTCTCTCCCAGAGTCTCTGCTACTAACTCCATTCCCTGACAGAAATCTGCAGCATTGTGCACTCCACATATGATGTCAATGAAGAGTCATATCTCTTTCCACACACACAGTCATGTTGCAAAACACCCCAGGTTTGGTTGGAAGCCAAGTTACATATGGGAAAACTTCCTGTCCTTTAGAGTTTTCCAAAGGTAAGATGAGCTGCCTTGAGATGCAGTGGATTCCCCCTCACTAGAAGTCTTAAAGCAAAGACTGAATGCATATTCGGAGGGTGTGTTCTTCTTGTGTCTCTTGTTTAGATAAGAAAAGACCAGACAAACTTTAAGATCCCTTCTCATGCCAAAAGTCTGCAAACTCATGTTCCTCTTGTGTTTCTATGTTCCCCCATTTTATATTTAAATATAACATTAAACATTTTAAAAACCAAGTAGAGGACTTTATATTTCATCTGGACCACTGTTGTTGGTACTGGGATCATTTTGGATACTAGTTCCTTTATCCAACTTATTGGTTATCTCCCTCATCTTTGACAAACATGCAAACTATCCTGCATCCAAGTAACTAATAAAAATATGGGACAGCAAATGGCCAAAGTAAGATTCCTAGTACTCCCCACCAGATTACTCCTCAAACTCCATAGGATTTTACTATATTTCTTGAGGTAGCTGTGGTTAGAGTGCTGCTCACACACTTACTAGCTGTATGATCCTCTGCAAGTCACTTAACCCTGTTTGCCTCAGTTTCCTTATCTGTAAAATGAGCTGGAAAAGGAAGGGACAGATCACTTTAGTATCTTTGCCAAGAAAACCCCATATGGGCTCATGAAGAGTCAGACACACTGAGTAAACAAAATATTTTCCCAACTCTCATGAACTTCTTGGGCAATGTGGCACCACAGAAAAAAGCATTGGTTTTGGAGTGAGAGAATCTGGGTCCAAATCCCAGCTATACTTTTTATTACTTAAATGACCTTGGGCATGTCACGTCCCTTCTGGTGCTTTCATCTTCTCATATGTAAAATGAAGGGGATTAGAATTGCTAACCCTTCCACTTCTAAATCTGTGATCAATGACCCTATAAATTAGTGAGAAGCTAAGAGAAGGGAGAAATGAATGAGACTCACAGCTGTAAAAATGGCACACCACTTCCCTGGACAGGGCTAGTCTACCCACAAACTCTCCAGGGCATTCACTAGCCCTTCCTAGTTAGTCTGCCAGTCAACAAGCATTTATTAAGCACCTACTGTATATCAGGTGCTGTGTTAATCACTGGGAATACAAAGAAAGGCAAAAGACAATCCATGCTCTCAAGAAGCTCACAGTCTAATTTGGGGTCATGGATCAAGAGTGGAGAATCTCCCATCCCAATACAATGAGAAAGCCTGAACGCCTTTACTAGCGGGCTCTCATAGCTGAGAAATCTGAGGTTCCTTCATCACAGTATCACAGGTTTAAAAGTGAAAGGAATCATGAGAGATTATTTAGTTCAACTTATTTTGCAGGAAGAAAACAGGTCCAGAGAGATTAAATCACTTGCCTCAGCTTGTACAGATAATAATGAATGAAAGAATTAATGGATATGAACAGAGACTCAAACCTGTAGCTTTTAACTCCGAAGCCAGTGATCTTTCTACTCTACCACAATGTCTGAGAGAGTCATGACTCCATAGCAATTTATGTTGGAAGGAAATCAGGAGAGGTTAGTTGATCACAAGTTCGATATGAATTAACAGTTTGATATGGCAAGTATGGCTAATGCATACTTATGTTTGATGGCCAATATATCCTTCAGTATGGCCAATGATAAAACAGTTCAGAGAGCTTTCTGAGATTCAGAAAAATTAAATGATTTATCCATGACCATCAGATACAGGCTTTGATCCCAGGTCTTCAGTTCTAATACTCTATCCACTGTACCATGATGCCTCTTGAATAGAGTGTTGAATGGCAGAAATAGGTGTCTATAACAAGGGTGTTTGTCACCCCCTCTCTACTCTAACCTGGTCAAAACACATTTTTGGTTCTGGATACCATAATTTAGGAAGAATATCAAAGATTGGAACATATGCAAGAGGAGGTGATTAAGATTCTAAGGAGAATGGAAACTATGCCCTACAGGTATCAATTGTTGGGACTTGGAAGGTTTCACCTGAAAAAAAGAAGGCTTATAGAGAATTTATTTTTCAACTAGATGTGGTCTTCTTGGCATAGGGAGCTCCTCTTTGTACAGTCTTAGAAAGCACAGTCTAGGATTGAGAGATTAAGTATTCACCCAAGGTTACAGAGCCATTCTGTGTCAGAAGTGGTACTTGGAGTCAGGTCCTCATTCCTCTGGGGTCAACTGTCTACCCACTATGCCATGATGCCTCTTCTAGGAGACATACCCATTTGCAAGTAGCTGAAGGACTGTCATATGTAAAGGTAGTAAAGAACAAGGCCAATGGGAGCCCCATCTTCAGAACATACACAGGGTGCTCTGTCTATGGCAAACAACATGGAGATGTTTGGTGGATTTGATTTGGAAAATTCATGATGACATGTAATGGGTGGTCCCTCCTCTCACTTCAGGGCATCCACAGTTATTCTATAATTGTTTCTGTTTTCCTAATAATGTATAAAAATAGAAAATGGATTCTTGATTGACTGATGAGCTAGAACTGGTTGTATATTCAAAAGACATTACTCTCTCTCCCTCACTTTCTGGCTGTGCTCAAGTAAGGAAGCAAAGACTACTGTAAAGAGTAATGGCAGCCCCCTACTTTTCCAAACAAGCCAATATGTGGCCCATTAATACATGGACCTGCTGCTGCTTCTGACCTTTTATCTATTCTTTCTTACCTTAGGTGAAAGACCACAGGAGATAGAACAGAGTAGACTGTGACCATTTGAACTCTGAAAGGTCAGGAGAACCACCAGAGGTCCAGGAGATCATGGTCATGCCAGATAAGTCTGACATGGTCTGCCAACACAGCCCAGTGGAAAGACCACAGCCCATTAGTGGATTAGCCTTGAAGGCAATATGCCAGTCCTACAAAAGGGATGGACTCATCCATAGGTTAGGCCACATCTGAAGGAAACTTAGTGGAGCAAATGTTTTGTAGAAATTGCTTTATGCAGTGGGCAGTGTAAAAGTAGGAAAATTCTGTGTGCTCCCACTATAACCACCTCAAATACCTATAAAAAAACTACTCTAAACAAACTTTAGGGTTACAGAACCCACAAAGTGACAGAGAAAAACAAATCTCCCGCTGAAGGCAGCCCAAGAGTCTGGCAGGAAGGGTCTATTGCAGTGCTTTGGGAGCAGAGCCCAGCCCCACTCGAGCCCACTGTTTTAGTCTCAGGCCAGCCATGACCAGCCCTGCCTAGAGAGAGTTGGGGAGAATGGATGCTGCTGTGGCTGTTTCTAGAATTATCAACCCATAAACGACAAAGTGAGAGGTCAGTGTTGACTTTGGGAAGAGGAGGTCTAGGAGTGCAGTCTGGCCTCTGCCCCCCAGAGGGAGAAGTGGCTGAGGTGAGGGCACTGCCACCACATGGCTGCTTCAGAGCTCCTGGCCTGCAGATTGTAGGGGGACCAAGAAACCATTATGAGGGGTAATAGCTCTTGCTTTAACCTGCTTGGATCTGGATTGCTGTCTAGGATGGAGGTCCTGGGGTGTGTGACCAGGTGCCAGAGTTTGTGGAGGCTTCAGAGATGGCATCCAACTAATAGCTCCAGCAGCTGTGAAAACCCTAGCAATTTGGGATAAATCTCTCCTCTCCAGAAGCAGAGTTCTACTGTGGCAAAAAGTCAAGTAATTGAGTGGCAACATGACAAAGCAAAGGAAGTAAAGAAAGCACAGCAATCCAACTTTAGATTCTTATTTTGGGGACAAAAAGGATCAAAGCATGGAACAAGAGGAAGACAGCAAAGTCAGAACTCATGCACCAAAAGCTTCCAAGAAAAATATGAACTGCTTACAGGCCATAGAGGAGCTTAAGAAGGATTTTGAAAACGAAATAAGAGAAATTTAGAGGAAAAATTGGGAAGATAAATGAGAATGATGCAAGAAAATCATGAAAAGAGAGTCAACAACCTGACTGAAGAAAATAACACCTTAAAAAGTAGAATAACTCAAATGGCAAAAGAGTCTCAAAAAGCCAAAGAGGAAAAGAATGCCTTAAGAAGCCAAATTTGCCAGATGGAAAAAGAATCTCAAAAGCTCACTAAAGAGAATCATTCCTTCAGAATTACATTGGAGCAAATGGAAGCTAGTGACTTTATAAGAAATCAAGATACTATTAAACAGATCCAAACAAATGAAAAAATAGAGGGCAATGTGAAATATCTCACTGGGAAAACCACTGACCTGGAAAATAGATCCAGGAGAGATAATTTAAAAATTATTGGACTACCTGAAAGCCGTGATCAAAAAAAGAACCTAGAAATCATCCTTCAAGAAATTCTCAAGGAAAATTGCCCTGATATTTTAGAACCAGAGGGCAAAATATTACCTATTACCTCCTGAAAAAGATCCCAAAAAGAAAACTCCTAGGAATATTATAACCAGGTTCCAAAATTCCCAGATCAAGGAGAAAATATTACAAGCAGCCAGGAAGAAACAATTTGAATATTGTAGAAACACAATCAGGATAACACAGGATCTGGCAGCTTGTACACTGAGGGATCAAAGGGCTTGGAATATGATATTCCAGAGGTCAAAGGAGCTGAGATTAAAACCAAGAACCACCTACCCAGCAAAACTGAGTATCATGTTTCAGGGGAAAATATGATCATTCAGTGGAATAGAGGACTTTTAAGCATTCTTGAGGAAAAAACCAGAGTTGAATAGAAAATTTGACATTCAGACACAAGAAGCAAGAGATGCTTGAGAAGGTAATCAGGGAAAAGAAATCAAAAGGAACTTATCAAAGTTGAACTATTTATATTCCTACATAGAAAAATGATCATTGTAACTTATGAAACTTTTCTCAGTATGAGAATAATTGAAGGGAATAGAAATGTGTGTGTATGTATGTATGTATATATGTATGTATGTATATATATATATATATGTGTGTGTGTGTGTGTGTGTGTGTATACATGTATGTATATACATATATATGTCAATATAGGAGGGTATATGGGCATATGAATACATATGTGAATGTGTGAATATATGTGTACAGGTATGCATAGACAGAGGGCACAGGACCAATTTAATAGGAAGGGATGATACTTAAAAGGTGCAATTAAGAGGTGAGAGAGGAATATAATGAGAGGAGATGGGGAGAGACAGAATGGGGTAAACTATCTCATATAGAAGAGGCAAGGAAAAACCATTAAAATGGAGGGGAAGAACAGGAAGGCAAAAGGGAATTAGTCAACCTTACTCTCATTGAATTTAGCTTAGGCATGGGATGACATACACACTAAATAGGGTATTCACCCTACAGGAGAGTAGGGGGGAAGGGGATGAGAGGGAAGATGATGGAGGGGAGGGCAGGTTGTGGGGAAGGGAAGCTGGAAGCAACACTTTTGAAAAGGGACAGGGTCAAAATAGAGAATAGAACAAGTGGGGGGGTGGGATAGGATGGAGGGAAATACACTCAGTCTTTCACAATATATCCGCTATGGAAATGTTTTGCATAGCTACACATGTACAACCTATATTGAATTGCTTATCTTCCCAGTAAGGGTGGATGACAAGGGAGGAAGGGAAAGAATCTGGACTTCAAAGCTTTAAAATCAAATGTTTAAAAAACATTATTATTATTATTATTATTATTATTATTATTATTATTTATATGCACTGGGAAATAAGATATACAGTCACTGGGGTATGGAAATCCATTTTGCCCCACTGGAAAGTTGGATGGGGGATGGGGGAGGATATAGGAGAGAGCAGATTGGGGGAGGGGGTATACAGTGGAATAGCTGTTTTGGGATGGTCGGTAGGAGAAAGATGGGGGAGGAAATTTGTAACTCAAAATCTTGTGGAAATGAATGATGTAAACTAAAAATAAACATAAAATTTAATTTAAAAATTATATTGGCTTTACCTATTCATGAATAATAAATTTTACTTTAATTATTTTTTTTAAAAGAAATTGCTTTATGTTTAAGCCTACTCTTCTTGGTCCCAGTAGTACTATGGCAAGTGAGCCCTTGGGGTGTTAGGGAGATCTTCTTGCATTCCTCTGTTCTTGCTCTATCTTCTTATATCCTTTTGTAAGAACTCAATGATATTAATTTCTTAAATGATACTGAAGTGATAATCTCTGGTGATCGGTATTGGGGAGGACACCTAAGAATGGGGGTTGAAGCCAATAGCATTAGAGAAAGAAACTCTCAGCCTCTCAGGGAATATCCCTAGGGCCCTGATGCAGATATGTAGCCAAGCTTTCTCTGGGAAATCCAACTCATCAGTGTAAATGGGAATTGGAAAAAGGATCAACTGAACTCTTCAGAACAGTCTTGGAGAGCAACCTCTCTTCCTTTCAAAGGTTACATGTAAAATGGGAATAATAAAATTAATAACCCTGGAAACCACCATTGACACCACCAACAACAAATGCCACACACCCAGTTGGGCTGGAGCAGCAAGGCATTCTGAAGGACAGACAAGGGGCAGCACATAGCAGAGGCTCAATCTACCATCACATCCCACAATTATAAGGATTAAAAGGATTTTGCTTGATCCCAAAGAAAACATAGGAGTAACAGGTTAAATTTTCAGGCGGGCATAGATAAAAGGAAAAACTCTTCTGCCAGTCAGAGTTGACTAAGTGGAAAGGATTGCCTCATGAGCAATGAGTGCTCTATCACTGGTGGCCTTCAGGCAAAACTCTAAGACCACTCACTAAAAATATTGGAGAAAAGATGCCTACTCAAGTATGGTTCCTTTCCTTTCAGCTAGTGTCAAAAGTATGTTAGATACAACTACAGGATCAAAATAATTTGATTAATAAACTACATATTTCCTCAAAGCATAAACATAAAATGAACTAAGACTAACTCTATAGGAACCATTAATGGAGCTATTAGACTATAAGCTCCTTAAGGGCAAACACTGTCTTTTGCCTTCTTTTGGATTCCCAGTGCTTAGCAAAGTGCCTAAAATACAGTTGGTACTAAACAAATGTTTATGACTAATTGAGTCTGCTATAGAAAGTGGCCAAGAGCAGGGGTTTTTAATCTGGATTCGGTAAATTCAGAGTTTTAAAAAATATTTCTATAACTTCACTGTAATATTAATTGGTTTCATTTGTAATTGTATTTATACATTTAAACACATTATTCTGAGGTGTCTATCAGCTTTGCCTGACTGCTGAAAGAGTTCACTAAAAAATAAATAAATAAAAATAAAATGGCTAAGAACCATTGACCTTGAGAGAATTTATTGCCCATAACAACCCTGCTCAGTGTCTGAACATTATGTGGGTAACCCTTCATGCCAGTTATTAAAAAGATATGAACTAATCCCTCCACACAATTTCCTCCTAAGACAAGCAGACTTATAGCAGCTTCCTTAAGAGTTAATTTTCTAAAAGCACAGTGTAGCAAAGTGCTGTATTTTGCTATTTGAGTAAAATGAACATTGTAGTGAAAAATAAAATAATAATTGAGACACCCTTAGAGTTAAAATTATTTGCAAACAAAATAAAATCAGACAGAGATTGTACACTTAATGAGGGAGTCCTTTGTGTGCCATTAAGCTTCATGTCCAGTTAATGAAGAACAATGGAACAAATTGTTGCTAATAGGAAGTAATTCATGAATACTAGCCTCTAAATACTGTTAGAATGTCTGTTCCATTCCAATCTTTGTGTTCTATTTTGGTTCTTAAAAGGGCACATTTTTTTTCACATGGAAAACTTGCATGACAAAGATCAGAATTTTTCTAATTCAGATGTGGGTGTATTTATCTGTTGACCCAGATAAATAGCTCAGGAGATAATAAGCAGAATTAAGATTAGCCAAGAACTCAAAATAGATGTTTGGGCAAGCTTGGGGAATGAATGAAAGTCTATTCACTCGAAAAAGCAAGAAGCTTCCCTGACAACACAGTTTAATAGATGCCAGATCCTGGATCAGCTTCATTTATGTTCCCTGAACAGGTTCACACCAAACTTCACAATTACACAGCCTTTGTAAAAGATTTAAACTACTCCCATTACCAGGAAACCAGACAAGCAGGAAATATGTTTGACTCATGCTCTGTGAGGCATTTCTCTGAATTTTAAAAGAAATATAAGCATATATCTAGTATGGTAATGTTTTGCATAGCTATACATGTACAACATATACTGAATTGCTTATCTTCCCAGCAAGAGTGGGTGACAAGGGAAGAAGGGAATGAATCTGGAATTTGAAGTTTTAAAATCAAATGTTTTAAATATATATAAATACTATTATTAATACTATTTTACATATAATTGGGAAATAAAATATGTAGGCATTGGAGCACAGAGATTCACCTTGCCCTAATGGAAAAGTCAAAGGGGGTATGGGAGAAGATATGGGAGAGAGCAGATTGGATGAGGGGATATCCTGTGGGACTGCTGTTCTAGGGTGGTGGATAGGGGGAAAATGGGGAGAAAATTGTAATTCAAAATTTGGCAGAAACGAATGATGTAAAACAGAAGTTAATAAAGCATTTGGGGAAAAAAAGAAATATAAGCATGCATGTTTTTAATGGAAGATTTTAGAAATAATTTCAAATTTTGTTTTGGTGCTGAACCCTGAAATTTATTTTAACCACATCTTGGTAACATGGTTCCCTGTAGTAAAAGAAGGCCCTATAGGTCTACTCTACCTATGATGATTTGGAAATGGATTGTACTTAACATTGGACAATTTTATATGAATATGCTTTTGGAAATTTCTTGACTCCCATCTGTTTTTACCAGGATTGTACCAGTATCTTGAACTAAGGAAAAACCATCAAAGAAGTATAATTGTTACTATTCTATGTGAATCCCCCTACACATTTTGTTAATTTTATTATGCCTAAAATTACTCCTGGCAGTGCATTATTCTGATACAGTACACTTTAATGTATTTATTTTTCTTCATATATCTTTTTGGAGGCAGTATGATAGCTTTAAAGAGCACTGGTTCTAGAATCAGAGAACCTAGATACAGATTTTTCCTCTCCTATTTACTACCTGTGTGATCTTGATCAAATCATTTAATTTCCCTGAACCTCAGTTTCCTTACCTGCAAAATTAGGATATCAGACTAGATCACCTCCAGACCTATGATCCAATGAATTGCAATTTTCTTGGTGTGGGAAAACCTCAAGGTAGAAACTGCCTTCATCAATACAGAATATCAAGTCCTTTCTAACTTATAGGCTTAGAGAGATGCATGGGGCACCTGAAGTGATTTGCCCATGGTCCCATAACCAATACGTGTGAGATCTGGATCTTGTGGATCCCAAAGTTGGTCCCCTCTCCTCTACATCAGCAGTGTCAAACTCAGATACGAAGGGTCATTTAACCATACATGAAAATATGCCGTAAGAAAGAGCAACAAAATCCAAGCCTAAAGTCTGATCAATAGCAGTCTTTATTTGACATCATAAGGAAAGGTTTACTATGGGAGAGTTCTGAGAAATTATTTCTTAGACTTGGCTCACCCTCAATATCCTGGGTAGGATGGAATACATACTCTGTTTACTGACTTAGAAAACTACACATTAACATTATCTATGTGCTACTGTATTTTTATTATTTTTTGCTTTTTTTTTTTTGGAGGGCAATTGGGGTTAAGTGACTTGCCCAAGTTCACAAAGCTAGTTTTTGTGTTAAGTGTCTGAGGCTAGATTTGAACTCAGGTCCTCCTGACTCCAGGGCCAGTGCTCTATTCACTGTACCACCTAGATGCCCCTTTTTATTTATTTTTTAAAAATATATTTCCCAATTACATTTTAATCTGATTCAAGTCTCAGGAATGTTACTCCAGAATTGACTATATTTGACATCTCTGCTTTACATCATGCAAACTGATTTGGGACACAGGAATGGGGAAAATAATTTTATTTATATTCATCGAAAATTTTTATTTTTGTTCATTTTATTTATGTTCATTTGTTCATTAAAAAAAAAAAATATATATATATATATAGGTGTGACTAGGTGGCTCAGTGAGTAGAGCGTCGGCCCTGGAGTCAGAAGGACCCGAGTTCGGATCTGACTTCAGACACTTAACACAGACACTAACAAAAACCTAGCCATGTGACCTTGGCAAGTTACTTAACCCCAATTGCCCTCCAAAAAGAAAAAAAAAAGAAAAATATATATATATATGGATTGGTGAGGGTGCTGGAGAATGATCTAGCACAGGCTTACTCTGTGTCAGATTATTTTGGCCTGCTTGTCCAATGCAAGCATCACAGATACCAAGGCTCCTTAAGAGTCTACCCATTAAGGTGAATCTTTAATAAACTTTGCTTTTTTTTGGCTGAGAGAAGACTTGAGTCGAATTCATTCGGTAGGACTCAGCGTGTTGGTATTTTGAAGTCTCAAGCACCTCTAAACCCTACCCTCCTCATTTTATGGTTCCCTGGCTGGGAAACACTACTAATCTCAAACTCTTCTCCAGCTGGGACTGGAAGGTATGTAAGCCTCTCTCTTCTCTCTCCCTATTCCCTTCTTGCTCTTCAAGGTGTTTTGTTTTGTTTTGTTTTGTTTGGAGTGGGGGGAGCTGGACCTGATCTCTCAGGTCCCATTAGGTCAGACAGCTAGGAGGCTGTCTCGTACTCAGCCTGACACTCTCAGGTTCTTGGTCCAGTTTGGTTATGTTGGAGGACACGGACCTGGGCACAGCCTCTGAAGAATGGAGGATGAGACCCCACCCAGAAGTTCTGCCAAAGATATTAGAAGGAAACTGCAGAAATTGGCAATGGAACCACAAACACCTCAGGCCCAATTACTGGAGATGGCCTTTGGAGTCTTTAATAACAGAGACCTGGTTGCAGAAGAGGAGGAAGAACAAAGGGAACAAACCAAAGACAGAGAACATGCTCAATTCTTGGCTGCTGCCATGACTAGGAAAAGCCCCTCTAGGGGACCCCATTGGAGGAAGCCCAGTCACTTAGGGAGTGGGAAAACCTGCTTTCGATGCCACAAGGAGGGTCATTCCCCAGAGGGAGCCCCAGGAACCAAAGCCTCTAGAACCATGCCAATCTGACCAGGAGGGACATTGGAGAAAGGATTGTCCCTGAGGTTGGAAAAGTGGTAGAGCCACCTCCCAGTACCCTGTCCTCCAGTCTTCTCAAGACTTGGAGTGGTGGGGAAGCATGGGGCTTGGCAGTGTTCCCACTTTCTCCATTCCTCACTGAACTCTGGGCAAGCATAGAGGCTGAAGATAAGGTTACCCACTTTATTATGGCTAAGTTCTCTGTTCTAACCAATTGGTTTTACCCTCCCCTTGACCAGCAGGTCAGGGGCATGGAAGGGGAAACTAAGGGATGTCTCCAGACATACCCAGTCCCTTGCCTACTTGAGGATCTGTTGTTTGAACCCTCCTTCCTTATGCTCTTCTCCTGTCCTGTCCCCTTATTGGAAAGGGACCTGTTGGTGAAATTGGGAAGCCAATTTTCTCTAGCTAAGCCTCCCAGATCTCCCCATGTTCCCTCAGGAGTGTGGGAGATAGTTGAGTCAATTGTTTGGGATCAGGAAATTCCTGGGTGAGCTATTTCTGCCATCCCAGCATTTGTGTTTTACTCTTAGATCATAAAGTATCCCCCCCATCATGTTCTATATCCAATTAAACCCAAGGCCTGGGAGGGACTGAAACCATTAAGTGCTACTCAAGGCCCTGACTCATCATATGTCTAGGGGCCCAGACCACCAGGTGAAAGCTTTAGAGACTTTGACAACTACCACTCCAGCTTTACCCAATCTAGAAAAACCTTTCAGTCTCTATAATGATGAAAGGAGAGAACAGCTTTTGGCAGTTGTTGTCTATTTTTGAAAACTATTAGATTCTGTGACTGCTATTGCTTTCCATGTGCTATATGACCATGGAGCAATTTGGAAAGGAAGGAGATATCTGACAGTGTTTTGGCCTTGCCATAGTCATCTTTAATTCCAACCAGGAAAATTGTCTTTTATACCAGGGAAATTGTCCTTCCTCTATACTTTTTTGTACCTGTTTTGGTCTTTGTTTGCTTAACCTCCTTGCCAGGTTTGTCTCCTTCAGGGTTCAAGCCATCAATCTCTGGATGACTACTAAGGCTATGCAAATCTCCAACTGAATCCAAGTTCTCCAGCCCTTTGGATCTGTCATCATCCACATTCTGGAGTCTTACCCCCCTTGAATGTGAAGTCTGACCTCCTTGAACAGGACCCAGAGAGGCAGGGACAACTCTATAACCCCTGCCAGCAGGAAGCACTTTCAGAAGCTGAGACCTTTGCCCTTTACCTCAAGCGAATGTGGGTCCCATTTGAAGGGGGGGATTATGAGGTACAGGCTCTGGGAACCCCCCTTGAACTCTGATTGAATCTTCCCATTTGATGAGGCATTGGCCTGAGGCCATAAGCCTTTCATTACAGCTAGGCCCAAATCTCTGTTACTAGCCTAGCCCTCCTTTGTCCAGCAACTTCCCACCCTTAATCACTCCTTACTGGAGTCTAACCTCATTGACTCCTCCTGAAGACCCTCCCCAAACTCCTCCTCTAGACCACCCCTAGATTCCTCCCACAACCTTTCTGTATATAAGACCCCATCTTGCCTCCATGAGATGTGAGAGCACCAGAGAATGATCTAGTGCAGACTCACTCTGTGTCAGATTATTCTGGCCCACTTGTCTGGTACAAGTATCACAGATACCAAGGCTCCTTAAGAGTCTACCCATTAAAGTGAATCTTTAATAAACTTTGCCTTTCTTTAGCTGAAAAAAAAATATGGATCGATCACTTACTATGTGCTATGCTAGTTATACAGGGGACACAAAGAAATATTCTTCAAGGAACTTAGCAAGCATTTTCTTCCTCAGAAGTAGACCTCAGAACTACACCTCAATTCATTCCATCCTGATTGGGAATGTAAGGATGCTCTTAAGTTGACTGCCAAAAAGAAGTAGGTGGCAAGCCTTCCTTTCCCGTTGTTAGTCTCTAACATAACACGCATGATCTCATTTAATCCAGACCAAATGTTTCCCTGGTCAGTGCTTGATTGTATCTTTGCTGTTTGGTCAGCCACAGGCTTTCCTCTGTTGGGTACTTTGTGATCTCTGGAATATATCAAAACCCAACTTCACGATCACAGCCATCTCTAAGTCCCACACTAGCCATTTTCCTTCTGTGCCCTCTCCTCCACAGTTGCTAAGCAAGTCACTAATAAACTTCATGAAGCAGGACAGCCAGATGCTATGAGAGAAAGCAACAAAACCCTGGCCTGAAGTCTGGCCAATGTGAGGCTTTATTAGACAACAATCGCATCAGTGGTTGTTGGCTACCACAGAGTTCTGGGAAATTATTTCCTAAACTTGGCTCACCCTCATCATTCCCTGCCTGGGTAGGATGCAATACACACTCTGTACTTCCATAAAGTCTTATATAGTCAGAGATTTTCCTGATTAACTAGCTTAAACTCAAGGGGGTGGGGAGGGGGCCAAAATGGAGGACAGAGAATGGCTAACAGTAAGTGAGCCACACACAACAAACCTTCAAAGTTGGGCGGGTCTAGACCTAGCTGCACAACCAGCAAGCCATGTGAGCTCAGGCAAGTTATTCTCTTGTAATATTTCTTCACTTGTAAAATAAACAGCATATAGACCTTCACACTATCAGTTAATAGATCTAAAGTGAACCTCTTCAAACATTCTGCTACAAACCTGCAGGATTAAAAGAATTCGTTTTTTGAAAGGACAGTACGGTAGTATGCATTATTGTTACATAAACTCACCTGCGAGATGCAACTATAAGATTGAAATTTCAGTAAAATAAGATCTTTATTACCTAATCTAAGTGCTAGGGGACATACTTCCTAGAGGGCCCTTTAAAAATGTGCAGAGAGACAGAGACAGAAATAAATGAATTAAATGGTTCTTATCCAGGGATGGAGGGAAGAGTGCCAGACTGCCCTAGGCTCAGATCCCACTTCTGACATTTATTAGCTGTTTTACCTAGAGCAAGTCATTTAACTTCTCTGAGACTCATGTTCCATAGCTGTAAAATAAGAGTAATACACTTACTTAAACAATTTCATAGGGTTGTTGAAAGGTTCAAGTAAGTTAATACATGTAAAGCACTTTGCAACCTTAAAGTGATACACAAACATTGGATATTATTGCTACTGTATCAGGTACACATTAGGTACTGTTGTCTAAATCCCTGAAGACCAGTGAATGCATGAGACAGCTGAAAGAGAAAGTACATATGGGTTGTTTTGACAAAGGCAGTTTCTATATACTCGTTTGTGAGTGGCTTTGTGGTTTTTCTCATGTACAAAAGAGGCATTAATGATCTTACAGGAAAGAACAGAAAAAACAATACAATTGATTTGTTATCCAATCGGTCTGTCCATACAAATTTTTATACTTTTGCAAGTACAAAATTTCTTCCCAGATGTGGCAAAGGCTCTAAGAAACCAGTGTAGAAAAATGTAGCTACTCTCTTGCCTCTACCTGTACACTCTACATTGTGATCTGAAGAGAAGAAATACTGTTAGATAATATGCGATAGAACACATTGCTGCATTGGTCTGTATGATTATAGTACTATAGATGCTAAGCCTGAAAGCACTTAGCCCTACTATGTCATTGTATGGGTAAGGAACGTGAAGACTAGAGAGGTTAAGTAATTTGTCCAAGTTCACACAGCTAGTTACTTTTGCAGCCAGGGATCACACAGCTTGTAAGCAACAGAGTCAGGATATGAACACAGGTACTCTGGTTCCCAAACCAAGGCTGTCTCCATTGTATGTCACTGTCTCCCATTAGTAGCCCTCTAAATAGCTTCTGTTCTCAACAGGAAGAGGCTTTATAGACCTAATCCAGTCCTCTCACTATACTAAGGAGGAAACTGAGGCTCAGGGACTGTGACAGTTAGTAGCAGAGCTGAGATTTGAACTCAGTCTCTCTCTCTCTCTCTCTCTCTCTCTCTCTCATTCTCAGCTGAAGGAAAGTGGGAAGAAAAGAAGAAACAAGGTAATCCTTAGTAAAGTCAAGCCAAAAGACCTGGGCCTTTATATGTTGTTGGCAGCCAACTATAGGTATTTGTTCCTGACTTTAAAAGAACAAGGATGACCCTTGGAAAAATGACAAAGTAGGCGAATTTCAGTTAGCATCTCAAGACATACTTCTGCTAAATAAAATTTATCTTTGCTTAATGACATGCTCTCTTCTTTGCAAAACAGCAACTAGGTATTTTTTGCCAATGGATTCATAGGAGAGAGTCTACTCTCTCATCTAGCTGATGTGCTCATTGTCACAATAGATTTTCGGATATAAGACATCTGCCTTTGTTTTCTAATCCAAAGAATGATTCCGGTGGTAAGAATTTCAGGTCAAGTAGGAAGGGAGGGGGATGTAATAGCAGGACAGAAGGAGGAGATATTTAGGGGGCAGGTGCCCCTTAAATCACAATAACCCAAAGGATAGGCCATTCTCATAAGGTTTGGGTGCCTCCCTACTGCCACTAACCAGCTGTATGACCTTGAACATGTAACTTTACCAGTCTTAGTTTCTACATCTATAAAGTGTGGAAGTTGGAACAGATAATCTTAAGGGCTCCCTGTAGCTCTAATATCTCATCATTCATACCCTGGGATCTTAACTTTATTAATCTAGAAGATAAATCCTCACTTGATACATGCTCTGAAAGAATGTGCTCACTACTGGAGAATTCCTAGCAGCTTGGGAAAACTATCTGGAATATATTTTGTACAAAAAATATCCACAGATCATTCATAATTCAAAATCTACCCCATTGTATGGAAACCATCTGAAGTTAACAATATCACTTCCCAAAGTCAACTGTTTAAAATACTCTATCATAGTTTAGATAGTTTAGATCCAACTATAAAAGCTTTTGAAATTTCACAAATTTTACAAATTTGAAATTTCACCTGAAAACTTTTTAGTTATACTGTAGAGAAATCTACAGAACTGACTTCATCACAATTTCAGAATCATAAGAGATGTAAAAATCATGGTAAGGCTAACTCACTATCTCCTAGGAGGTAGAAAAAAAGATCTCATATCATCTTTAATATTAATTAAGCCAAGCTCTTGGGACAAGAGCTCATTATTTGACAGAAATTACTGGGAAAACTGGAAAGCAATTTGGCAGAAACTAGGTATAGAATAACAGACCATATACCAAGATAAGGTCAAAATGGGTATATGGTTTAGATAAAGATTTAGATAGAAAATTGGGAAAGCATAGAAAATTTTACCTGTCAGCTCTATGGATAAGGGAAAAATTTATGACCAAACAAGAGATAGAGAAGATCGTGGGAAGTAAAATGGTTAATTTTAACTACATTAACTTTAAAAGTTTTTATGCAAACATAACCAATGCAACCAAGATTAGGAGGAAAATAGGAAAGTGGGGGGAAAGTTTTACAGCAAGTTTGTCTAATAAAGGCCTCATTTTTCAAATCTATCAGGGACTGAGTTAAATATATAAAAAATACAAATCATTCCCCAATTGATAATGGCCAAAGGATATGAACAGACAGTGTTCAGAAGAAGAAATCAAAGCCATCTACAATCACATGAAAAAATGCTCTAAATCACTACTGATTAGAGAAATGCACATTAAAACACCTCATACCCATCAGATTGGCTAATATAACAGAAAAGGAAAATGACAAATGTTGGAGGGGATGTGGGAAAACTGGAACACTTACACACTGTTGGTGCAGTTGTGAACTGATCCAACCATTCTGGGGACTAATTTAGAACTATGCCCAAAAGGCTATAAAACTGCGCATACCCACTATCCCAAAGAAATTAAAGGAAAAGGAAAAGGCCCTATATGTATAAAAATATTTATAGCCACTCTTTTTGTGGTGGTAAAGAATGGGAAATTGAGGGGATGCCCATCAATTGGGGAATAGCCAAACAAATTGTGGTACACAATTATGATGGTGTATCATGTGCAGTAAGAAATGACAAGGGCAATAGTTTCAGAAAAACCTGAAAGAACTTGTATGAACTGATACAAAGTCAAGTGAGCAGAACTAGGAGGCCTTTGTACATAGTAACAGCAATACTGTACAATGACCAACTGTGAATGATTTAGTTATTATGATCAATACAACAATCCAAGACAGTTCTGAAGGACTTATGATTAAAAATGCCTTCCATTTCCAGACAAAGAACTGATTGAATCTGAGTGCAGATTGAAACAAAATTTTTTCACTTTTTAAAAAACTTTCTTGCTTTTTTTGCAACATGGCTAATATGGAAATGTTTCCATGATTTCATATATATATAATTTATATCACTTTTCTTGCTTTTCTCAACAAGGGATAAGAGAGAAGAGAATTCCAAACTCAAAAAATTTTAATGAATATTAAAAATAAACAATAAATTAAAAAATAAAAGCTGGAATGACCAAACTGAATCAATACTATAGCATGAAATACCACTGATGTCAGGGAGCTCTCAAAACACTCATTGTAGGGGGCTCACTTTGAGAAGTGTTGTGTGATTTGACCAGATGAGACTCTGGGCAGCAGTTGAGATCCCCCAGCTTTGAAAACCCAGATGTTGGTGCTTCCCTCTCTGGTAACTGTTATTTGGTATGGATGCAATGGTTGGACAGTTTGGAAGCCTGTCTGCTTGATCTGTTTCTCTGTCTTGTAACTTCTGTCTGTATACTTTGAAGTTTGGGGGGCTGACCTTTTTCCCCTGAACTAGGTAAACAATATATGCTTGATTGATTAAAGTAAGCTTGTTAACCCTCCCAAAAAAACCCTACTCATTATATATCTTTAATGTAATGTATTAAGACCTCAGTTTGATAGCTCTATGGGTAAAATTAACTTGGAAGCTCATTCAAGACTTGTTTATACTAAAACCACCTCTACTGGTCATGCTTCCCTAGCAAAGCTGAGGTAAGCCATGTAACCAGGCAAACAATAGCAGAACCAGTTCTTACACAAGAGGAACTATGCCACTCACCCAATTACATGATTACAAATATTTGGCAAGGAACTCTTAGATAAGATTGTCATATATCACATCTTTCTGAGTGTTTGAACTAAAGTGGGTGGAAGGAAAAAGAAAACAGACTCTTTTTTAAACTTGAAATAAAAATTTACATGAAAACAATGATCTGTTTAGGTGGTTCTATGCTCCCATCATGCATGAACACTTCCTCTACCATATCACACATCTAACACCCTTTGTTGTCCTTTGATATTCCTTTGCGTGTTTTCCCTATAAATCCTTCACCAAAGCCCACTCAACATGATGGAGGCCTTCCTCTAGTGATGTTCCAATCTCAGAGGTACCAGTGTAGCACTTGGACTATCTGTCTGCTTTCTCTCCTTCTCAATAGCCACCAGCCAACTTCCATTGCTGGCAATATAACTCACTGATTTTTTTTTTAATCTGTATAAGTATCTGCTTATCCATGAGCATCTATTTTTAGAAGCAATAAACAAAGAGGTACAGTGGCATAGCAGATAGAAAGCTAGCTTTAGTGTCTTAAAGACCTGGGTTCAAGTTTGACCTATAATATATACTGATTGTGGGATCCTGAGCAGGTCACATAACAACTTCTCAGTGCCCTAGAGTCAATGCTTCTTAAACTATGGGTCACCACCCCATATGGGGTGCTGAAGGGGTCACAAGTGAAAAAAGTTTAAGAAGACCTGTCTAGGCAAATTTTTAAGATTACAAGTTAAACAACATTTGTGATCTTCATTGGTAAAGGGTATTTCTCCATTTAGAATTCCCAGAATACCAGTAAAATCATAGCTCCTATTCCATCTTTTTAAAAAGCAAGAATACATGCAACAGAATATTTTCTTGAAATGTAATAAACATTCAACTTGATCCTTCCTTTCTGGATGTGAAACCAGACTGAGGTGACAGTCTTCTATTCACAAACAGGTGTCTGTTCTGACTTTAAGTTATTGAATTACATTTCTTTTATTCATTTAGTATTTTACTTTCCCCCAATTATGTGTAAAAACAATTTTCAGCATGTGTTTTTAAAAATTTTGAGTTCCAAATTCTTTCCCTCCCTCCCACTCCCCTCACTGAGAAGGCAAGCAGTTTGATATAGGTTATATGTGTGTAGTCATGCAAAACATATTCTCATATTGGTAATATTATAAAAGAAAACATAGACCCAAAAAAGCCAAAATAAAGAAAGTAAAAAATTATGCTTCAATCACCATTCAGACTCCAGCAGTTCTTTCTCTGGGGATGGATAGCATTTTTCATCATTAAGTCCTTCAGAGTTGTCTTGGATCATTGCATTGCTGACAATAGCTAAGTAATTTATAATTATCATCTTATAATATTGCTCTTACTATACATAACATTTTCCTGGTTATACTCATTTCACTTTGCATCTATTCATATAAGTACTTCCAGGTTTTTCTGAGAGCATCTTACTCAACATTTCTTATAGCACAATAGTACTCATAATCACACACTGCAACTTTTTCAGGCATTCCCCAATTGATGGGCATGCCCTCAATTTCCAATTCTTTGGCACCAGAAAAGAGATGCTATAAATATTTTTGTACATATAGGTCCTTTTCCTTTTTGGCTTTTTTTTTAATCTCTTTTGGGATACAGACCTAGTAGTAGGAGAAATTATATTTCTTAAGGAACCAATAGTTATTAAAGAAAAATCCTTCTATGCTATATTTGTCCATAACTGACTTTAACCAGTTTAATTTGTACAACTGAAATTATTTTAGCAAATTATATTTCACTAAAGAAATATGCCTCAGAGGGACCCTGCCATCTATAGGAAGTTCCCTTGTCCATTTTGGATTCTGGGTTGGACAGCCTCCATGACAGTGGCAAACATGTCTGTTTTTGGCAAACATAAAACAAGTATGTTTTATGCCCAGCTTCATCTTAATAACCAGTGGGTCAATAAACAAAGGCATCTCTCTCAAGTGCCTTTCAAGCAATCCTGTATAGTTTTAACATCCCTTTAGGAGGATCCTACAAGGACCTCTGGGTGCTCCTCTTCTCTAATGACATGCTAATTACATCAAGCCCCCAAACACTGAAAATTTTCATAAGTTAGATCTATAATCTCTCAAAAGATTTCAGATTGATTATCTGTCCAGTAGACTAGGAGGAAATGGTTTTTTGCCTTTATTTGTGGAAAAGATGTGGCTAGACAAGAGTTTACTAAGAAAAAAGAAAATTAGTGAGTTAAATAAAATATAAACTCAAACAAGTAAACAGTGTGGCATAACCATAAACACTAATTTAATTTCAGGTTATAGAAATAGAAGTAAATTACCCTGCTGTTGTAAGATCACACATAGAATGGGTATGAATATTATAAAATATTTATATTATAGAATATATAGGATATGTTATCATATATTATCTCATATGTAAACGTTGTAATATTAGGTAGTGTATAGAAGATTATAGGATACTTAATTCTCAGGGTCACATCTTAGGTGGAATGTTGACAATCTGAAGCTTGTCCAAGGAAAGCTGAGCAGGATGGTGAAGAACTAGAAATGGCATCATACAACCCTGGTTTGGCTTCCTTTTAAGTGTTGTCTTCCTATGATAGAAAAATGTGAGCTCCCTGAGAGCAGGTACTATCTTTTTACTTGTATTTGTGTAACCAGGGATTCAAGCCTTTCATAAGGCTTTCCTCATTGATGGAGGATGATAATGCTCAATGCTCCATGTCTGTATGATTGGCAAGAGCTTGGGATAAGAGGGATCCTGGCTTCTTTTGGCTTCAATGAGAAGAAACACACTTCCAATTTCTCTTCAAGGAGATGTCCCTGAAGGGAGAGAAGCGCTCTAAGAAGAAGCCAACATGTAGAGGAGCCAGCAGCTAGAACCTTAATCATGTCCCTAAGCCAAGGCTACCAGAAGGAATTTCCTCTTGGGTCACAGCTAGGAGATTCTCTCTCTGTCTCTATCTTTGTCTCTCTTTGCGCGCGCGTGTGTGTGTGCGCGCGGACACACACACACACACACACACACAAACACATACCTGAGTTTACTTCCAGTAGGAGGGCTCATTCACTCTGTGTGTTATCTGATACATGCTCCTTTGCATAACTTTTCTGATTTGTTTACTATCATCTTGCATAAATGGGTTTATTTGCTATTCACTATGTGTGGTCTTCATGACTAGCATTTGGTAGGAAAGAAACTAAGTCTTATGGCTGGGTACTCTC